>JAJJWW010007197.1:0-50746 GCA_023531295.1 Papaver armeniacum
AAATGAGTTTTAATGTTTTGATTTTATGGTTTTGGTGGGAATGGAACTTAGAACCTTTGGGTCTCTAAGGCTCTTACTCATTTTCATGAGTGAATGAAATAGGACCTTTAGTAAAAACTTGACTTTTCTAAATGGTGAATTAGATGAAGAAATTTACATGGAACAACTACGAGGGCTTTGTAGTGAAAGGTTGTGAAAACAAAGTTTGTAAACTGAAAAAATCTTTGTATGGATTGAAACAAGCACCTAAACAATGGCATGAAGAATTTGATCATGTAATGTTTTCTAGTGGTTTTAAAATCAATGAATCGACAAGTGTGTCTATACTAAACTTGTGAATGATGCATGTGTGATTGTATGCTTGTATGTTGATGATATGCTTATACTTGGTACAAACATGGATGTAATTAATTCCACTAAGAGCATGCTAAATGAGAACTTTGACATGAAAGACTTAGGCCCCGTAGATGTAATCTTAGGGATGAAAATTAGAAGAAATTCTAACGGTTATAGTCTTAGTCAATCTCATTATGTTGAATCTGTGCTTAGAAAATTCAATCATTTTGATTGTAAACACGCTTATCTCAGTATGATCCTTGTTGTAAACTAAAAAGAATAAGGGTAATGGAGTGTCACAACTTGAATACTCGCAGTTATAGGAAGTCGATGTATTTGATGGGCTTGTCTTAGGCCGGACATTGCTTATCGTGAGTAGGTTAAGTAGGTATCTTGTAATCGAGGGCGGGAACTTGGGATGCACTTTTGAAGTGTTGAGGTATTTGAAATACACTTTGACCTTTTGTTTTAAATTATAGAAGGGTACCACTACTTAGTCCTTGAGGATTTTGTGATGCAAGCCTGGATATCGAGACTTCAGAGGAGACTAAGTTACGAGTGGATATGTTTCACTCTAGCAGGTGGAAGTCGTTTCTTGGAAGGGTTCCAAGCAGGACTTTGCATAGCTCGATCCGCTATGGAATCGAGGTTTATTGCGTTGAGATAAAGCGGAGAGAGGCGGCTTGGCTAAGATGGCTTCTGAAGACATTCCTCTGCGGCATGAGGCACATGCCGGCTATGTCTATACATTGTGATAATCAAGGCTGCTTAACTGAGCTAAAATGACACTACTATAATGGGAAGTCATACACATTAAAAGAAGACATAATACCACGAAAAACTAATCTCAAAGGCGATATTTCAATTGATTGGGTAAAGTCTAAGGAGAAGTATCAGCGGACCCTTTGACGAAAGTTTGTCCAAGGAGATAGTTAATAATGCATCGAGGGGATGGGGCTTAGGCTCATTAAATAAACTTGCCATGAAGGATACTCGACCTTGCTGAAGTGAAGTCCCAAGATCAAGGTTTTGAATGAGACAACTAATTTGTGGCGGGTCAAGGTAAACACTATCGAGAGAATTTCATTCTGCCTTCCTATGGTGTAGACGTGATAGTGTGGCTGCATGTGGAGGATGACTTTTAACTAAGTCTTAATGAGTTCATAGTTTGATTCAAGATTGAAGTGGGGTGTAGCGGTAAACACTCTTGATGGAACTCCTGTCCCCGAATGTAGGTGGCTTCCTATGAGAATAGAGCTGATTCTCTAGAGCATTACGGCTTAGATTTGTCGAGGCAAAAAAAGGACACAACGGCACAAACTTGACAGCACCTAGAGAGATATCCGCAGCGTGGTTATTGCTCCTTGATTCGCCAAACGATGGCGATTCAAGACATCGCGTTCACTTTATCCCATCAAGTAGTCGACAATTTCTCTTGAAAAGGTTCAAGACCTCATGGACACCTCTTGCCTAAGTGGTATTTCTCGCTTTAGTTTTGATTTTATCGGTATTTCGTGTGTGAAGTTGTTGGAGAAAATGAGTTTTTAATGTTTTGATTTTTATGGTTTTGGTGGGGAATGGAACTTAGAACCTTTGGGTCTCTAAGAGCTCTTACTCATTTTCATATGAGTGAATGAAATAGGACCTTTAGTCCCACATTGGGTATAACTAAAGATGATATCCACTATATAGCTATTCCTTTATGGATAGTTAGTAAAACAATGTGGGTGAACAGGTGGGGAGCGAAATATTTTTGATTCCACTAAGGCTGGGCTTAGGGCTAGGGCTCTGTCTTCAGGCGTGGGTAGTCAACAGGAACTTATCTTTTTGGTCATAATTCTTTGAATTAATTCCTAAAAGCGTTTTGAAAATCAAATCAAATTTTGCATTAATGTGGGGGCGTCGACCGGGCGCAATGCTGTGCCTAGTTTAAGTTATGGCGACATATTTTCGACATTGATTTCTCCAAAAATCAAAGATGTTGACATAATTTGAGTAAATGTTATAGATGTTTTCTGTCGTTTTATTCTTCATTGCCTTGCATGGCGCAAGAATTGATTCTCCATCGGTGCATTTTATCGCACCTCTCTATTTTTACTGGCTATAAAAAAACTCAAGTATACATTTGATTTGTGTCCGGAAGAGCTACTATCCTCTTCTTTTAAATGCTCTCTCCTCTGTGTGGTCTTTTTTCTTTTTTTTTGTGCCTTCTTTGTTGAGTTCGTAAGAGTGGGCAAGTATTGTAGTGCTAACAATACTTACGTGGGCGATTTTATCTGGATACAACTTGACCACATGGTATAGGCATCACTTTTCTTGAGGCGTGCGGTCAACTATTGTGTTGAGGACGGTAATGTTGAACACGTGACTCTGCATCTTCATTCTTTGTCCATTAGTGCTTATTTACATTTAGCAATTTTACTTATAACTTATTCACGTCTTCTTTAGTGTTTTATTGTTACGGTCGCAACAATCTTAACACAATAGTTCTTTTTATGTGATGGGTAAGAACGATGTTGAAGGCCTGCAAAGTTCAATGGGAAAGACTTCAAAAGATGGCAATCGAAGATGTTATTTTTACGAGTTATCATGAGTTGGATCATTATGTTTTGGTTCCTTTTGATGAGGAGTATGAAGGATATGGGACGTGAACTTGAGTTGGAGGATTAGGTTAGCGAGAACTATATGGCCAAAAATCATATTCTCATTGTTTAGAAGATGTTATGTATGACTTCTATATTGCAAAGAGAACTTTAATGCTTTTGATTTATAGGCTACTTTAGAGGCAAAATACAAAAGTAAGCTATGGAAGTAAGAAATTTTTGGTAGCTAAGTTCATGGAATACAAAATGTCGAATGACAAATCTGTGGTTGATCAATTCCTTGAATTCCGGCCAAATTATCAATCAAATTCTTGCGGAAGGTATGATGATTGATGAAACTTTTCAAGTGTCTCTTGTCATTGAGAAATTGCCTTCTTCACAGTGCAGTACAAGAAAGCGAGACATGGCGGGTGAAGTCAACATGGTTGATTTGGGTAAGAAGATTCAAGTTGAAGAATTGTTGTGCTCAAGGACAAAAATGTATCTTTACGCAGGGACATGTCAAACAAAAGCTCATGTGGCCAGAACACAGAAAGGTTCCAATCTTTGATAAGAACCAGAAACAACTCCAAGAAACCTCCAGGCAAAGAAAGGTATGTTTGAAACCCAAATCTAGCATTAATAAAATTAAGGGTGATTGCTATGCTTGCGGAAATCCGGCCATATGGCGGTTCCTTTGTAGAAACCGTAAGGACCTTAAAAAAAAAGAAAAATAATGCTAATTTGGTTGAAAACAACAAAGATGAATTTTAAGTACGATTGTGCAGAAGTTAATTTGGTAACAAATGTGAGAGAGATTGGTGGGTAGACTACGGTGCTACCAAACATGTGCTGTGGAAACGAGAGATATGTTCACCTCTATAATAAGGTAGGGAAGGAGAAAAACTCTATATGGGTAACTCATCTGCATTGCGGTTGTAGGAAAAGGCAAAGTTGGGCTCAAGCTATGCAGCGGCAAAACTCTCACATTGAATGAAGTTCTTCATGTTAGGACATCGCAAAAATCTTGTTTCTGTGGTGTTTTAGATGATAAGGGCTTTAAAATTGTAATAGAATCAGGAAATGTGTTGTAACTAAGGGTAAGGATTATGTGGGGCGGGTTATAAGGCGAGAGGGTGTACATAAGCAATGTAAACTCTTTGTAATGAATAAGAATGATTCTTAACTTATGTTTGTGAGTCTTTGAATGTTTGGCATGGTAGACTTGGACATGTAAATTATAAGTCAATGCATAAATGGCTAATGTAAGGCTGCATACCCAAATTTAGTTTGGAAAAGGAACACAAATGTGAAATATCACGTAGAATCAAAGTATGCTAGAAAACCTTTTAGCAAAAGTTCATAGAAATTCTAAACCCTTAGAATTAATTCACTGAGACCTAGTTGACATGAAATCGGTTCAAACTAGAGGTGGTAAAAATGGTTTGTTACTTTTATAGGCAGTTTATACGAGGTATTGTCATATATATTTGCTTAGAGGTAAGGATGATGCCTTAAAGCCTTTAAAATATATAAACTAGAAGTTGAAAACCAATTGAATGCTACCATTAAAGCGGTTAGGTCGATCGTGGTGGTGAGTACGAGTTAGATAGGAGATTTACGTGTAGAACATGGCATAATACACGAGGTTACCCCTCCTTATTCACCTCGGTCTAATGGTGTAGGTGAGCGTAAGAACCGTACCCTTAAGGATATGATGAATGCCATGTTAATTAGTTCGGGATTACCTTCGAACTTGTGGGGGGAAGCTATCCTCTCAGCCTGCTATATCCTGAATAGAGTACCCTTTAAAGGATCAGATAAAACTCCATATGAATTGTGGAAAGGTAGACAACCTTCTTTTGCATACTTCAAAGTGTGGGGGTGTTTGGCTAAGGTTGAGATCCCTAAACCTAAAGCAACCAAGATAGGACCCAAAAGCGGTTATTGTGTCTTCATAGGGTATCCTGAGCATACTCTGCATATAGATTTATGGTTGTGAGTTCTGATATTTACGAAATTGGTGTGAATACTATTATGGAATCTAGGGATCTTGTGTTCTTTGAAAATGTTTTCCTTTGAAATCGACTCTCGTAAGAGGCCTTGATCCCCTAGATGTCCCTTCAACCCGGTCGGACTTTACCTTTAGAGGAAGGCGAAGTAGAAATTGGAGCCTAGGAGAAGTAAAAGGGCTAGAACCAAAACCTCCTTTGGACTGACTTCGTAACACTAGCGAGTCGATCCTCGGACTTATAGAGAAGCCATGACTTCTTCTGAAGCTCCATGGTGGAAAGAGTCATGTTAGTGAGATGGAATCCATCAAAGAAAATGATACGTGGAGGTTGGTGGATTTACCTCCAGGGTGTAAGGCCATAGGATGTAGATGGATCTTCGGGAGGAAACGTAACATAGATGGAATTTGTTCAAAAATACAAGGCTAGGTTAGTAGCTAAAGGCTATAAACAACGGGGAAGGTGTAGATTTCTTTGATACTTACTCACAGATTACGAGAATTACTTCCATTAGGATGTTAATTGCTATAGCTGCGGTTCATAACCTAGAGATACATCAAATGGATGTAAAACAGCTTTTCTAAATGGTGAATTAGATGAAGAAATTTACATGGAACAACTTTGAGGGCTTTGTAGTGAAAATTTGTGAAAACAAAGTTTGTAAGCTGAAAAAATCTTTGTATGGATTGAAACAAGCACCTAAACAATGGCATGAAAAATTTGATCATGTAATGTTTTCTAGTGGTTTTAAAATCAATGAATCGACAAGTGTGTCTATACTAAACTTGTGAATGATGCATGTGTGATTGTATGCTTGTATGTTGATGATATGCTTATACTTGGTACAAACATGGATGTAATTAATTCCACTAAGAGCATGCTAAATGAGAACTTTGACATGAAAGACTTAGGCCCATGAGATGTAATCTTAGGGATGAAAATTAGAAGAAATTCTAACGGTTATAGTCTTAGTCAATCTCATTATGTTGAATCCGTACTTAGAAAATTCAATCATTTTGATTGTAAACTGCTTTTACTCCATTATGATCCTTGTTGCAACCTCAAAAGAATAAGGGTAATGGAGTGTCACAACTTGAATACTCACGAGTTATAGGAAGTCGATGTATTTGATGGTGTACTAGGCAGGACATTGCTTATCTTTGTGAGTAGGTTAAGTAGGTATACTTGTAATCCAGGGCGGGAATGCTTGGGATGCACTTTTAGAGTGTTGAGGTATTTGAAATACACTTTGACCTTTTGTTTAAATTATGAAGGGTACCTATAGTCCTTGAGATTTTTGTGATTCATTTGGATATCGGACTCGAGAGGAGACTAAGTCTACAGTGGATATGTTTTTCACTCTGGCAGTGCAAGAATTTTGTTTCTTGGAAAGTTCCAAGCAGGACTGCATAGCTCGATCCACTATGGAATCCGAGTTTATTGCGTTAGATAAAGCGGAGAGGAAGCAGCAGCTAAGATGCTTTTTAGAAGACATTCCTCTCGCATAGGCACATTGCGGCTATATCTATACATTGTGATAATCAAGTTTGCTATAGCTAAGGCTAAACTGACTACTATAATGGGAAGTCTATACACATTAAAAGACATAATACCACTGAAAAAACTAATCTCAAAAGGCGATATTTCAATTGATTGGGTAAAGTCTAAGGAGAATATCGCGGACCCTTTTGTGAAAGGTTTGTCCAAGGAGATAGTTAATAATGCATCGAGGGATGGGGCTTAGGCTCATTAAATAAACTTGCCATGAAGGATACTCAACCTTCTTGGAGATCCCAAGATCAAGGTTTTGAATGAGACAACTAATTTGTGGCGGGTCAAGTAAACACTATCGAAGAGAATTTCATTTCTGCCCCTTCCCCTATGGTGTAGGCGTGATAGTGTATTTGCATGTGGAGGATGACTTTTAACTAAGTCTTAATGAGTTCTATAGTTTCAATTTAAGATTGAAGTGGGGTGTAGCTTGAGTAAACACTCTTGATGGAACTCACCTATCCGAATGTGGAAGTGGGTCGCTTCCTATGAGAATAGAGCTGATTCTCTAGAGCATTAGAAAGGAGTTTGTCCCGGGGCCAAAAGGACACAGCAGCACGAACTTGACAGCACCTAGAGATATCACGTGTGGTTATTATCGCGGATTACACCAAAACGATGGCCGTTCAAGACATCGCGTTCCTTGTCCATCAAGTAGTCAGGCAATTTCTCACTAAGCAAAGGTTCAAGACCTCATGGACACCTCTTGCCTAAGTGGTATTTCTCGCTTTCCGTTTTACGATTTTGCGGTATTTCATTAATGTGGGGGATTGTTGGGAAAATGAGTTTTTAATGGTTTGATTTTATGGTTTTGGTGGGAATGGAACTTAGAACCTTTGGGTCTCTAAGGCTCTTACTCATTTTCATATGAGTGAATGAAATAGGACCTTTAGTCCCACATTGGGTATAACTAAAGATGTTCCACTATATAGCTATTCCTTTATGGATGGATAGTAAAACAATGTGGGTGGAACGGGTGGGCGAAATATTTTTGTCTTCGCTAAGGTTTGGGCTTAGGGCTCGTGCTTACCGCCATGGACAGGTCAACCAAGACTAATCTTTTTTGGGAAAAATCTTTTGAATTATTTCCTAAACTTTTTGAAAATCAAATCAAATTTTGCATTAATGTGGGGGCGTCGACCCGGCGGGGTATTTCTTTCCATTTTTTAAGTTATGACGACATATTTTGACATTGATTACTTTCAGTTTTCAAAAATCTTGAATTATTTCGAATTCATTTTGTCTTTAGTCAGGTTTATTCTTCATTAATTGCGCTCTTAATCCACAATTGACATTTTCGAACTCTCTCTTCTCCCTATAATAAACCACTTGAAACCTTCATTTTCAATTTGTGTCCGGAAGAGCTACTATCCTCTTCTTTTCGTCTCTCTCCTACGTGTGGTCTTTTTCTTTTTTACTTGTGCCTTCTTTACATTGAGTTCGTAAGAGTGGGCAAGTATTGTAGTGCTAACAATACTTGCAGCGAGGCGATTTTATCTGGATACAACTTGACCACCGAGGGTATAGGCATCACTCATTCTTGAGGCGTCTTAGGTCAATTATTGTGTTAAGGACAGCGTGTTGAACACGTGACTCACATCTTGTTTCTTTGTCCATTGAGTGCTTATTTACATTTCAGCAATTTTACTTATAACTTATTCACATCTTCTTTTTAGTGTTTTAAAATTCAAAGTCTACATGGTTCTCCGTTCAACGAATACATGAGTATATTTTTTAAACTGAATTTAGATCAATTATGTTTGTATGAAAATAACTTTGACCCTTTATTCACGAATTGTAGATCAAATTATGTCTGTAATAATAAGACCTTTATTACTAAAAGAGTAGTACCAAGCACATTTCTGTAATAGTAATCATCCCTATAAAGAATTAGTTAAATTGATGGAATCCATGACTAAGCTTATGTTTCCGGGCTTGTCGTATCTTTTTCTTTAACATTCTACATTTAACAAGTACACTTCTACATTAACACTTTTACATTTAGAGAGAAACCAAGGGTGATTCATAACGAAATACTACAGAAGAATACTACTGTCTCGTGTATGGCGACCGCATCTTCAACAAAGAGAGTACTGGTTAACTGGATAATTGATTAAGAAGTGGGTCTTATTTTCTTGGTTAGATTAGACAGGAGCTAAGACGCTAAAACTCTGTTTTAAATCCGGTTTTCATTTCGTCTCCTGATTAGAAAGGGCAGGCTGATATCATATAAACAAAACCAAAAATACTTGCAAAAAGACGCTGTGGTATATCCAAATCCTCTACCAAGATAGCAATCCAAGTACCAACCTATCACGGTTAAGATCTCCTAACCGATTTATTATTTAATTTCTATCACCCAAAAAATTTACGATTTAGTAACCGGACCTCATAAAAACAGTCCTTATGGTCCATTTAGTGATCTGCATACCTGGTTTCAATTTTTTTCCCTGCAACGGGATGCTGGTACTCTTCCAAAATGATATGAAGAAGAAGAAATATTTCCGGCCATCCATTGGGTTAATCGGATTCAACCGTTAATCAAATTTTCAAATTCCATGCGAAATACAACTATATTAAAGATCTAGCTTGTTAGATATAGATTACCCTTTTCAAAACCAAATTTATACTACTCTTTCCAATTTTGAACACATCCTCAAAGACAAACACTCAAAATTGTGACAATAATAAAATTTATCTCATCTCATTCATATGGAGAAGTTTCTGATTGATATCCCGTTGGATGCATGTGTTAAGAATGATAAGTCAAGGTGTTGTGGTCAAATGTGGTCAAGTATGACTTGAAAGTCTAGTAAAGGTTGCAGTCAAGGTTGTAATAATTGAGTATAAAAGATGTTTGAAAGTATCTTGTCCTAAATCTTTGGAAAAACAATTAATAACACAAATTCTTTACAATCAATTCTTTCTCTGATATTTCTCATGGTATCAGATAGGTTAAGATCTCAATACTAGAAGAATTACTTAATCATATCTTCAGTTCTTCAGCTCAATATCTTTTTCAATAATCTTTTTGATAGCTGCTTTCTTAGATCTGAATTTCAGTCTAATTTTCATTGTTTTTCACATCAGAAATAATATTTTCTTTACTAATCTTTTAATCAAGATCGTCTAGATCGTGATTCTGGTGTTTTGTGTTTCTTGGGTCTACAAGTTTATGCCTAGAAGAAGCAAATGATTAATCCGACTATTGAAGAACATCATACCACAATGTCTTCCATTGTGATATCTAGCAATCGATGGTAATTCATCTAATTTTACTCTTCCTTTCACCAATATCACAAATTTTGTTTCGTTAAAGTTAGATAATTCCAATTTTATACTGGGCGTGATCAATTTGAGTCTGTCTTGATTACCACTGATTTGTATGGCCATGTTAATGGTGAAATTCAAGAACCTGAGGAAAGAATAATGATTAATGGTGTACTGAGTTTGAATCCAAAATGGGTTTCTTGGAGAAAGATGGATAGATTTGTTATTAGTTGTTTAAAAGCTACTTTTACTTCTACTATATCTAGAGATGTGCTTGGATTAACTACATCAAGAGATATTTGGGATTACTTAGAATCAAGTTTTAAAACTCAGTATAAAGCAAGAAAGAATATGTTAAGATCGCAATTGTTTGGAATGAAGAAGGGAAATTTGAATGTGTTGGTATATCTGCAAATGATTAAGATAATTGCAGATTCTTTGGCAGCTCTATTGGAGAAAAAGTTAGTGATTCCGATTTGATAATGCATGTTCTAAATGGTCTAGAAGGGAATATGACAATTTTGTTATTTCAGCCGTAATAGAGATACTCCTTATTCTTTTTGGAGAGTTAAAAGCAAGATTGCTCACACATGAACAGTGGTTATATGATCAAGAACGTGATTCTTCTGCCTCTTTTGATGTTAACAATACTTCTGGTCTTTATGCAAGAGGTGGAAATGGAAGTAGCTACAACAATAATAATCATTCAAATGTAAATAAGAAGAAGTATGGGTCAAATTTTTCTTATGGCATAGGAAATGGAAATAGAAATAATAACTCTACTTTTCATATTGGTAGCACTTCTAATGGTTCTCAAAGCAATACTGAAAATAGAAATGGATCTACATCTACTGGAGAGTTTAAAAGGTTTGACTTGTCACAAGTGGATTGTCAAATATGCAGAAAGAAAGGGCACTATGCTAGTAGATGTCATTTCAGATATTATCCTCCTTCCAATTCAAGTTTTATTAGTGTCTCTGAGACTCAACAACCAGATAATTCAAATACAAATGTTTCTCGCTTGCTCCACAAGCTTTTTACAAGTCACACTACTAATTCATTCTGCTAATGATGATCCTTCAAGCTCAACTGTGTGGTTATCGATTTTGGAGCATCAGCGCATATGACTGGAGACTCATCTTTGTTGCAGAATACTTCTACTTATAGAGGCAAGGATGCTGTTAAGATTGGCAATGGTAAGTCCTTACAAATTTCTTTGACTGGAAATTCTAATTTGCATACTCAAAATACTAGTTTTAAGTTGCAAAATATACTTCATGTACCTGCTATGCAACAAAATTTATTGTCAGAGGACAAGTTTACATCCGATAATAATTGCTACTTCAAGTTACATCCTACAGGATATGAAATTAGGGATTTGCTCACTCGATGTACTATTGGCCAAGGGTAGAATAGTTAACAATCTTTATCCTATTTCATCTGAAAATTTTCATCATGCTTTGTCTGCTATACATGCATCTTCTGAAATATGGCACAATAGAATGGGTCATCCTTCTACCAAAATCATAGATCAACTTCATGCTTCCAAACAAATTGTTGTAACTTCTTCAAAATCTTCTACTCATGTGTGTCATCCTTGTCAACTTGCTAAGAGCAAAAGACTTCCACTTCAACTTTCTCCATCTCATGCTCTTACTCCATTATCTTTAATTCACTGTGATGAATGGGGTCCATCTCCAATAGCTTCTTTGCAAGGTTTCAAATATTATATATTATTCATAGATGATTTTAGTAGGTTCCATTGGATTTATCCTATGGAACTGAAATCTGATGTTTTAAAGTGTTTCATTCATTTCAAAAACTTAACTGAAACTCTATTTTCTACTAAAATTCAAAGTTTTCAAACAGATGGTGCTAGTGAACTTGTTAAGGGTCCATTAGGTACATATCTGTCTTCCAATGGTATAACTTTAAGGATTTCTTGTCCAAAAACACCAGAACAAAATGGCCTTGCTGAGAGAAAGCATAGGCATATTACAGAGATGGGTAACACTTTACTTTTTAATGCTTCATGTCCTAAATATTTTGGTATGATGCCTTTTTAATCGCTACCTATCTCAACAAGAACACCAACACCAATTCTTAAAAATAAGTCTCCTTTTGAAATCCTTCATAATTCAGTCCCTGACTATAGTTTTCTAAGGGTGTTTGGTACTGTCTGTTATCCTTTTTTGGGTCATTCTAGACCAGATAAACTTTCACCTAAGTCAGTAAGGTGTGTGTTTATTGGTTATAGTCCTTTACATAAAGGATATAAATGTTATGACCAGTTTTGAGAAAACTTCATATTTCAAGAAATGTTGTATTTTCAGAACAAGAGTTTTATTATTTAAAAGAAAGTATTTGTTCTGTTCCTCCTTCAACTGATTCATCTTGTCCTGATTTATCTTCATCATCTGTTTTATCTGATTTAACTCCACCTGATATTTCTTCTGCTCCTTCTAGAACTGTTGTAACAAGATCTATGAAAGGTGTTGTCAAACCTAAAGTTTTTACAGATCATGTTATGAACTGTACTATCAAATATCCAATTCCCACTGCTTTTACTTCATTGTTAGCTATTTCCCCTGAGCCAAAGACATTTAAGAGTGCAATGAAACATCCAAAGTGGCAAATATCTATGAAAGAAGAACATACAGTATTGCAAGATAATGATACTTGGGAATTAGTTAAATATGAACCTCATATGAATGTGTTGGGATGTAAATGGGTGTATAGAGTAAAGCTTAAAGCAGATGGTACATTGGACAGATTAAAGTCAAGGTTAGTAGCTTTAGGTTACAATCAACAAGATGGTGTAGATTATAATGAAACCTTTAGTCCTGCGGGTGAAATCAACAACTTTAATTGTTCTTGTTTTAGCTGTTACTCATAATTGGAAAATAAAGCAATTAGATGTATCCAATGCTTTCTTGCATGGATTTTTAAATGAAGATGTGTATATGGTTCAGCCTCAGGGATTTGTTAATCCTGAATTTCCAGATCATGTTTGTCATCTAAAGAAAAGCTTATATGGACTTAAACAAGCACCAAGGGCTTGGTTTGAGAGGTTTAGTAATTTTTGATAAAATTTGGTTTTGTCGAGATCTATATGTGATTACTCAATGTTCATTTTTACATCTTCTTGTTATGCTTATACCGGTATATGTGGATGATATTATCCTCACTCGGGAATTTGATATTTTTATGGAGAAGTTAATTCAAGCTTTTAAGTGTAGAGTTTGCAATGAAGCAACTTGGGATTTGAGTTATTTTTAGGCATTGAAGCTCACGTAAATGCAAATTCTTTGGTTTTAACTCAGAAGAAATATGTTTTAGAGCTTCTAACAAAAGCAAACATGCTTGAGTGCAAGCCTTGTGATACTCCAGTTGTCAAAGAGTCTAGAGCATCTATAAATGAAGGTACATTACTAGAAAAACCTGTAGAGTACAGAACTATAGTTGGTAGTCTTCAGTACTTAACAATTACTAAACCTGATATAGCTTTTGGAGTAAACTATGTGTCACAATTCATGCATGCTTCAACTGACATACATTATTTGTTAGTTAAGAGAATCTTAAGATATCTAAAGGGTACTATTGGTCTTGGTCTTACTCTGAGAAAAGGTGGCATTTCATCTCCAGGAAAGCTTACACCGATTCTCGACAATGGATGTTCAGATACAAGAAGATCAACATTTGGTTATGCTATTTTTATGGGTAGTTCTTGGTTTGTTGGTCCAGCAAGAAATAACCAACTGTGTCTAGGTCATCTGCTGAAGCTGAGTACAAATGTTTATCTGTGACTGCCTCTGAATTAGAATGGATGTCAAATGTCTTTAAGGAACTTCACATACCAGTTACTTTTCCTATACAAATGTTCTGTGACAATACTTCATCTATTTGTTTAGCTTCTAATCCTGTATTTCATGCCAGGGCTAAACATATAGAAGTTCAATATCATGTAATCAGAGATCTGCTGGTGAAGGGCTTCATTAAGATTAATCATGTATCCTCAGCAAATCAGCTTGCAGATTTATTCACTAAGGGATTGTGTTCTCCAACATTTACTTCTTTACTTCATCAATTACTAGGAAATGTTTCAAGTGGTGCTGTTAAAGATGTTTCTTGTTCTGCTGTTAAAGATAATGAGTGTCAGAGTTCTCCAACACTTGTTGTTGAGAACAAACTCTCTTCTGACAATAATAATGTCTTTTCTGGTTTAGCTTTTCAGAACTTTTCACCTTGAACTGCTTGTTTTCTTTTGGTGTTTCAAGTCTCTCCTGTGGTATCCAGTATCCACTTGAGGGGGCTGTTAAGAATGATAAGTCAAGGTGTTGTGGTCAACTGTGGTCAAGTCAGTGTGACTTGAAAGTCTAGTAAAGGTTGCAGTCAAGGTTGTAATAATTGAGTATAAAAGATGTCTGAAAGTATCTTGTCCTGTATCTTTTGGAAAAACAATTAATAACACAAATTCTTTACAATCAATTCTTTCTCTGATATTTCTCAGCATGGTTTGATATTGATGTAACAGAGACCTAAAATTGACAGTTTAACTTGTTGTTATCATGTTTTATAAATCTAAACAACGCAATTTAAGATCTCTAGTATCGATTGAAAAATTTTCAATCAACGTATAAAGATGCCGACATATACAACAAACTGAAAAATCCTTTAAACCCATCTTTAGAAACATAGTAAGAACATGAAAATCCTTGAAAATAAACCAAATCCAATTGAAATGTGTTGGGGTATATATTTAAAAACATAGTTTTGTAAGTTTATGCCAAAGTTAGAGAGATAGTGTGGTGATATTATTTTGAGCTCCCACACTATAGGCATGGGTTCAAATCCCACCACATACATTTCCACTAGGGTATATATATATATATATATATATATATATATATATATTATATACTATATACAGTATAACTTATATAAAATAATACACTTGGGACCAAGAAAAATTATTATTTAAAAGAATTATTATATTATCAATAATATAATAAATTATTATTATAATTGAAGAATAATTCCTATGTAAATGTATTCACAAACCCTAAATCTAAAATTATTTAACATACAGATAGGTCACGTACAACATTTTAAATCACGAAGATATCTTCACATCTCAAAAGTGCATTTCACGAATTAATTAACCACGTAATACAGAAAGAGCTATGTGAATATAAAAGGGATAATCCTTCTTGCACTCAAGCTGGTCTACAAAAAATTTATCTCGGAGAAATATGATATGAAAGTATGTCAGACAACGATATCAAAACGCTCAAGAGATCTGTGGAGTATCTCTCGATGGATTCACAAAAAGGAGATGCTAAACGGAGCAAACTGGCCTTTTAAGTGCACTATGAACTATTATGGATGAAATACAACTTGATTTCAATTTCAAAGAAAAACAAAACCAATATTCAATTATATTTTAAATTTTTTTTGATATGTATGGAAATTTATTTTTTATTTTTCTAGTAGCATTATTATTTTATATATTATCTTGGACCTATTAATCCTTAAGGGGAACTTTCAAAATATATTATTTTATGATTTTATCGAATTTATTATTTTAACACCAAGGGCCAGAGTCGGGACCGGGAAATTTTATTATTTTAGCGAGAATATTATATTATCGAGTATTATATTAAAAAGTTATCTTGTGCTTATATTATATTAGTCCGGGAGCGGGGCCTTGGGGCCTTGGAGGTGCTTTGATCCAGAAACATATTTTTGCCGTTTTTAACTTAAATTTTAAAACGTATTTTAAGTAATTACTTTATCAATTAATTGTATTGATTGAGTAATTATATTCTAACCGTTTTCTTTGTAACTGGCGAGAGGATTTTTTATGTGTGCATTAAAGCTTGATTTATTCTCATTAAAAACCGCATTGATTATTTTCTGAGTTATAAAAGGACAGTTTTTGGAGAAGATGAATAACAGTTTTTTTTTTTTC
Source organism: Papaver armeniacum (assembly GCA_023531295.1). Classification (NCBI taxonomy): domain Eukaryota; kingdom Viridiplantae; phylum Streptophyta; class Magnoliopsida; order Ranunculales; family Papaveraceae; genus Papaver; species Papaver armeniacum. Next base: position 15,723 of record JAJJWW010007197.1, read on the forward strand.
ATCCATTTTGAATTCTGAGCAAGTGTTAGAGAGAGTATTTGTTAGTTTGATTTATCATAGTGCAGAGAAATCGAACAAGAGAGTATCCGCTGTTTTATCCCATAGGGTTTTCGACAAGAATCGACTGCTAGCACACAATCAAGAGGCAGAGTCGCGAAACACCTTAAAGATAGCGACCTAGTCCACGACTCAGCTTTTTGAGATTCGTTTTGATTTTGTGTTCCTTGTTTCCAACAATTTTAAGGTGATTCGATTTTGCTATGGAGGTTGAAAAGAAGCGTGTTGATGATACCAACAAGCCCTTCAAATTTGAAGGGTCAGCATTTCGGAAGATGGAAGTCGAAGATGTTCTTTTATCTCAAACTCATGAAGCCGCATATGATTGTGTCGAGTGTTCATCCTGGAACCACGGAACTGCCGGCGATAAAGGTCGATGCATTGCTGTTTGATGTCTTTGGTCTTTGCTCCCTCTTGATCCACCTCCTACCGGTGGTGCCAAAGAAGTTGTTTCTCAAACTCCGAGGAGAAACAAAAGGCCATTGACAAATGGGTCGATGATGACTTTGATTGCAAAAACTACATCCTTAATGCATTATCGATGATTTATATGAGTATTATTCAACTTTTGAAATCGCTAAAGATGTATGGGATACATTACAAAAAAATATGACACCGAGGAAGCTGGTTCAAAGAAGTATGTTGTGAGCCGGTATTTGAGATACCAAATGGTGGATGATAGATCGGTTGTTGCACGTGCTCATGAACTTCAAAAAAAAATTGCCCATGAAATTCTAACGGAAGGTATGAAAACTGATGAACAATTTCAAGTTTCTGTAATGATTGACAAGTTACCACCTAGATGGAAAGATTTTCGTAATTCCTTGCGTCACAAGACTAAAGAATTTTCTCTTGAAAGTTTGATTGTTAAGCTCGGGGTTGAGGAAGAAGCTCGGAAACAAGATAAGAAGGAAGAGATTCTCATTGTTTCTAACAATAAGACTCATCCGAGTTTGAAACCTAAGAAAAGGGATATGAAACCTAACTAGAACCAAAAGAAAGGAGGAAGGCCTAATCAAAATAAGGACCAACACCCATTGAAAAATGGACGAGAATTCCAATTGAAGTTTCTTTGTTGTACTGTGGTAAACCAAACCACATGGCTAGGAATTGCGGGTTTAATAAGGAAAAGAATAACGCACAAGCTAATGTTGTGGGTGACGTTATAATTGCCATGGTCTCGATCCGAGTTCTACATGGTTGGTGGATCCGATGGGTGGTGGATAGACGGTGGTGCTTCGCGTCATTGTTGTTTTGATAGGTCCATGTTTAAGACTTATGAAACCAAGGATAAGAAAGTGTTGTTGGGAGACTCTCACAACACTATGGTGAAAGGTTCAGTACGGTAGAGTTGAAGTTTACTTAAGGGAAGACCCTCATCCGAAAGATGTCCTTCACACTCCGAGAAATGAGAAAGAACCTTGTTTAAAGGCTATCTTCTCAACAAGGTTGGGTTGTATCAAACTATTGGGTCTGATATTTACACTATAACTAAGAATAAGAATTTTGTAGGAAAGGGTTATGCTACTGATGGAATGTTTAAGCTTAATGTTGATGCTATGAATAAAATTGATTCTTTTGCTTATATGGTTTGCAATTTTAATGTTTGGCATGGTAGGCTTTGTCATGTGGGTAAAAATTTAGTAAATAACATTAGCAAGTTAGGTGTCCTCCTGAATTTTTCGAAAATGAATTTGAAAAATGTGAATATGTAGTCAAGCAAAAATAACCAAGACTTCACATAAACTGTTGTAAGAGAATCCAAACCACTAGACTTAATACATTCGATTTGTGTGAATATGAAGGTATCCTAACTAGAAATGGCAAGAGGTATATCATGACGTTCATTGATGATTGTTCTAATTATACTTATGTTTATTTGTTGAGCCATAAGAATGAAGCTATTGACAAGTTTAAGATCTTTATTGCTGAAATTGAAAATCAATTTGGTAGAAAAATTAAGAGGTATCGTAGTGATAGAGGCACTGAATATGATTCTGATCCTTTTACTTGAAATTTATCAAACTAATGGCATTATACATGAAAGAAGCGCACCATATAATCCTCAAATGAATGGGAAAAGTTGAAAGAAAGAATCGTACTCTTCTTGAATTGTTGTTGCTTGTTTGCTTAGTTAAGTCTTCGCTTCTCATTGGTGGGGTGAATGTTTGTTAACTGTTTGCCATGTTTTGAACCGCATTCCCAATAATAAAACCATGATATCTCCTTATGAACTTTGGAGAAATAGAAAACCCAATGTCTCTTATTTTAGAGTTTGGGGTTGTTTAGCTTTTGTTAGGAAACCTGATCCTAAAAGACATAAGTTAGAAAGTAGAGCTTATGAATGTGTTTTTATTGGTTATGCTCAAAACAGTAAAGCTTATAGGTTATTTGATATTAATAATAAGGTTATTATTGAATCTATTGATGTTGATTTCTTTGAAGAGATTTCCTTTTAAATCTAGAAATAGTGGGGTAATAGTGGGGTTCAATACCTAGTACTTTACCTAGTCTTGATTCGAACCTAGATTAGAAGAACCTAGAAGTGAAGAAACTAGGATCACTTGAATTTGAACCTAGATGCGGTAAAGAGCTAGGACCGAGACAAAAGATAAAAATCCCGATTTTGAATTTTACGCTATAGAGGAAGAACCTTCTAATATACAAGAGGCGTTTAGTTATGTAGAGTCTAGTTTGGCAAGAAGTCTGTAGATAATAAATGGGATTCTCATATGTCTAATGGAACTTGGCAAATGGTAGATTTACCTCCGGTAGTAAGCCTATAGGTTGTAAATGGGTTTTGAAAAGGAAACTCAAACCCGATGGAACAGTAGATAAGTACAAGGCTAGATTTGGTTGCTAAAGGATTTAGGCAACGAGAGAACGTGGACTTTTTTGATACTTATTCTCTTTACTAGATTAACTTCTATACGTGTTTTGATTGTTGTTCTGCTTGCTCATAATCTTGTTATTCACCAAATGGATGTTAAAACTGCTTTTCTGAATGGTGAACTAGAAGAGGAAATTTACATGGAACAACCTGAAGGTTTTGTAATTCCTGGACAAGAACAGAAAGTATGTAAGCTAGAAAAGTCTCTTTATGGTTTGAAACAAGCTCCTAAACAATGTCATGAGAAATTTGATAATTTAATGATTTCAAATAACCGAGAATAAATGAGGGTGACAAATGCATCTACTATAAATCCGAGAATGATGTGTGTGTGATTGTTTGCTTGTATGTGGATGATTTGCTGATATTTGGTTCCAATTTATCTGTTGTCAATGAAACTAAAAGCATGCTTAGTTCGAATTTTGACATAAAAGATTTGGGTGAGGCTAGTGTAATATTGGGAATCAAAATAACTAGAACTAGTAGTGGTATTTGTTTAGATCAATCTCACTACATTGAAAAATTTCGAGGAAATATGAATATTTTGATTGTAAACTTGTTTGTACTCCTTTTGATCCTAATGTGAAATTGTTTAAGAATACTTTTGGAGAAAGTGTTAGACAATCGAATATGCTAGTATAATTGGAAGTTTGCGTTATGCAACCGATTGTACTAGACCAGACATTGCATATGCGGTGGGAGTTAAATGCGGAGTTTACCAAGTAATCCTAGTTTGGAACACTGGGATGCTATTGAGAGGGTTATGCGGTATGTGAAAAGAACCACAAACCAAGGATTACACTATAAGAGGTATCCCGCAGTCCTTGAAGGATTTAGCGATGCTAATTGGAACACTCTTTCAGATGATTCCAAGGACACCAGTGGATATGTTTTTACTATTTCTCGGGGCGTTGTATTTTGGAGATCAAAGAAACAGACAATTATAGCCCAATCTACGATGGAGGCTGAATTGATGGCACTAGCTGCTTCTAGTGAAGAGGAAGGATGCTAAAGAGTCTGTTATCAGACATTCCAGTATGAGAAAAACTGATACCAGCCACTTTGATCCACTGCGATAGTACCGCGGCTATCAGAGTAGTAGAGAATTGTTATAATAACAATAAGAATCGACAGATACGTCGAAAGCACGACACAGTTAGAGAATTTATCACAACTGGTGTTGTTAGAGTAGATCATGTAAGGTCTGAAGGAAATATAGCTGATACTTTGACTAAAGGATTAGCAATAGAAAAGGTATGGAATATATCTAAAAGTATGGGACTTTTGCCCGTGAGAAGTTGAGTCATTTGTAATGGATACCCAACCTAGAAATAGGTTTAAAGGGACTAGACGAAGTTACAAATTATATGATAGAGTCATGCATTCCCATAGCATGATATCCTGAAGTGGGAAACAGGTTGAGTATTTAACTTTTAATGATGTCTATAGCTCTTAAGTTAGAGTGGGATACACAGGAGTATTCTTGATAGACTCACCTATACGAATGTGAAGGTGTGGCCGCCTTCTATGAGAAATTGGGCATTTCTCTAGATCATTTGTTAAAGAGGGGATAAGCACATGGCCTTAATGTGCGAACTTAAGAACTTTACTCTAGATATAGTTGTGTGTGTTAAATAATTTGTATTAGTTAGAGTTCAAGACGCGAGTCACTCTAGTCACCTGGTACTTAGAAAGTTTAACACTATGTAGAGGTTCAAGTCGAAAGGCACCTTTGCAGATGCACAACTATACAACACTTGCTCAATGTTTTTGAAATATAAGTGGGGGATTGTTGGGGTATATATTTAAAAACATAGTTTTGTAATTTTATGCCAAAGTTAGAGAGATAGTGTGGTGGTATTATTTTGAGCTCCCACACTATAGGCATGGGTTCAAATCCCACCCCATACATTTCCACTAGGGTATATATATTATATACTATATACTTATATTATATTAGTCCGGGAGCGGGGCCTTGGGGGTCTTGGGAGGTCTGCTGATCCAGAACCTTATTTTTGCCGTTTTTAACTTAAATTTTAAAACGTATTTTAAGTAATTACTTTATCAATTAATTGTATTGATTGAGTAATTATATTCTGACCGTTTTCTTTGTAATTGCGAGAAGATTTTTTATGTGTGCATTAAAGCCTGATTTATTCTCATTAAAAACCGCATTGATTATTTTCTGAGTTATAAAAAGACGGTTTTTGGAGAAGATGAATAAAAGTTTTTTTTTTTTCATCCATTTTGAATTCCTAGCAAGTGTTAGAGAGTATTTGTTAGTTTGATTTCTCATAGTGCATAGAAATCGAACAAGAAGTATCATTGTTTTTATCCCATAGGGTTTTCGACAAGAATCGACTGCTAGCACACAATCAAGAGGCAGAGTCGCGAAACACCTTAAAGATAGCGACCTAGTCCGCGACTCAGCTGTTTGAGATTCGTTTTGATTTTGTGTTCCTTGTTTCCAACAATTTTAAGGTGATTGATTTTGCTATGGAGGTTGAAAAGAAGCGTGTTGATGATACCAACAAGCCTTTCAAATTTGAAGGGATGCATTTCAGAAGATGGAAGCTGAAGATGTTCTTTTATCTCAAACTCATGAAGATGCATATGATTGTGTCGAGTGTTCATCCGGAACCCGGGAACCTGCTGCCGATAAGCTGCGACTGTTATTGATAAGTTTGCTGATGTCTGTGCTGTCACTCGATCCACCTCCTACCGGGTGGTGCCAAAGAAGTTGTTTCTCAAACTCCGAGGAGAAACAAGGCCATTGACAAATGGGTCGATGATGACTTTGATTGCAAAAACTACATCCTTAATGCATTATCGATGATTTATATGAGTATTATTCAACTTTTGAAACCGCTAAAGATGTATGGGATGCATTACAAAAAAAATATGACACCGAGGAAGTCTGGTTCAAAGAAGTATGTTGTGAGCTGGTATTTGAGATACCAAATGGTGGATGATAGATCGGTTGTTGCACAGGCTCATGAACTTCAAAAAATTGCCCATGAAATTCTAACGGAAGGTATGAAAACTGATGAACAATTTCAAGTTTCTGTAATGATTGACAAGTTACCACCTAGATAGAAAGATTTTCGTAATTCCTTGCATCACAAGACTAAAGAATTTTCTCTTGAAAGTTTGATTGTTAAGCTCAGGGTTGAGGAAGAAGCTCGGAAACAAGATAAGAAGGAAGAGATTCTCATTGTTTCTAACAATAAGACTCATCCGAGTTTGAAACCTAAGAAAAGGGATATGAAACCTAACCCGAACCAAAAAGAAAGGAGGAAGGCCTAATCAAAACAAGGACCAACACCCATCGAAAAATGGACAGAATTCCAATTACGAGTTTCTTTGTTATACTGTGGTAAACCAAACCACATGGCTAGGAATTGCGAGGTTTAATAAGGAAAAGAATAACGCACAAGCTAATGTTGTGGGTGACGTTATAATTGCCATGGTCTCCGATCCGAGTTCTACATGGTTGGTGGATCCGATGGGTGGTGGATAGACAGTGGTGCTTGGCGTCATTGTTGTTTTGATAGGTCCATGTTTAAGACTATATGTTGAAACCAAGGATAAGAAAGTGTTGTTGGGAGACTCTCACATCACTATGGTGAAAGGTTCTAGTACGGTAGAGTTGAAGTTTACTTCTGGGAAGACCCTCATGCTGAAAGATGTCCTTCACACTCCAGAAATGAGAAAGAACCTTGTTTCGGCTATCTTCTCAACAAGGATGGGTTTTATCAAACTATTGGGTCTGATATTTATACTATAACTAAGAATAAGAATTTTGTAGGAAAGGGTTATGCTACTGATGGAATGTTTAAGCTTAATGTTGATGCTATGAATAAAATTGATTCTTCTGCTTATATGGTTTGCAATTTTAATGTTTGGCATGGTAGGCTTTGTCATGTGGGTAAAAATTTAGTAAATAACATGAGCTAGTTAGGTGTCCTCCCTGAAGTTTTTTATAAAAATGAATTTGAAAAATGTGAATATTGTAGTCAAGCAAAAATAACCAAGACTTCACATAAATGTTTTTGTAAGAGAATCCAAACCACTAGACTTAATACATTCGATTTGTGTGAATATGAAGGTATCCTAACTAGAAATGGCAAGAGGTATATCATGACGTTCATTGATGATTGTTCTAATTATACTTATGTTTATTTGTTGAGCCATAAGAATGAAGCTATTGAAAAGTTTAAGATCTTTATTCTTTTGAAATTGAAAATCAATTTGGTAGAAAAATTAAGAGGTTTAGTAGTGATAGAGGCACCGAATATGATTCTGCTCCTTTACTTGAAATTTATCAAACTAATGGCATTATACATGAAAGAACTGCACCATATAATCCTCAAATGAATGGGAAAGCTGAAAGAAAGAATCGTACTCTTACTGAATTGATTGTTGCTTGTTTGCTTAGTTCTGGTGCTGCTTCTCATTGGTGGGGTGAATGTTTGTTAACTGTTTGCCATGTTTTGAACCGCATTCCCAATAATAAAACCATGATATCTCCTTATGAACTTTGGAGAAATAGAAAACCTAATGTCTCTTATTTTAGAGTTTGGGGTTGTTTAGCTTTTGTTAGGAAACTTGATCCTAAAAGACATAAGTTAGAAAGTAGAGCTTATGAATGTTTTTTTATTGGTTATGCTCAAAACAGTAAAGCTTATAGGTTCTTTGATATTAATAATAAGGTTATTATTGAATCTATTGATGTTGATTTCTTTGAAGAGAGATTTCCTTTTAAATCTAGAAATAGTGGGGGTAATAGTGGGGGTTCAATACCTAGTACTTTACCTAGTGCTGATTCTGAACCTAAAAGTGAAGAAACTAGGATCACTGAATTTGAACCTAGATGCAGTAAAAGAGCTAGGACTGAGACAAAAGATAAAAATCCCGATTTTGAATTTTACGCTATAGAGGAAGAACCTTCTAATTTACAAGAGGCGTTTAGTTTTGTAGAGTCTAGTTTCTGGCAAGAAGCTGTAGATAATGAATGGGATTCTCATATGTCTAATGGAACTTGGCGAATGGTAGATTTACCACCTGGTAGTAAGCCTATAGGTTGTAAATGGGTTTTGAAAAGGAAACTCAAACCTGATGGAACAGTAGATAAGTACAAGGCTAGACTGGTTGCTAAAGGATTTAGGCAACGAGAGAACTTGGACTTTTTGATACTTATTCTCATGTTACTAGATTAACTTCTATACGTGTTTTGATTTTATTGCTTTCGCTTGCTATAATCTTGTTATTCACCAAATGGATGTTAAAACTTGCTTTCTGAATGGTGAACTAGAAGAGGAAATTTACATGGAACAACCTGAAGGTTTTGTAATTCCTGGACAAGAACAGAAAGTATGTAAGCTAGAAAAGTCTCTTTATGGTTTGAAACAAGCTCCTAAACAATGGCATGAGAAATTTGATAATTTAATGATTTCAAATAACCCAGAATAAATGAGGGTGACAAATGCATCTACTATAAATCGAGAATGATGTGTGTGTGATTGTTTGCTTGTATGTGGATGATTTGTTATTAATTTATGATATTTGGTTCCAATTTATTTGTTGTCAATGAAACTAAAAGCATGCTTAGTTCGAATTTTGACATGAAAGATTTGGGTGAGGCTAGTGTAATATTGGGAATCAAAATAACTAGAACTAGTAGTGGTATTTGTTTAGATCAATCTCACTACATTGAAAAAAATTGAAGAAATATGAATATTTTGATTGTAAACTGTTTGTACTCCGTTTGATCCTAATGTGAAATTGTTTAAGAATACTTTGGAGAAAGTGTTAGACAATCGAATATGCTAGTATAATTGGAAGTTTGCGTTATGCAACCGATTGTACTAGACCGGACATTGCATATGCAAAGTGGGAGTTTTGTGCGGGTTTACCAAGTAATCCTAGTTTGGAACACTGGGATGCTATTGGGAGGTTATGCGGTATACGAAAAGAACCACAAACCTAGGATTACACCATAAGAGGTATCCCATGATCCTTGAAGGATTTAGCGATGCTAATTGGAACACTCTTTCGAGATGATTCCAAGGCCACCGGTGGATATGTTTTTACTATTCTTGGGGGGGCGTTGTATCTTGGAGATCAAAGAAAGCACAGACAATTATAGCCCAATCTACGATGGAGGATGAATTTATGGCACTATCTTGCTGCTAGTGAAGAGGCGGGATGGTGAAAGAATCATTTGTAAGACATTCCAAAGATGGGAAAACCGATACCAACCACTTTGATCCACTTTGCGATAGTACCGCGGCTATAGGAGTAGTAGAGAATTGTTATAATAACAATAAGAATCACAGATATGTCGAAATCACGACACGAGTTAGAGAATTTCTCAAGTGGTGTTGTTAGAGTAGATCATGTAAGGTCTCGAAGGAAATATAGCGATACTTTGACGAAAGGATTAACAAGAGAAAAGGTATGGAATATATCTAAAAGTATGGGACTTTTGCCCGTGAGAAGTTGAGTCATTTGTAATGGATACCCAACCTAGAAATAGGTTCAAAGGGACTAGACGAAGTTACAAATGATATGATAGAGTCATGCATTCCCATAGCATGATATCCTGAAGTGGGAAACAGGTTGAGTATTTAACTCTTAATGATGTCTATAGCTCTTAAGTTAGAGTGGGATACACGGGAGTATTCTTGATAGACTCACCTATACGAATGTGAAGGTGTGGGCATCCTTATATGAAAAATTGGGCATTTCTCTAGATCATTTGTTAAAAAAAGGGATAAGCACATGGCCTTAATGTGTGAACTTAAGAACTTTACTCTAGATATAGTTGTGTGTGTTAAATAATCTAGTATTAGTTAGAGTTCAAGACGCGAGTCACTCTAGTCACCTGGTACTTAGAAAGTTTAACACTATGTAGAGGTTCAAGTCGAAAGGCACCTTTGCAGATGCACAACTATACAACACTTGCTCAATGTTTTTGAAATATAAGTGGGGGATTGTTGGGGTATATATTTAAAAACATAGTTTTGTAATTTTATGCCAAAGTTAGAGAGATAGTGTGGTGGTATTATTTTGAGCTCCCACACTATAGGCATGGGTTCAAATCCCACCCCATACATTTCCACTAGGGTATATATATTATATACTATATACTTATATTATATTAGTCCGGGAGCGGGGCCTTGGGGGTCTTGGGAGGTCTGTTGATCCAGAAACTTATTTTTGCCGTTTTTAACTTAAATTTTAAAACGTATTTTAAGTAATTACTTTATCAATTAATTGTATTGATTGAGTAATTATATTCTGACCGTTTTCTTTGTAACTGGCGAGAGGATTTTTTATGTGTGCATTAAAGCCTGATTTATTCTCATTAAAAACCGCATTGATTATTTTCTGAGTTATAAAAAGACAGGTTTTGGAGAAGATGAATTACAGTTTTTTTTTTCATCCATTTTGAATTATGAGCAAGTGTTAGAGAGAGTATTTGTTAGTTTGATTTCTCATAGTGCGGAGAAATCGAACAAGAAAGTATCGCTGTTTTATCCCATAGGGTTTTCGACAAGAATCGATTGCTAGCACACAATCAAGGCTGAGTCGCGAAACACCTTAAAGATAGCGACCTAGTCCGCGACTCATTTATTTTGAGATTTGTTTTGATTTTGTGTTCCTTGTTTCCAACATGATCGGGTAGACCCGATAAATACCCGATACTAATCGGTTCCTTTATCGGGTTTACCCAAGGTCCCAAAAGCTGATAATGGGTATGATAATAGGACCGAATCGACCCGAATGACACGGGTCCGGTTGATTCGGTAACGGCACCGCAAAGACGATTCCAAGGTCTCGGCCAATTGGGTTCCACCAAACCACGACTTAACTTCTCCCACGAATCACTATAATTTGTTCAATGGTTCAAATCACCCAAGAAACTAGACTCCACGTCTCTAATTAATTACTTGAAATTAACAAGTAGACAAATTCACATCGAAAATTCATACCATGAGCATAATTTACACTTTCAAATGAGGACTTTCAACATTCACAACTTCAAAAATGAAATTTAGTTTACAAAAGTAACAATTTAGATAAACTGGATTTAGGAACAAACTAAATTCCTATGAGAGAAATTTCATCAAACGGTTAACATGCATGCTAATTTCTTCGTCTACCATAAAATTCGGTACCATTAATTCATTCAATTTCAAATAATTTCTTCAAAGACGTATGATATCACCAAGCAATACGACATATTTCGGACATAAAAAGAAAAACCCATTCAGATTATTAAAAAACAAATGATACTTATGTGATTATCGGCTTACCTAAGATTGGAACAATGTCTTCTCCATCAGATTTTGGTGAAGGAGGGCCGGAATTAGACTATTATAGTGTCAACGAACCAACCGATTAAAGGGTTTTAAACGATGAACGTGAGATTGAGAAGAGTAAGGTATACGGTTAGAAGTTAGGACCCTACTTGATTCATTTTTGGGGAAGAAATCGAATCTTTAACTGTATATTAGCGGGTAGGCGGGTATGGTAGGTTAATTTCGAGCTTTACCCGCCACCCTACCCATTTAACGGCGGGTAAGAAATCTTTAACCGTTACCCTACCCATCGAACTATGCTATGACCAGGGTGCTAAGATCTGAAATTCATGTGGCGGATATAGAAGTTTCGGAAAGAAGTATATGGAATTCGGAATTATGTCTCCACCGTGAATATCCAAATCGTATATTGGATGATAAGGGAAAACAAATTTCTATTGCATCTCAATTCCTGCCAAAGAAGGTTGTTGCAAAGCCTAAACCATCAGCATCAAACATTATGGACTGGAAAATGCAAGCTAGATCTCAGGGGAATTGTTCATCAATTCGCATAGAGGAATATGCTGGTGCTCAGGGTGCAAAAATAGGCCAAGATGAAGATTATATTCGGAGAAACTCACCTCAACCAAAACTACAAAGGAAATCTTCTGAAAACGGTAAGGCGGCTATTCCTCAAATGCCGCATGATAAATGTTAATTATGGCCTGGAATTGTTGGGGATTGGGGAATGCCCCAACAATAAGAGCGTTGAAAACATTCCTCAGAGGTGCGAATCCAGATATTCTCTTTCTCTCAGAAACTAAAATGTCAGAAGAAACGGCTTTACAGCGCGTTAACCAATTTGGGTACCAACACTATTGCATTGTGGCTTCGGTGGGAAGAAGCGGAGGCTTATGGCTGTTGTGGAAAGATGAGGTAAATATTGAAATAACTTCGAAATCTTCGAATCTAATTCATGGTATTGTCCATCTTGATAGTGCTCGATATCCATGGAACCTGTTTTGCATATATGGCCCTCCAGTGACTTCTCAGCGATCAAACTTTTGGCAAAATATGACTTCTTATGCTCAAAACTTCGATGGTTCAAAATGCTTCATTGGTGACTTTAATGCAATAGCGTCAAGTGAAGAAAATTTGGTGGCCTACATCCCGAACTCAAATATCTCTTACTTCAAGGAATTCATACAATTGAATCATCTCATCGACTTGGGATACAAAGGTCCCGCTTATACATGGACAAATGGCGGAGATATTGAAGGCTTGATTCGTCGCCGACTAGATAGAGTTTTGGCTAATCCGAATGGTGTATAGGTTACCATAATGCAGCAGTTCTTCACCTTCCTAGAATCGCAAGTGATCATGCTCCAATTCTTTTAAATACATGCAGGAATGTTGCAAGACCCCCTCCTGAGTATAAATTTGAAGCACATTGGTTAACCCATCCGGAATTCTTAGATAAGGTCAATGAATGTTGGTCTCAGGAGGAAAATGAAGATATTCAATCCAAATTGAGAAAACTTGGATCTTTTCTAACTTCTTGGAGTCGCAGAAGAATAGGTTGTATTAAACACAAAATTGCGATCCTCAAAGCCAAACTGTTAAGGATCCAAACTTGGCGAGCTTCTGCAGCAAATATCCAAAAAGAGAAGTTAGTGGCAGCTGAACTTAATGATTATCTCATTATGGAGGCGACTTACTGGGATCAACGCATGAAACAACAATGGGCAAAGTGTGGCGATCGGAATACACGTCATTTTCATCTCTCGGTTCAGCAAAGACGTCGGAAAAACACTATCAGTCATCTGCTTAAGGAAGATCAAACTTGGACTTCAGATCAAGGGGAAATATCTCGTGAAATTATTCATCACTTTCAATCTCTATTTCAAGAACAAGCTTTACCAGATCCTCCTCAATTTATTATTCAAGGTCAGGCGGTTTCTAACCTTGATAACGAGGCATTGTGCATGATTCCAACAATGGAAGAAATTTGGTCTGTTGTAGTTAAAATGGGATCTTACACCTCTCCAGGACCAGATGGTTATTCTCCTATTTTCTACAAGAAGTGTTGGAGTACGGTCTGTAATGATGTGTTCAAATTAATAAAAAATATCTTTGAGTATTCTGAGTTTCCTGATTTACTCAATCATACTAACATCTCTTTGATACCCAAGATTAAAAACCCAGTAACTCCTGCATGATTTCGTCCGATTTCGCTTTGCAATGTCTTGTATAAGATTGTCGCAAAATCTTATCAAACAGAATTAAACCTTATCTAGATGAATTTATCAGTTAGTCCCAGAGCGCCTTTGTTCCGGGTCGTCAGATATTGGATAACATCATTATAGCGAAGGAATTATTGCATTCGATGAATTCTTCTAAAGCTTGTAACGGACACTTTGCTCTAAAGGTAGATATGGCCAAGGCATATGATCGTGTTAATTGGAAATTTCTAGCAGACATGCTTCATGTTATGGGAATTACTGGTAACTCTTTCTTTGATAATGGCCTGTAATGACCTCTACATTCTCCGTCAACATTAATGGATCGACGCAGGGCTTTAAGAATGAAAGGGGTATCCGTCAAGGTTGTCCATTATCTCCTACATTATTCATTATCTCATTCACAGGGACTATCTTTACCGATGCAACAAGTATGAATCTCGTGGTTTATATCAAGGCTATAAACTTAACGCTCGAGCTCAATGATTACTCACCTAATGTTCATGAGATGACCTCTTCTTTCTGGAGAGCACTCTAGAGTAAATGTGAACAATCAAGAAGTTACTTCAACAAGTATGCGGAATTGTCTGGACAACTTACCAATTATAATAAATCTTCAATATCATTCAAGAAAGGAATTCAAAGAATGGAGAAAAGAAGCAACGATTCGGGATCTCAAAAGGGGGTAAGAGGAATGACCGCAGATGATAAGTATCTTGGGATTTATCCTTTAAAATCGATTTTAGGATCTCAAGTTATGACTTTCTCATTGATAAATTCAACTCAGATTACCGTGTTGGAGATTTCATTACGTGAACACTGCAGGAAGATCAATATTGTTAAAAACTATTCTTTCTTCGATTCCTATTTTCTTTATGGGAATTTGTTTGCTTCCTAAGGGTGTTACTCAGGAAATTGATAAAATTCAGAGATGTTTTTGGTGGGGGCATACTACTGAAGATAGAAAACTTCATTTTATCAATTGGTCCAAGGTTTTTTGAGTAAAGAAAATGGAGGTTTGGGATTTGAAATATTGAGCTTATGAATTTGGCTCTTATTTGTAAATTGGCTTGGAGATTTCTCGAAAATGAAGATGCACCATGGGTCGACTTTTGGCTGCAAAATATATTCATGACAAATCTTTTTGGTTATCTCGACAAACCATCAAATTGCACCGCCATATGGAGCGACGAGACGGAAGTGAGACAAATTTTAGAAAATAAGATTTTTCAAAATATAAATGCTGGGAAAAGGTATACATATGGGATAGTCCATGGCTACAACAAAGTATGGACCACATCATCACAAAACCGATGATATATTCTGAGATATTGAAAGGGTATCGAGATCGATAATCTAGGATTCGAGAACTTGGAATTTGCGGTTATTAAATGAGTTATTTCCTCCCGACATAGTATCCTACATATCCGCAATCTATCTTAGTCCACGAAGATAACTACGAAGATAAATTGATATGGTCTTGTACTCGATCGGGTAAATTCTCAACTAAATCATGTTATAAACTCCTAATGTATAACCTATCTTCTTCCTCTAGTATTGGTGCTTTTCCTTGGAGGAAATTGTGGTCCTTTCAAGCAGATCCTTCCTAAGATTCAAATTTTCATTTGGAAAGTTATTCATAATGGAATTGCTGTGAAGATGAATATTTCCAGATTTGTAGATGGTATTCATATAGATTGTCCTCTTTGCGGTCAAGAGAATGAAACGGTTTTTCATTTATTATTTGAATGTGCTAAGTCAAAATTGGTTTTCGAGGAGGCTGGTTTGGGTGCTTACAGTATATCTCAAGGAACTGACGTTATGCAAACTATTCAAACCTGGATGGAGGATAATATGGACCAAAAGTTCATTCACAAGATGTGCATCCTTTGGAACATATGGAAATCCAGAAATGATATTGTTTTCTCTGATGGAAGATTTTTGATTAATATCATCATAAGAAATGCTTATCGCGACTTGATTATGCTTGGAAAATTCCATTTGGAACCGAGGTATAAATTGTCTCAATAGATCTCAACCTTGGCATCCTCCGGAATTTCCGTATGTCAAGATCAATGTTGATGCGGCTTTCATTCCAAACAATGCAGCAGGCGGAGAGCGGTGGCTATGGACCATAATGCAATGTTTTTGGGATGCGCTTCGATCACCTTTGATGCTACATCGCCGATCTCCGGCAGAAACAATTGCTTGCAGATTGGGAATGGAATTCATTTGGAAAAAGGTTTCAAGAAAATTATAATAGAAGGAGATGCATCTAATGTGACAAATGCGGTTCAAGGCGATACAAGTGAGATTCCGTGGAGCATCCGTTCGTAAATTCTTAAGATTAGGGATCTAGTTTCTTTCTTTGATGATGTTAAATTTCAAAGCATGTTTTCAAAAGTGCAAACTCTTTGGCACACTCATTATGTCAACATGCTATGCATGACTCGTAAATAGAAGGTGGAATGCTAATTCTCCACCTCTTTGTATCTCTTCAAACCTCAATCACTGAGGTAGTTTAATAATTAGGCTCTTTTTGAGCCCTTCCCCCTTCAAAAAAAAAGTGGCGGGTAGGGTAGAAATGGCGGGTATGGGTAGGGTATGTGCACCCCTAATTTTCAGTACCACCACATCACCGAGCATCATCACTGGTCATTTATTGATGGCAACAATATCGTTAACCAAACCACAGCAGACTCTGTCGAGCTCCATCTTCATCATTAACGGAAGAAACTAACTCCATCACTGCCAACTCCTTCTTCTTCACTGCCATCTTCCCATGGTAATAGCACCATCATTAAATTCTGGTATTGACAGCACCTGATCATCTTCCCTGCTAGCAATGGTTATCTCTATCTCCTCAGCGTAGTCACAACTCACAGCGAGTTACTCCTTCCTTATGTGATCACGATAACTCCCTGTCCATCTCGACTATTATGACTACAACTCCCATTCTCGTTCTTAATTCTCTCAATTGGTCACAGCCAACGATTGAGACTCCCAGTTTTATTACTCGAGCTCATCAGGTCTCATTATGATTTGTCTTATACTCATATTCACATCAGCCCACTTTAATGGCAGCAGTCATCATTCTCTCCGTTGCTGCAATCACTCAATGCTCTGTCTTCATCTCGAGTTCGTCATTATTACTGCCAGCATCCCCCCCATTTTGTGTCCAACTCCATATCAATTTTCATCGTAACCACAACATCAAACGGACCTGAGTTGGTTGTGAGAATAATGAGAAGGAGATGAAGTGCCCTGGATAATCCACCTAGTGCCTTTAACATTCCCATTCAACTGTCAGTCATAGAAGACTGACAGTTTAATTAATTCATATTCCATGGCTGCCATGAGTAGAAACTCGGGTGCCTATAACAATTCTGTAGGTTCTCTACTTTTCGACAACTTCGGCTTGTTTCAAATACTTCTAGATTCTTCATACGACATCGGATTGACTCCATTCTTTCATTTGTTGGCTTCGTCTTTCCGTCCTCTTCAAGATGATAGTATGCACTCCTAGATTTGAACAAGTTCCACTTGGTCTTTGGCCCTTCTACGCTCGTAGCTAACTTCTTTTATTGCACTATTAAGTGAAAATTCACTTCTTTCGGACGATTCACCTAATGAAACACAAATAAAACAAAACAAGCGTAATATACAATAATTCGCAAGAATGTATAGCAAATACTAGCATGGAATGGACACTAAAGTTATATAAAATATGTACTTATCGATATACCGAAAACTTGTTTTTTTCCCAATAACTTCCTCATACGAACTCGGAATGACCTCATTCTTTTTGTTTTACCTTGTCTCTTCATTATCTACAATATTGAGATGAATACTCCTTATATTGGTCGAATTTCACTTGGTACTTAGTCCATGTTCACTTTTATATCCATTTCGACACTTTTCTTGAGTCATACATGTGATCAAAAATGTCTAGATAGTGTTTTAGAGAGTTGTTCAAATGCCGATTATCTCATAGAAATAATTCTGATGCATCTGAAAATATTCGACAAGGTAAGTACGTATATTGTACCTGTTCGTGAATATCTTTGTCACAGTACGTGTACCAGGTATGAATACCCTTAAGATAAAAACGAGTTCAGGAACTCACAGATCTTTTATGGTTTGCATCTTCGGGTATGAATACCTTTTCGGTTTTGAAACCAATAGATCTTTTTCGGCTTTCATACTAGGTATGCTTACCTTTCCTGGTTCACAGTCAACAAACTTTTTTGGTATGGATACCGGATATGCGTACCAAAAATTCGTTGCCGAACTATAGCTACACTAGTATGTGTACTGGGTACATATACTGTGACTCTGAACTTATAACAATTGTCCTAGTATGTGAACTGGCATGTATACTGTCTTGTATCCAGATTTACAGTAGTTATATATCTCTCTAATAATCGATTCGAAACATTCCCGAATAGCATCAATGACACATATCAACATTCCAAAGCTATTTTCAAATGATTAAATCTTGAATCATGATTAGGTTATAAACAATAAATTTTTCTAAACCAAATTCATCAAGTATGAACAAATGTTCTTAAACTTAGACTTATTTCGAGAACGATATTCAAGATAAACTTGACTCGAAATTTATATTATGTATGTACTGTCTAATTTAGTCATGTGACAATATCTCAAAGATAGAAAGGTGAAAACTTGATAAATAGGTTGTTCAGTCTTCACTTACCTTTTGATGTTGAAGTTCTCTAAAGCTCATGTTCATCTTCGCCTTCAAACGGTAGAACACAGTGATATCCGATACTCAACTACACACTTCTATCCTAATCTGAGACCTGACTAGATGTAGACTAGAAAACAAGATATAGTTTTGACAACTAAATTTGACAACAAGCTTGAGATAGCAACACTTGTGAGTTCGACCGAGTAATGTTCTAACAAAATGCATGCAAACAGTCCATGTCAACGCAGTTGGTGCTGAGAGTATTGCTTGGTGAAATGTTGGATGATTGAGTTGTTGATTTGTCTTGGTTCAAAACAAAAATTTCCTTACTCATCTTGTATTTTATCTGGTTGATGATTTTATGAATTCTAACCGAAGTATAAAAAAAAGTTGGTGTTAAGGTTGCACTCTCTCAACCACAGAATTATTGCTCTTTATTTCCAGTAGAAGTCCTGACAATGTGTTAGCATTAGGTGTGTATTTATCGTCTTTTTATTTTAAGAGCCGATTATTATTGTTGTTATCTTGACGAAGTTGCACATATGGATTGGGCAAACCGTATTTGCTCTTTCATTGCATTGATAAGACTAAGAAGGTATCTAAGAGTACATTTATTGTTCTTTGCACATTGCTTGTTCCATCATCTCAATTTGCAGTTCGAAAGCTGGGTTTACAATTTGTGATTTGGTCCAAACTGATACCAAAATATCCGATAGTTGAGGATGTACTAATCAGAGGTGTTCCTTGCTTTATCTCAGGTTTAAAAAAATATAATGGTTATATTATAGAATAAAAAGTTATTTACGATGCCGTGAGCCAAAACTTCACGCCACTTGTATGTAAAAGATTTGCTCGCAATGAAAAAGAATCGGTTTATAGAATAACCATATTAAAAGCATCCCTATAAAAAAACCATAAGATTAAAGTCTCGCTAATAAGCAACTTCATTACATCACCTCCTTTGATCTCGCCACCAAAAGCACGATTGTTGCGCTCCTTCCGTAGACATTAACATAATTAGGACTACGCCACGTCCTTACTCTTCCCATTTAGTGTATTAAAACTCCATACTTAAAAATGTTCTAGCACATTTCTAGGACAAATCCGTTTCAACTTAAACGCATTGATGAAATAATCTCATACTTCTCGAGAATGAGAACAATGTAGGAAAAGATGATTAATATATTTCAACATACTCCGATAGAATAAACAGGATTTATTTTGAATATTAATACCTTTATATTTAGGCATAGATAAGGTAGGCGAGAGAATTATGAAAATCAACCCACAATAAAAAATAACCTTATACGTAATGTCCTTTCATCAAATTTTTCAAAATTACTCACAACATTTTGCCGAACCCTAGGTCATAACATTTATTAAATGCAAAAATTCACCTATAAGTTTCACCTTATCTTCAACACTCTCATCAAATTAAATACGTCCTAGGTCTAGTTCATATAAAAGCAAATTCCACTCATATTGCATTAAGACAGATCATTTAAATAAAAGCATTTTTGCGAATGTCGACTCTAAAAATAGTATGGTATTTACTATTCAATGGACTATCCAGGGCCGGCCCCATAGGGGAATCGGGTAAAGGCCCACTTTGGTGCAAAGAACAACCAGCTTTTTTACATTATGGGGTATTCTTAAATATAAAATACAAGTAGGGACTTGTTGATGAAACTACATAAATATTTAGGGCAAAAATTTAATTGATTTGGGGATTTATGTTTAAATATTTGTTTATGGGTAAAAAACCGATTCTCTTGTTTTTTGGTAATTTGGGGTGTGTTGAATGAGAAACGAATCTAAACCCTAAACAAATGCACCGCACGTGAATGCTTTTAGGTTCGAGAAATCAATCTGTAAGACTCTGACCTAAACCAAGAAATGCTCGTTCCAGATTCAATTCGGTCACAAGGTGAAGGAGAAGGGTTGATCTTAGGGAGGGAAGCGGAGAAGGTGTGGTTGTTTATGACTTGCGTATCAGAAAATGGTTTCTGGCTACTTGTGTTGATAACACTTGTGTCCTTCTTTTCGAAATCGATTGAAAGTCTATTTATACAAGTCATTTGAGCGCAACCCTTGATCTCGTAGGAAGTGGAGGAAGTTAAGTAGTGGAGTAATGGAGTTGTGTAAGAGGTGGTGATCATTGCGTGATCACACCTTCACCCATTACTCCATCATGGTTAACCGTCCATCTTTTCCTAACACGTTCTCGTATGGGGTTGCACGCCGCACGCCGTAAACCGCGTGCATCAATACCCCAGTAAGCATCCCCGGTTGTGACATGTTTGATGTGTCGAACGAGTGGGTCAAGTCGTGGGACCCACCGCGGAGAATAACATGGTGCTTATTAGGTGAAACAACTAAGTTGTTTATGAGGCCGACATGAAACATCATATGTGATGCATGTGAAGCATCGCATTTAAACAGCTCAATATCGATGTGTATGAAACATCATTATTTTAGAGCCTGATTTCATAAGTCGCGGATTGGCGTCTTAAAAGGAGGCATGATCGACCACCTTTGGGGTGATTGTTTGAGGACCCTACGGTCAAGTCATCACTTGGTCGATCGCCTCATGTGGAAGAAGGATGGCCGGTCTTCACAATGTTGCTTTGCTTGTTTTCTAAAAATAAATATATACCATCCAACTAGGTCGGGCGAAGTTGGATGGTCGTGATCGTTTGCGGCAGTTTCAAACTGCCATTGACGCGACTTTAGGGTTTAGGGGGCCGCGCGGCCAACCCTCTTTGGGCGAGCGATTTCGAGGTTTCGATCGTCAGCTCGAGCAAGTCGGTCTGTCATACGTGAAGGTGGGCCGACAGTGATCACGTTGATGTCTTCAAGGCCGTTTGAGGTTAAATCTAAGCCACTCAAATCAGCTGGCGAAGATGAGTGGTCGAGATCGATTTGCGGCAGTAATGTATTGCCGCAAAGTAATTTTAAGTTTTTTTTTAAAAAAATAACGTGTTCATACTTCTTGAAATTTGGCGTTTTGATGCGCTTTAGCCTTGCTATGAGCAAGTTGATCGACCACGTGTGGAGTTGGTTCGATGTTGAACGCGTTGGTATCTCCTTGATCATTTGAAACACGATCTAAGCCTTCCAATCGGGATGACGAATTGGACGTGGATACGATTAATTAGCGGCGCTTGTGTAATCTTTTTATTCAATTTAGGGTTTTAGAGGTCGCGCGATCACCCTCCTTGGGGCCGGCGTTTAATGTGCTTTGGTCCTCGTTGGGAACAGTCAATCGACCAAGGAAGAGCTTGGGCCTATGGTGAATACATCAACATCTCTTTGATTACTCGACATGTGATCAAAGCGTCCAACTAGGCCGGCTAAGTTGGATGGACGTGATGCGCTTTGAGACCGTTGCTGGTCTCAATTCATTTGAGTCATGTTATGCAGCGTGAATGCCCACGTTTAGGTTGGTGTTCGAGCACCGGTGAACGAGCTACATAGGGCTCGATCAACTAGGGCATTAGTGGGCCGCTACGGTGATTGCCTAGCTCGTTAGGGGCAAGCTAGGTTTATTGAATCGCGCGGCCAAATTGTGCAGCCGTGATTATTTTGAGACCGATACTAACAATCTAGATTTTCGAAGGAATTTAAGCATGCTCGATCGCACTATCTTTCAATTAAAGGCGTGTTAACACGCTAATCTCTTTGCAGAGGGTGGTGCAGCCCATGTGGGTACTTCCATGCGGGCCTCAATACTGACATTTCGGGAGATTCATGGTACTCTACTGAGAATGAACATTCGATTGTCATGTCATGTCAATAATGAGAGTTCGACTGGGAATATAGCACGGGAAAATACCGGGCGAGTCATGCATTAGTTAATAATCTTTGGCATAATATGTAATTCACTGAGAATACTTGGGACTACTACTATGCGCACCATTACGAATGAATTTCATATATACTGAGTTGTTCAATATGTGTGTAAATAAAGAGGTTTGAGCACTCGTTACTTTCAAATGGCCATTATTCCTTTGCAGACGACAACGCATTAAATAAGGGGATTTTATAATTTTGGCCCTAAATTAAAAACCACCATCAACATTAAGTCCCATGCTTAGCACGTAATGATAATGCCATTGCGGGATAAGCATTATATGGTGATATATAAAAGTAAAAAGACGAAACAGAGGGGACTTACTCGAATGAGCTTGATTGACGGTCATCGATTGGTCCGTGCGACCAGTATCAACATGGCCATCGAAGTCTTGGCGGGTCCTGGCGACCTTGCCGCGGGTTTGAGGTATTAGCGGGCCATATGCCCCTCTTTGTGTTCGAGACAAAAGAAGGAATCCTTCTCCCATATGGAATCCGCAAGAATGCTCTATAAAGGGAGTCGACCCCCTCTTTTTTTATTATTCGCTCGCTCGAAGGTCTTGTGGCAGCTACATTTTCCCATCGTCATTCTCAGCCGTTGGAGCATCCGCGAACAGCAAGCTACTTCTCCGTTTCATCTATAAAAAATATTTTTTCAGCGGATATGAAACCTAGTTTTAGGAAACTTCCTTGAACTTGAAAAATCCATTCCATTATGAATGAAACTTCTTTGTTGATAATATTATAGTGAATTCCTCCCATAGAATTGATAGCGAAGTAGTTAGCATTGCTAAAGTCACGAATAAACGGGCAAACCCAAGTTGAATGCCATTGTTTGCTCCTTATCTTCTTTCTTCTTCGCATGGAAAACCTAGTTTTAGGTTGTGATCGATGCAAAACTTAGGCTGTAGGTTTCGGCAGTGAGCATAATACCCATAGTAAACCGTTCGTCCGTCCGTGCGTTCAGCTCGGCCGCGGCCATACATCCCACGGCCAGTACACGGCCTTCGTATGTTCCCTCTCCATTTTGAATGGGTGAAAGCTCCATTGGGCCCTGATTGCGTTCGTGTGTTCGACCGAAAGAGGATGATTGAGCATGAGAGGGTGATCGAGTATGCGACGACCAGGAGGATGATCAAGCATGTGACAGCCTTGTTCGGCCCATTGTGGGCGTCTGTCCCACGACTAATATATATATATATATATATATATATATATATATATATATATATATATATATATTTTAATCTTGTTTGCTTGTTCATCCGCGCGTTTCTTCGTCTATGAGCTTTAGAGCATTAGCAACCATGTCGAATATATTGTGTGCACGATTCCTCTTATGTCATGAAATAATGACTCTTTTCCATTTCGCTTCATTGCAGTTATTGGAAGTGAACTTAAGAAATTCTCGTTAAGATGTCACTCGAAATACTTCGACTCCAAGCCCGAGAAATGCTAACAACGCCAAGGACATGTTAAATATAGATGATGAGCATTTATCAGGTGCCTTTTCCGAACGTTAGAACTCATCCTAGCCATAAGATGATTACGTTTACATGAGACTCGAGAAAATGAAGAGGCTCCCCCTTCGAGTTCCTCCAACATATGTGATGAGGTTCGTCTTCGGAAGAATGAATATCCAGCTTCTCATATTGATTTCAAGGTTTGCCACACTCCGCTGAGATCTTATGAAGGATGGGCGAGGCACATATTGGGTAATGAGCGCATCAAAGACAACTTAACCAAGGCGCAAATCGTCGAAGCTGTCATGGCGTCTGCAACACTTCACATTAGGAAAGACACTGCAGGTTTGATCACTTTCATTTCTCGATGGTGTCCTTCCACTCATACGGCATATGTAGATGAGGAGAAATGACTATTACTTTGGAAAGTGTAGCCGTGTTCTTTGAATCTCCCAATTGCGGAAGTTTCAACTATAAAATATCCACCGCGAGGCGTCATGCTCGATGCCTTAGTTGAAGACAAAATAATATAACCAACAATAAAAAGGGTGAAAAAATGCTTTTATACTTGGTGGATGTCCGAATAGTTCCCTACGAAACCGAGGCCGGGCCAAGTCCGGATGATGAACTCGGCGTCATCGCATTTGTCTTTGTGGCTGTCTAGAGACATCTTTGATGATGGCTCGGGTAAAAAGAACATAAGACACGATCTCATTATGTTTGCTATTAAATTGGCGCAAGGCGTGGTCCTCCCCTTAGGCGACTTGTTTCTCGGATCGTTGTACTCTTATCCGGATTCTTTGGCGTGACATGCATGCTTCCAACGAATACAAGAAAATGGAATCGTATGTTCACATCGCTTTCCTTAAGGCGTGCTTATGGGAACACTTCAAAGGTTATGCTCTTGTCCCGCAACCGTCTTCTAGTTTGTATGGTGGTTCGAGAATACTCCGTTGGCAAAGCAGACGTCCGAAACCCGGGGTTGAGGCTTATTGATTTTTCGATAACATGTATGCCATAGATTATCGCCCGTGGGGGACCACTCATTCTTCTGTGGTTCAACCGTAAACCTTTGTTACTGCTCCTGACACTGTGTTGCACACCGATGGAAATGATATGAGACATGGAGAGATTATATTCCTGCGAAGTTGTACACCCGGATATGTTCCATCCTTTTTTGATGAGTCCATTCTGCGGTTCTTATAATATTGATGAGCGCTGTCAAATGGGATTCGATCAAGATATCCCTTCGGGATTGTCCATCAATGCCTTCGGCGGAGCTTGTACAAGTCTGTCCTCGATGCTAACATCTTTACAATGAAGCGAGTCTTCCATTCTTGCTCCATGGAAGAAAACCAAAGACTTAAGCGGGTAGGTATAAAATTTTTTGGAGGAAGAGTTGTTAGCTTTTCAAAAGTTCTCGGATGAAGCCGTGACGAGTTCCTTGCGGTGAGCCATCTCCGAAATTTTGAAGCATCATAACGGTTGAAGCCGCCTTCGGGCAAGCGAACCAAAGCCATGCTTACGATGATTGCAATCCCCGGATGCAAAGCGAAGTCTAAGAAGCGAGGCAAGTGGACCAGGGTGGTTTTCAATTCTTCCCACATGCGGGTATTCTTTAAGTTTTTCCTCTTTCGGTCCAGTGATTTTATTCATCTACGAAAATATTTGCTAAATGTGCTTCTTACTTAAAATCGTGGTCTCGGGAAGGTAAACGCACTACGAGGCTGGCACGCAGTCATAATGCAACTTTAGAGAAATCCGGCGATACTAAACCTCTTGAGGATGGAGACGAGGATGGTGAAGGTTCGGTCCACGACGAAGGAAGCGTCTCCAGACGTAATAGGGAGCTTGACCGTTTCAGTGAACCGGGAGGTGAGACTGTGAGAGATACCAATATTGAGGTTGAGGGGAAATGATAATGCAGAGCTCTTTGGAGATGTTACATCCGTGGTTGTGGATGCGTTTCCCTTTAAAAGATCTTCATGCGATTGGCGCAACATTGGTTGTGCACTCACTCTTTCTTTGGTGTCATCTTCGACCCTCCTTTCGACGCCCCTTTCGTGGATTATGTGCTGGTTGGTGGTTTCAGCGTGCCAACTAAGTATGAATAGTTATACACCAAGATATGGAAGAAGCATGGTCATATCGCCACTTCCAAGAAGCTTAAAAGTCTCTTTGCATTAGTCAAGCGTGTCGAAGAAGCTTTATCCTTCATTTATGGCATGAGCATTGTGACTGGACGCACCGTCTCTGAGGAAGTGGTTTCGAACTGGGAATTCCACCGAGACGTGTTCGTGAAGTACGAGTTCAACGCCTCTTGGTTCTGTGAAGGATTCGCTGAAATCCAGAAGTTACAATGCAAAATGAAGGATGTTCCGTCTATGGACTTCATTACTCAGCAAGAGGTAGAAGTCAAACGATTGTCCTAGGAGTTGAAGCTGAAGCAGACTGCTCTCCAGAACATGAAAGATGCTTTTGCCAAGAAGAACGAGTTGTTGATCCGACGATTTTCCTTGAATAGTTTATGTTTTTTTTTTTTTTTTTTTAGGTATGTTTGAATGATGTGAGGAGTTCCTTTCATGGTTCGATGACTTTCTCATCTTTTTTTTTTTTGGTTTTGAACTAGAAAGTGATTGCTTTTTATGAAGATATTTGAATTTGATTTTGGGATAATTTATGAGTAGTATTTAGGAAAGGAATTATGACTGGGTTGATTATTCAAACAGAAGTTCCAGAAATTCTCATTTTGAATGCAAGTAATGTAACTTAAGGTAATTGTGTATGTCACATGAGAATTGCAAACGTTGTTGTTGATGGGTGAAAACTACTCCTGCAGAATTTGGTAATTTGGGGTGTGGATGAGGAATGAATCTGAACCTTCAACAAATGCACTGCGCGGTGAGTGCTTGTAGATTCGAGAGATCAATCTGTGCAAGTCCGGCCCTAAACCAAGGAAATGGCGTTCCAGACTTGTTTTCGGTCACAAAGTGAAGGAGATGGGGTTGATCTTGGGAGGGAAGCGAAGAAGGTGTTGAGATTGTGAAGGTGTTGGCTTGCTTATGACTTGTAGTAAAGATGAGCAAGCTACGGTTGATGCAAAGGTGCCTCGAGTGTTTGAATACGGTTTTTGTATTAACACTTGGTTTCTCGTCGTCTGAACTTTGTGTTGTTCTCCGTTATTCCTTGTTGTTGGAAATAGGGCGGAGAACCTATTTATACAAGTCATTGAGCCTCATTCACGTTTCGTGGGAAGTGGAGGTAGTGGAATGATGGAGTAGTGGAGTTGTGTGTCGGAGCTTATGACCAGTCTTGCCCACTTTTCCTGTTCATCTCTAACCGTCCATGACTTCCTAACACGTTCTTGTGATGGCGCGTTGCACGCCGCACGTGTAAAACCATGGACAATACCCCGATGTATCCCCCAGGTTGTGACATGATTGATGTCTGGAATGTGGATCGTGGATCCACGAAAGATAGCATGTAATGCTGAATTGAATAACTGCGTTATTCAGGAAGTCGATACTTGTGAAGTATCGTGTGTATTTTATGCAGGTACTGCATTACGGTGTGGTAAAGTGATGGGTAATGACTCCTCACTAACCAAATAACTCCTGACCAGGGTTGTATAAAGCAAGGCGGGTGAAGTGGACGGATGAGATGATGTTTGAGACACTCATCTCGGCGATCGTTGATGAAATTAGGGTTTTAAAAGAGGTGCGCAAGCATCACTCTTCAACTTGGTCGAAACCAAGCATGGGAAGGGTTTTGAAGGGACCGACCGGGCATGTGTGTAGACAACACGCTGTGCACGTCCATACTTTGCTTTCCCAAGAAGGCGCGATCTAAGCCACCACTTGTAGGTAAAGTTAGTGGTTGAGATCGATTTGCGATAGGAGTTTGATACGCAAGGAGTCGCGCACCATACCCTTTTCCAGCGTGTTTCAAAGATGACGACTTGGCCTGGGCTTGGCCGGTTGGTTTGGCGTGAAGATGGTGGGCCGGATGTTCACGCCTATGTCTCACCGTCCCATGAAAACGTGATCTAAGCCACCCAATTCGTCCGGTGAAGTTGAGTGGTCGAGATCGATTTGCAATTTGGGAAGTGTATCACGCATGTTTGAGCGGGCGTTTTTGGATTGGCCAGGCGTGATATGCCTGCCGACCGCATGAGGAGGTGTACGGGCCCACGGTGGTCATGCTGGTACGACCGACCCTTGCTCAATCTAATCTGTGACCCTCCATGGGTGCCGGAAGATGGACGCGCATGATGGCTTCGAACCCTAATTTTGGCTTTCAAAGCCGCGCGACCATGCTCTTTCGGAGCGGACGAATTTGTTGAAACCAATCATGGTTGGTTTTGGACCGATCGGTCAAGTGTGTAGGCGGTCACATGGTGATTGTGTCGACATGCTCTCGGCCCTTTGAGTCTACATCTACACCCTCCATCTATACGCGAAGATGGATGGTTGAGACCGTTTTGCGCACATGTAATATGCCGCAAACCCTAATTTAGGGTTTCCGTCCATAATGCTTGGTATGGACGGTTCTTTGGCAAGCGAGAGGCCAATGGTCGACCATCGGGGTCGGCCGTGTGTATTCCATACACCTTGGGGTGATGGAATTGATGCAGGGTCGTCCCAATCATGCTTGTGGAGTTGGATGACGCGATCGGATCATATCCGGACTGATATGGTGATCTGGATGCTCGATCGGGCTAGTATAACACACCGAGAGGGGCTCCAATCGGGCTAGTATAACACACCGAGAGGGCTCTGCCAGTATAACACACCGAGTCCCGCCCACGGTATTGGTACATGGTTTCATTATAGTGCTTGGAGGTTCGTGTTACTCGTAAGAGTAACACTCGGTCGTCATGCCACACCGATAATGATCATTATAGTGCTTGAGGTTCGTGCTACCTCGTAAGAGTAACATTCGCCGATCATGCCACACCGGTAATGAGTACAGCTGATATGAAATTCACAAGTTGCTACATGCTATGAAATTCACAGAATGGGATTGTTGCTACATGCTCCATTCTTGGTGAATTAAGCGAGGAGTATCCAACACTTTATAAAATGGCTTTATCTTTTACAAGATGTCAGCCGCATGAGTTTTTTGGTTATTTACAAATTTAACCTTAAACGAAAATCTCACCATCAACATTAAGTCCCCGCCTAGCACATAATGGTTACACTATTGTGTGGTAGGCATGAGATGGTGACATCTGAGAAATGACCAAGCTAGAGTGAATACATATTTAGGATAGTTTCACATTGTCAGGCGTTTCCACAGGCCCGGTCGGTCTTGATTAAGGATGCGAAGACGGGACTTGATCCGGGGTGGAGTCGCTTTGGTTCCTCTTGTACATGTATGAGCTCGGCCGCTCCTTCGTGTGTACTTCCTTAGTTATACACGGCCTTCCTCGGTATATTTGATAAGCCTTGTTGATTGTTATCCCGAATTAGTAGCCTTCATAGGTGGTAAGTAGAGACTTCTCTTCCTTCGGGATTCTCGCTGACTGCGAGATTATAAAGAATCATCTCAACGTGGTCGCTTATTCTATATCCCGTATCTCAGTGCATCGCTCGATTTTCTCGATTAGTCGATCGAAAGTTTTGATGATCCTCTTTTTTTTTTTTTTTGTGTGTGTGCTCATAACCTCTTCATCTCTCAGATTATCATGGAAGCTGATAGACGCTCATTCTGTCGTTTCCCGTAGAAAGAAGTTTTGAAGTTGACAAGCCTCGAAAACCATGCACATGGAGAAGTGATGGCTAAGATCGATCTTCCTCTTCGTGAAGTCTGCCGTGCTATACTGGGGATGTCCATCTCCCACCTTCGTATTGTCGTAGGGCGTATCCGTGCACTTTCGGACCGAATTGACACGGAGGAGCCATGAGGCGCGAGGAAACGCCGCAGACACTCAGTAAGCGCAAGGCGTGAGAGATTTGCAGCATGGTTGAAGAGGCTGAGAGTTGAGCATGAACGACCCCCGAATGAAGGCAAGTGTGATTACCCGGCTCAGACGGCGTGATAATCCTTGATTCTCGATGGCTGCACGAACCCGAACATTCAAGGCAATTTGCGTGGCCCCTGGTGTTGCTATGCCCTTTGATGCTCCCGCTCGAAGATGTTGGGATGGAGTGCGGCTACTGCTTGCTAGCATGGCGGGATGCCCGATGCGTGAGTTGAGGAGGATCCTGGAGGGAGGTGCACTGACAGTGACTGAGCTGACGGTGATGTGGGCGAGACCGACTCTCTTGATGATTGAAATTTCTTTTGTTTTGTTTTTCTTTCCAAGTATATTCTGCGATGCTCGAACATCTTCCTTGTACTCGGCTAGCGGCTGAGTTCAAGGTTTTTCTTTTGATTATTTGAATAAAGCTTTCCTTTACAATCCTTTGCCAAGCATCAGAATCGAACTTTCTCGAGCGCAAGGGTGCGCCTTTATACATAATTCTTAGTGATAAAAGAAGTTATACTCGTAATGGAATATCCATGGAACTGTGATGCAATATCTTCCTGGCTTTGCTGGGCAGATGGCTCAAATCATTTTCCGCACACGTTCTATTTCCTTCATCCCGTGAGATGTTTGCTTAGGGTTTCTTTTCTTGCTTCAGTGGACTGATTTAAGCTCGACTGTGGGTTGGTGTTTTTAGGAGTAAAGAGGTTCTCGGATGAAAATAATGCTTCAATTGAAAATTGAAAATTGAAACCCTAGCTATGAATGCAAGTATTGCAATCATTTTCCGGAGGGATTACAAATATGACATGAAATTATAAAAGGAAACACGCTGAAAAATATAGCACAGTTGTTTTAAGGTGTGTAGGATGTCTGGAAAGTGGTAGCACAGAAGATCTTAAGTTCGTAAGGTTTGAGCCATCGTGAGTGAACTCGTTATGCCCTCCAAGTTATCGGCACTGATGAGCTTGCAGAGCCACCTAGGATAACATCTCGCTACCAGTACCGTGCCATCTTCTTTTGGTGGGTGAGTCGGCAGAGCGGTCATCTTCACCGTCATGTTTCCAACATTGAATGTAGTCGCTCGTCACTCAGGTCTCCAATTCCGAATGGGTTTGAGCGTGCGACACTTGGACCTTGGCCTTGTTGTCTTCGACCAAGACAGCTTTCTATGCTCCTGATAAAATGTTTGAAAGGGGCGGCTTCCCATTCACATCTCCTAGCCTGGGGTTGGTTTGTCTGGCTGGAGCCAGTCCCCGAGACTTGCTCGAATGAGGGCGGTAGTTTGCAAGGAGGGTTGTGTGATGAGACTTACTTGAGACCGGAACCTTTCAGCGTATGCCGGCATGTGCTCTTTCCGAGAAGTCTGTGTCATATTGGCAAGTTGTTGGTGCAGGCAGCGGACAATCATGCGTAGTCCAGCGGGCGTGTTGGAGACTCTTCTGGTATCGAAATCGGAGAGGCATGACTTCCAGTATGGCTTTGTTGTCATGCGTCCAAGAGCGCCCTAGGATCATGTCGTAGTTGGGATGATCTTTGACTACATAGAACTTTGCTCGTGCTGAGGCATCTCCCAATTTGACTTCAAGATCGATGTATCCATACGCATCTCTAAGCTCTCCTCCCGAATCTTTGACCACAGGCTGAGTGACGAGTAGCCTCCTGCTTCGAAATCTTTGCCGCTCTCAAGGTCTTGACAAGTAATGATGTTAAATTCGAAGCCGTATCGATCAACGCGTTATCAAACTCAACGCCTCTCAAACGAGTGACTGCTAGAGTCCCCGCTTCCCTTTGCTCGCATCTTTCATAAAAGACCGAGGTTCTTGGACCGGTTCGTGGATACAGTACGCCGTCTCGACTACAACGTGGTCGAGGGCCGCAAATATGTCTTGACGCTGCCTCCTTGAGAAATATAAGATTTCACACATGTGCTCCATCATAGATTGCACTGCCTTGCGAACGTAGTCCCCGTAAATCATGCGTCTCCCGATAGGTAGAGGATCTCTATGAACACCTTCGTTTCCAAGCCTGGAGTTCCCTGCCTCTACCTTTTCCCCGAATATTTGTTTCAACTCGTTGCAATCTTTGGTTGGATGATGGACGAACCTGTGGTAGCAACAGTATCTCGGGATCTCGCTATTTCTTCCTCGGCTCGGAGGACGCCCGATAGGGGTAGTTTTACTGGCATCATCTTGGATCCACGCTTCCAAGAGCTCTATCACTTCATTCATGGGAAAAGGAAAACTCGTGTCTTTGGCGTTTTGTGCAGGAGTTTTGTCTGCTCCTCTGAGGCGAAGTCTTGTGTGCCGAGGATGTTCGCTTGGTTTGTTGTTCTGCTATCGAAGCTTTCCTCTTTTCTCCTCCGCTACCACACTCACGGCATGGGCTAGTGTTGTATTGTTTGTTTGTGAGACGCCCGTCCTCGACTTTCACGCAAATCTTCACTTCAACAACTCGGGTTCTTTCTAGTAATGTCGGTGCAAGCTTGTTAGCTGAACGTTTTGCGCCTTCGTGAGTTCGAGAGAATGTTTGAAAGCCTGCATTCTCTAACAGAGCGCGGTATATGGGTATCATCCCATTGATGCATGATTCCACCAATTGCCGTTTCAGAACATTCTGGTCGTGATGAGTCCAACTGCTTGGGTTCGAATCTTTAACGAAGTCGTTGGGATGTTCATTGTTCGCTCGGAGAATTCTTCCTGTGTCCGAAACGTGATTTGTCTGATGACACGAAGAAATACTTCTCGTAGAAAGCACCGACCATCTCGCTCCAATTGGATATGCTCGTTAGGGCGCAATGTTGTTATACCGTGTGTATGCCCTCCCGTGAGTGATTTTGAGAATTCTTTTAGGCGTAAAACATGATTGTATTCATGTTCCCCCAAGGCTTCCAAGAATCGAGAAATGTGTTCACGAGCATTACCACAGTCTGTAGTCGTAGAGGCTTGGGGAGAGGTGTAACCTCTTGGTAGAGATCCGTTGCACATCTCGAGGGTACATGGCCGATGTTGTGTGTATGTCCGTCTCGGTCCCCTTTCCTCGATTTTGGAGAAGTCGCTCGAGATATTCACGCGTAATGAAGTTGGAAGACTCGGCTCTCTCCCTTGGCGCTCGTGGAGCAACACGAGTTTCTTCATTCATGTGAGTCTCGAGTGGAAACACCTGCTCCGGTGTATTGAATGCATCTCTCGCCGACCCAAGGGCTGCCGTGAATCTTGCGTAATCGCTCACCAAAGTTTTAAGGAAAGTGAGTACCTCTTTCCGAGTTGCGCCATATCTCGTTAGAGTTTTAGCAAGAATTTCCCGCTTCTCCATCAAGTCTGCAATAGTACTAGACGGCGGCCTTCCTCTTGTGTCTCCCGCTCCTCGTCCTCGCGGAGGAGTGAAAGTTGTTGCTCGGCAACCACCGAAGGCGTTACGCTCGAAGAGATGCCAGGATTTGCGTACTGCTCTGCTCGGTGATGGGAGGAGTTATTCCTACTCGGGATATCTGCTGCTACACCGGTGCCGGTGGTGAAGTGACGGCTCCACGAGATGTGTTGACCACGGCAGCTCCACCTGATGTGTACTTCAACACCGAGGATTGTTATCCACAACCGCTCCATCGTAATTGATTGCCGACCCGCACCTTAATTCCACCATAATGATTTTTTGATTGAATCGATTCTAAGATCTACCCTTTTGAGATTGATGAAATTGAATTGAATTTCGAAGAAATTGACTTTACAACCGAGAGATTAATCTCCCACCGTGGTCGCCAATTGTCGATGGGTGAAAACTACTCCGCAGAATTTGGTAATTTGGGGTGTGGATGAGGAATGAATCTAAACCTTCAACAAATGCACTGCGATAGTGAGTGCTTGTAGATTCGAGAGATCAACTCAGTGCAAGTCCGGCCTAAACCAAGAAATGGCCGCTCCAGCACTTGTTTCGGCCACAAAGTGAAGGAGATGGGGTTGATCTTAGGGAGGGAAGCGAAGAAGGTGTTGAGATTGTGAAGGTGTTGGCTTGCTTATGACTTGTACTGTAAGGACGAGCAAGCTTACTGGCTGATGCAAGCGTGCTCGAGTGTTTGAATACGGTTCTTTGTATTAACACTTGGTTTCTGGCTGCTCGAACTTGTGTTGTTCTCCGTTATTCCTTGTTGTTGGAAATATGGCTGAGAACCTATTTATACAAGTCACTGAGCCTCATTCACGTTTCTCGTGGGAAGTGGAGGTAGGGAATGATGGAGTAGTGGAGTTGTGTGTCTGCAACACATGACCAGCCTTTCCCACTTTTCCTGTTCATCTCTAACCGTCCACGACTTCCTAACACGTTCTTATGATGGCGCGCTGCACGCCGCACGCTGTAAACCGCCGACCAATACCCCAGCATGTATCCCCGAGCTTGTGACATGATTGATGTCCGGAATGTGGATCGTGGATCCACGAGAGATAGCATGTAATGCCGAATTGAATAATCACAAGTATTCGTAAAGTCGATACTTCGTGAAGTATCGTGTGTATTTTATGCAGTATCGCATTACGGCGTGGTAAAGTGATGCGGTAATGACTCCTCACTAACCAAATAACTCCCGACCATGGTTAGTATAACCAAGTCGGTGAAGCCTGGACGGATGAGATGATGCTTGAGACACTCATCTCGCGACCGTTGATGAAATTAGGGTTTTAAAAGAGGCGCGCAAGCATCACTCTTCAGCCTTGGTCGAAACCAAGCATGGGTAGGGTTTTGAAGAGGACCGACCGGCATGTGTGTAGACAACACGCCGCAGTGCACGTCCATACTTCACTTTCCCAAGAAGGCACGATCTAAGCCACTCAATTCTGACCGTAAAGTTGAGTGGTTGAGATCGATTTGCGATAGGAGTTTGATGCCGCAAGGAGTCGCGCACCATACCCTTTTCCTACAGAAAGTTTTCCAAGATGACCCGACTTGGCTCGGCCTTGGCCGGTTGGTTTGGCGTGTAGATCTGTAGGGCTGATGTTCACGCCTATGTCTTACCGTCTCATGAAACGTGATCTAAGCCACCCAATTCGGTCCAGGTG
Organism: Papaver armeniacum; assembly: GCA_023531295.1. Taxonomy (NCBI): domain Eukaryota; kingdom Viridiplantae; phylum Streptophyta; class Magnoliopsida; order Ranunculales; family Papaveraceae; genus Papaver; species Papaver armeniacum. The sequence continues at coordinate 50,258 of JAJJWW010007197.1, forward strand.
AAGTCGAGTGGTCGAGATTGATTGGCAATCTGGGAAGTGTATCCACGCATGTTCGAGCGGGCGTTGGATTGGCCTGCATGATATGCCTCGGCCACCGCATGAGGAGGTAGATGGGCTCACGCGTGGTCATGCCGGTGTGACCGACCCTTGCTCAATCTAACTCAGGACTCTCCATTCGTGCCGAGAAGATGGACGCGCGCGATGGCTTGAACCCTAATTTTGGCTTGCAAAGCCGTGCGACTCATGCTCTTTTCAAAGCGATCTAATTTGTTGTAACCAATCATGGTTGGTTTTGACCGACCGGTCATGTATGGTGAAGGTCACATGGTGATTGTGTCGACATGCTCCGGCCCTTTGAGTCTACATCTACACCCTCCATCTATACCTCGCCAAGATGGATGGTTTGAGACCGCTTAGCAAGACATGTAATATGCCGCAAACCCTAATTTAGGGTTTCCCGTCCATAATGCTTGGTATGGACGGTTCTTT
>JAJJWW010007198.1:0-322998 GCA_023531295.1 Papaver armeniacum
AGGCTAGCCAGTAACTTATTATTAAGAAGAACTCTAGTAGATAGACCTTTGCCTTTTTCTCTTTGTAGATATTGCTTGCTTTTCTTCCAAGGAAGACTTGGTATATATTCTTCATTTTAATAATGCTAATCGTCTACAATTATAATATCACCAAGTAAAACCTAATCATATTTGGTTTAGCTGTTGTTGTTTTCTTACTCGAAGAAAAATTTTCATAAAATTTGAAATGTAAGAAAATACATATAAATTGGTTGACTTTGTCTTCCCATACCGTTTACAAATTCATTGCTCAATGGGTATTATGATGGGTTAGTTCATGGTGGGCCATATCTGGTCAGGAGTGATGTCTTGTGGGCCCAGTTAAAATCCTTTGTGACGAAGTGTGCTGAGTGAGCAGTAAAGTTAAAACTGACCAGAAAAAGAATGCTTTCAGAGTTTGCAAAATATACTGTACTATTGTATTTTTTATTTTTATCGGTAACAAATTTTGTGCTGCGAGTTTCCAACTCAGTTCACTGGTATTATCACCAATGACTTTATCACAATCCTACCGTGAACACCGGCAAATATATGAAAGTATTGCTCAGTACCTGCCTCTTACATGGTAAAGTTGATATGCTTGCTTTAATTGTTTGAATAGAACATATATGTAATGTAAGTCGGACTTCTAGGAAAAAATTACGGTCAATTTTTCTTCTTCTAAGAGCATCATGGATATGTGAATCAAGGCTAACCACAGGGTATGAATATCCTACAGAAGCAGAAACACAGGTAGCTGCATCCAAATGGGCTTCAGAGCTACTTCATGTATATGAAGCTCATTCACATAGGGGGAGGTCCCGGGAACACTACCTACTTCTTAAATTACTGAGATGTAAACATTAAATGGTCATCACGAGTGCGTCTGAGCATATCTTACCATTCACCCGGACCACAACATGTATAGCTTCGAACGTCAGGTAACAACCCGGACCACAACATGTATAGCTTCGAACGTCAGGTAACAAGGTTTGCACACACATTAGCAAAGATTCCGATAACACCCACAGTCAATGTTGCGGCTAGAAGGTGTTTAAATCATACAGCCCATGGATTAATATTTTACCTCTTTTGCATGAAATGAAAATGAAGATTATCATGGAAGTATCCTTCAAAATAGTCCAATTACAGTAAATTACACAAAGTAGATGCAATCTCTAGTCTAACAATTGTCATAAAGAAGATGAGAAAGTCCAAGGTTAACTTTTCTGCAAAACCTACAGAATCTGTTCTAATTCAAATTAACTAGATTTTTGGCGAGGCATGATAAAGGTACAGCAGACAAGGAAGCAGTCTAAATCAACATGAATAGGTTTCTACTCGATGAGTACGGAGCATTCACCAATCTTAGTTTGTAGCTGGAGACAGGTTTCTGACTGACATTTTCAGAGGAATGGAGGAAGAATAACCCATCTTCGAGGATATTTTGGCCTCCCCTCCTTGCCGTCAAATAACTGGAGCAGAAAAGAGTCAGCGTTAGAAATTAAAGATCAACTCAACCAATACTACATATTCTAGGTATTCAAGGGGATTGTATCCATTATCTACTGAAATCATAAAGATCAACTCATCAAAGTCCATGGTCCAGCAACAAAGTTAAAAATGGGAAGATGAGATAAACCAGAAGAACCTGTCATAACTGGTTTACCAATTAAAATCAAAGAAGCTACAAATCCAAAATTGAAAATTCTTATCGCCAAACTTCTAAATGCAGAATTAAGTTCAAGATTCAGGTTTCCTAGTAAAGCAGAAACTGTGGTTTTCATGGTGAAAAGGGCTTGGTTAGATTTACAAAATCTATTATTCGAAACCATGGTATTTTCACATATGGAAACTGGAAAGTACTTGGACAACTACAATTAGGTGCAGCAGTTTCAGTAGAATAATGAGATAAAGAAGGTACATTATGTTCCATACCTTTCTCAGACGTCGGTGCTTTGCGAGTGCCCAGTTAGACATGATAGAAGCAGCAACCACTAGGAATACATAACCTGCAACAGTCTGTGTTGCAATGTTGAAACCCAACCACTGGTAGATCTCTGTTGTGTAATTTGCACAAGTCACTATATTGAACAAAAACCCATATGGGATTTGGTATCCTCCATTACCGCTGGGGCTACGAAGATTCCGAAGTAAAAGATGGCAATATAAGTTAGAAACTTGACAAAGTATACCAAACCCGAAGCCTATCTTGATTTGGAGGTCACTGACTGGGGTGTAAAGTGGGTGATTCACATAGTAAGCTATGAAAGCACCAAATGACCAATAGTAAGCACAGTTCCTAAAGACATTTGAAATGGGAGAAGTCGCATGGCTAAATCTGTGAACGAAGAATGTTTCCATAATACGTTTGAAGTAGTGAAAGCACCAGTAGTACATGGCATAGGTCTGGACTGGATGAATTACACGCTCCTCTTTGTAGCCTAAGAACTTGTACACTGGTAAGTAGTAAAAGAGAGGATAGATGACGAGAGGGCCAACATATTCCCAGAAGAAAAGTATTTGGTAAGAAACCTGTGGACCAAGGTCCTTGAACACCACTGTCAGGTTATCCTTCTTAGCATCACAGTAATCACATAAACTCGTCTTGGAGTTGAGCACAATAGGTTTGTCTTTGGATCCAGGACTGAGGGGAAGAGTGAGACGTTGTCTCGAAGGATAGTACTTTTTTGCTGTCCAGTACCAAAAAAAAAAAAGGTGGAGTCAATGTCCAGATCCTCAAAATGAAGAAATACTGTCTCTCTACAGAACAGATATATATATGCTACACAAAAAATACTCGAAAAAAATAACTGCTATGGAAAATTAAAGAGAACTAGCTGTCTTTTAAGCTTCGATTCGTAAGTGGAACTTTATATACTGATCGATTATGTGCAGGACCCTGGCATGATAGAGGGATTCTGCTAAGTCACAATACTACGTTGTTTAATAGCAACTTGATGTAATATGGGGTAATTTGTGAGTTTTTATCATCCAAAGTAACTAAGATAAATGTGTAGAATACTTAGTACGGTGTGTTGAAACACTCAATCAAAACTTCAAACAAGGACAAAGTTAAATTAGTAGAGCTAAATACAGAGCTGAGCCAACAAACTTGTACAAATTGGAGTTGATTTCCTATTAACCCTTTCCTACTACTCAATTTCAACTCTCAATGAAAGATAAACTTAAAAAAATAACCTACTCATGTTCCATTTACGCACATTCTTACTTCCTTTTGCTACTACCCAACCAAGTGTTTCACAACCAAGTATTTCACAACCAAGACTCCAAGATCCCTTTTAGTTCTTCACATAGGAATCTTTTTCACAAGCATTATACCAACAAGCACACAACATGACAAGAGTACAATGCAGCCTAGCTATTTGCTTCCCAAGCCAAACTAATCAACCAAATCAAGGAGCATAAAAGATTCAATAACACATGATCTGTACAATTCAGTACTAATCAATAACCGTATCAAAAATCCACGCTTTCACTACTGTACATTCAAACACATGAAGGCATGTTACCTACATATGCAATGGTGGAAACAATTTACTTCCAACTAATTTGAGTGAAAAAAGACGAAAACCGAAACATTGAGTAATTTACACAAACAGCTGATACACCATTACTTGATTTCCTAACTAATGGTCAAAGTACAAGCATGAAATGAAGTTGTGTTTTCAGGTTTGTGAAACTTACTTCTAGCATGAATAGCTTCCTGTAGATCACTCACAGTAGCCTGCAAAACACACACAACATTCAACAAAACTGAGAAACCCCCAAAATCTATAATCTCAATTACAGATCTATAACTACAATTCAACAGAAACCCACAATAAAAAACCAAAATAATCAATGAAAATTGAATCTGGAGATCGAATAATTGAAATCAGAACCAAACCCATCCACCTAAACTAAAATTTGAGCTGAAAAAAAGAAATCTTTTTACCGAATCACTGAGTTGAACTCCACCCTTGATGATTTCTCTACCACTTCGAGAAACCACAGTGACCTTCATATTTCTCCACGCAAATTGAATCTCAATCCAATCTCTCTTTTTTGTTTTAGAGACAATGGAGGAAATGGGTAGTTAGTTTATTTATTAAATTGACTAAACCTAATTTGAAAATTGATTATTTGAGCTGTAAAGAACTGAGATTTGAATGACAGTTCTTACTTATTTATTTGACCAGTACATGGTTTCTCTGTCCAGGGGTTTTAATGGTGAGTAGTTGGAAGGTAGGAGAACAACCAACGATACAGGTGAGCTACTAATGATGAGGTCATGATACTACATGGAACCCCAATTTAACGACTTGGGCTGGCCATAGTTGGTCAGGCCTGACTCTCATATTTGAAGTCAGCTAATGGTTAGCCAGAGTTCATCCGGACTCTGGAATCCAGCACTTATCTATAAGGTTAATATATTGAGAGTCTCCAATTTGGAGGTTGGGGATTCCATAAAGAACTAGCTAGCTCAGATAAGAGCCTGACTTTAATTTTGAGGTTAGTGGATCGAGTCTCCATTTTACGGTTAGAGGATTCTCATGAAAGATTAGCCAGGTTAGCCATAAGCCTGACTCTCATTTTTGTAACCAGTGGATTAGAATTTCACTTTAGAATTTGGAGATTGCATGAAGGGTTAGTTGTTTCGGCTAGGAGCCTCACTTTATCTTTGGATCAACGGATTGAGTCTCAACTTCCTTTGGAATACCACAAAAGAGTTTGGGGATGGATATCACCAAAGCTCCTTTGGTATTTCAGTTGGCTAGGGGATTGACTACTTGCGGTATGTACATGCTAGGCTATGGAATAAGTGTACTGCAAAAAAAAATAAAAAAAAATGCTAAACTAATCTATTTTATTTGGACTGACAAAGAATTTGGTGTGATAAACCAATGACTACCATTATGCTATTAACATGAGCATCAGATCTTCTAACTTATAAAATGGAACATTCCCAATACTAAGATCACCATCAGAAAGCACGTCTTCAAGTTTTTGCCCTCCATTTTTGCTATCGACTAAAAAACTGCAAAGTGCTGAAATTCTTTGCAGACTAATGGTATCTTCTATACAGCGTCAGTGACCCTGCAAGGATGGAAGAATAAAAATGCGGTGAGCGTGGATCGAACACGCGACCTTCAGATCTTCAGTCTGACGCTCTCCCAACTGAGCTATCCCCGCATATGTACAGCATCTCTGTCTTTCCTTTATCGTATCTGCATGTCGAAGAATGATTCCATACTGCCGGGGAAAACAACAGTGAGTATATTTGGAGTTATCTATGGTTGAGTGATAGCTTGGGCAACATAAGCATGAAAAGGACGAGTTGTGATGGAGGCAGCCAATTTGCAAAGCTGCAAGCGATTACAACTCCCATCGGTACAACTACAATGCTTCGCCTTTTCATCCAAGAAGCCAAGACTACTCGCAACTGTTTAATTATATACAATGCTATGATATCCAATGCAATACATAGAAAATATTTTTACTTGATATTAACATCTTCCCAAGCAGACAAGAACAGACTGCAAAATAACAAACACAATAAACTAGACCATCAAGAACCCATAAACTAGTTATTTGGACCGAACAGCATGTTTCCCATTGCAAAAGAAGCATAAGCATCAATTGCAGCAAAAAGGAACTGCAAACTATCGAGCTACTGAAACAGCAACACAGCCTAGACAGACCATCAAAAACAGACGAACTATAAAGCTAGTTATACCAAGGGAACAACATGTTTCCAATTCCGAATGAAGTATAAGCATCAATTGTAGCGGCTTTGATTTGTTCACTTGTGAGGATTTCTGCGCTCCAGTCCGACTGATGATTAAGCATACTTATCATTTCTTCAGCAGAGGGTCCAGGTATTTGACGCCGGCCTGCAGCATCATCACCATAAAAATGCTGAAGAATAGCATGAAGAACCGTAAATGAACCAATCTCATGTGCAGCCCAACATTTAAGACCATGATCATGATCCACCTTAGCAACATCCTGCGTACGCACACCAACGAAATTGATTGATCTATCCGAAAGTACGTTTCTTAGAGAATTCGGGATAGAATCCAAGTGAAGTAGCTGAATGATAATGCATCGCTTCTCGTGACATAGGTTAAGAGTTGCAACCTTCTTGTTGGCTGAATTTGAATTCCATTTGATCCTAAGACTGATAATACGCTTAGAGAAAAACCCGTTAAGGACAGAATCAATCAAAGAAGATGAATTTGTTACAGTCGTTACTACGGTGACTCCATTGCACTGAACATTGTAGTTTCTATTTGCCATTTTTGTTGCCGGAAGACTAGAGTTTTTGGGATAAATGTTGATGGATGTGGTGCAAATGAAACGGCTTTGGGTATTTATAGACTTAGGATTGCTGCTTCAACTTCACCACCATTGGGAACTGATAATCCAAATTAATTAGTCTGGTTCTGTAGTGAATACCAACATCTAGGAAGAATGAATTGTCTTGGAAGAAAACATAATTCAATGTTTCAATTCAAATATCTAAAAACTTTCTTCATTGACTTGTTTTTGTGCCATTGAAATTTGACTTGAAAGAATAAAAACCCCTTGTACACACCTCATATTCACTATAACATACTGTATAAGGTTTAGTACAACAATTCCAATTCCAGAAATCTCCATTCTAACCGGTCCCTTTAGTGCACATGGAAAATTTTAATCCTTGAGACGGATTTTTAGTCACTGAGCAAATTTCGAGTTATGTAGTGAATATTTTTGGGTCCTGGACAATTTTGTTCATCACAGTGACACCTTTTGAATTGCGTTGCAAGTTTCAGGTCACAAGGTATACACTGGATGACAATGTACACTTTGGGTCACGTGCTTTGCTATAAAATTTGGGTCGGTTAGCAATATTTTGTGTGACGGTGTAAATATTTTGCCCGGCTAATTTGAGGTCAACCATAAAACAGAAAATAAAGTAATTAATCGTCAGAGCATGATTTTTTTTCTTCTTTTTTTTTTCAAACATAAGGACATAATCGGCTGATACGATGCCCACGTCTGCTGATTCCGGTTTGATATTCTTTATATAAGCCAAAGCATTCATTATCTTTGTCAAACCATAGTCTCACAATTCAGCAATCTCGAAGAAGATAGATAACACAGTGCCTAAGGAAAACCACAATGAGTATTTGGAGCCTAGAAAAAGAATGATACCTTGGGTAACATAAGTAGCGGTTGACGGTTTGGAAGAATGAAATATTATCGACATGGTTGCAACCAAGTCACAATACCTATACCTATATGTACAATGCTTTGCTTTATGGAGAACTTTAAGAAGTTGTGTATATGTTTCATATTAGATATAGATATATGAACTGTAAATGCGTGAATAATCTGTGTCAAGTCAACTAGTCAATGTTGACTTGACCTGTGTTGTAATAATTCTGTGTGGCTGTTATGTTACTACAACACATATGATTATCTTTAAATACTCTCTGTAATAAGTCATATATGTATTGAAAACATATCGCTCCTCAATAATATCAAGATTATTTGTTTCTCATGGTATCAGACGATCCTGAGAGTACAAATTTTATCATTTGCTAAAACTTTTCTTAATAATCTTTTGCAGAATCTTCAGAATCAAATACCTATTCAATATTTTTTACGGTTCAATCAATCTCAACAACAACAAATATCGTTTCTTGGATTATCAAGATCTTGTTCTTCGGTTATTTACATAAATTTTTGGGTGATTCTGGTTGATGTCATCTACAATAGTCTACACCAGAAGAAGAAATATGGCTTCTAATTCGGATTCCGCTGCTCAAATGGGTAATTTTATTTTTCCTTTCACCAATATTTCCAATTTTGTATCTACAAAATTGGGTCCAAATAATTTTTTCCTGTGGAGAGATCAAATGGAATCAATTTTAATCTCCACAGATTTGTTTGGTTATGTTAGTAGTACAGTTCATGAACTAGTTAAATTTGTAGACACTGATGGAGTTAGAACATTGAACCCTAGGTGGCTTCAATGGAGAAAAATAGATTGTTTTGTTACTAGTTGCATGAAAGCAACTTTTACTGATTCTATTTCTGGTGATGTCTTGGGTTTACCTACTGCTAGGGAAATTTGGGAATTTCTTGAAATTTCTTTCAAGAGTCAGTTTATGGCAAGAAAAAGTATGCTTAGGAATCAGTTGCATAATGTTAAAAAGGGTAATCTAACAATTTTGGTTTACTTACACAACATCAAGACTATAGCTGATTCTCTGGCAGCAATTGGAGAAAGAGTGAGTGATTCTGACTTGGTAATGTATGTGTTACATGGGCTAGGAAGAGAGTTTGATACATTTGTTGTAGCTGCTCAGAATAGGGAAACTCCTTTCACATTTGCAGAATTAAAACCTAGACTCTTGAATCATGAGCAATGGCTCATTGATAAGCAACAAGATTCAAGTACTGTTTTTGATGCACAATATCCTACTGCTCTTTTTGGAAAAAATGGAAATAATGGTAATAATAACTACAATGGTGCTGGTAGAGGCAAATCAGGGAATAATGGAAATTTCAAACCTGGTTTCAGTTCAAATTCAAGAAATACTTGATATAGTCAATCTAATAGTGCGAATCAGGGTAGTAGTTCTGGTCAGGGTAATGGTGGAAGAAGAGATTTCTCTACAGTTTAGTGTCAGATTTGTCGAAAGAAAGGGCATTTTGCTAGCAGGTGTTATTTTCGATATTATCCTCCAACTTTTACAAATCCTGTAAATGAACCTCAACATAATACAACTCAGCAAGCTTTTGCTACTCTAAATGAAGATAATCCTTATATTGGTCCTTCTACTTCTTATAATGGTACTTCTACATCAAGTGCAAGTCATTGGATTTCGACTGGGGCTATCTGCAAGATATGACTTGGTGATGAAAAATTGCTACAAACTACTTCATCTTATAAAGGAAAGGAGCAGGTTCAAGTTGGAAATGGTAAGTCTCTTACTATTACTTGATTGGTAATTCTTCTATTATTACTCCTGAATATAGTTTTAGACTTAATAAAGTTTTACTGGTACCTGATATGCGTTATAATTTACTATCATTAGCAAAGTTTACTAAAGATAATTCTTGTTATTTCAAGTTTTATCCATATGGCTATGAGATTAGGGATTTATATTCTGATGTTGTTCTTGCTCATGGAAAAGTAGTTAATAACTTGTATCCAATTGCTAATATTTCTGTTCCACAATATGCTTTTTCTGGAACTTTATCTGCATCTCCTCATATTTGGCATGCTCGTCTAGGTCATCCATCAAACCAAATTCTTCAAAAACTTCACTCTGATAAGCGCATTGTTTTAAATTCTTCACTACTTTCAATATTGTGTCCTCCTTGTCAGCTTGCCAAGAGTAAAAAGTTGCCTTTTCAATTGTCTGATTCTCATGAACAAAAACCATTAGCTTTAATACATTGTGATGTTTGGGGTCCCACAGTTCCATCCATTAAAGGATATAGGTATTATATTTTATTTGTGGATGATTTTAGTAGGTTTCATTGGATATGTCCAATGGAACTGAAGTCTGATGCATCTCAGTGTTTTCAACACTTTAAAACTCATACAGAAAATCAGTTTTCAACAAAAATAGTGTCTTTTCAAGTTGATGGTGCTGCAGAACTTGTAAAAGGACCTTTTCAAGTTTTATTGCAAGCTAGTGGGATCAATGTTATTATTTCATGCCCTCAAACACCAGAACAAAATGGTTTGGCAGAACGTAAACATAAGCATAAAACTGAAATGGGTAATACCCTATTGTTTAATGCTTCTTGTCCAAAAGAGTTCTGGTATGATGCTTTTCTTACTGCTTCTTATCTTATTAACCGCTCTCCTACTAAAGTTCTGAATTTTAAATCTCCATTCAAAGTTTTATTTGGTGTTCATCCTGATTATAGTTTTCTTAAAACCTTTGGCATTGTTTGCTATCCTCATCTTGCTCATTCAAGAGCAGATAAACTTTCACCCAAGTCTGTTAAGTGTGTTTTCATAGGTTATAGTCCACTACATAAGGGCTATAGATGCTACAATCCCATTACTAAAAAGCTTTATGTTTCACGTCATGTTGCCTTTTCTGAAAATGAATTTTATCATGCTTCTCTGTCTAATTCTTCAGATTCTGTGCATTCTCTTAAAACTATTTCTTTTTTACCTTCTACTGATGTTGTTCCTACTAGTACAATGGTAACTAGGTCTCAAAAAGGTATTTCAAAACCCAAACATTTTCCAGATCATGTATCTCATCTTTCTGTTAAGCATCCTATTTCTTTAAACTATACATCTTTATTGACTACTTTAACTGAGCCAAAGAACTTTAAGGAAGCAATGAAAAATCCAAAGTGGCAAGTATCCATGAAAGAAGAATACATTGCCTTAAGGGATAATGATACATGGAAATATGTTGCACCTGAATCTCACATGAATATATTAGGTTGCAAATGGGTGTATAGAATAAATCAGAAGCCTGATGGTTCAATTGACAGGTTAAAGTCTAGATTAGTGGCTCAGGGGTATAATCAGCTAGATGGGATTGATTTGAATGAGACTTTTAGTCCAGTTGTGAAATCTACAAATGATTAGAGTGGTTTTATGTTTAGCTCTTCATTATAATTGGCCTCAGAAAGCAGATGGATGTGAGTAATGCATTTTTGCATGGCTATTTAGATGAGGATGTGTATATGTCTCAACCACAAGGTTTTCTTAATCCTGAGTATCCATCTCATTATGTGTGCAAACTTAAAAAGATTCAGCTCTTTCCTCATTCATTATGGTTTTAAGAAGTCTGTTTCAGATAATTCTATGTTTGTTAATTAAGGTTTCTTCAAGTGGTATTCTTATTCTACTGTTATATGTGGATGATATACTATTAACTGGTAGTTCATCTAAATTGATTGCTGATCTTATTACATCCTTGAAGAAAGAGTTTGCAATGAAAGAATTAGGGGATTTAGCATATTTTTTGGGTATTGAAGCTGTTAGAGATAATAACTCTATTTTGTTGACACAAAAGAAGTATACATTAGAGTTATTGGAAAGGGCAAACTTATTGGATTGTAAACCATGTGATACACCAGTTTTTAAGGCAAGTAGACTTTTATTCATGATGGTGTTAAGCTTGATAATCCTAGCTATTACAGGACACTTGTAGGAGCTCTACAATATTTAACTGTTATAAGGCCTGACATTTTCTTTGGGGTTAATTATGTTTCCCAGTTTATGCATTCTCCTTCTGATATGCACTTACAACTTGTTAAGAGGATTTTGAGGTATTTAAAAGGTACAGTTGGCATGGGAATTACTTTAAGAAAGAGTGATATTACAAATCTTAAAGCATATACTGATTCAGATTGGGCAGGCTGTCCAGACACAAGAAGGTCTACTTCAGGTTTTGCTGTTTTTTTAGGATCAAATTTGGTTTCCTGGTCATCTAAGAAGCAACCTACGAGTATCTAAGTCCTCTGCCGAGAAATTTGAATATAAGTGTCTCTCGTTTCTTCTTCTTTGAATTAAAATGGTTCACATATTTGCTTGAATGATTTATGATTCTTGTTAAGAATGTGTTGTTATTGTGTGATAATACAAGTGCTTTATCCTTGGATTCTAATCCTGTCTTTCATGCCAGGACAAAGCATATAGAAATTCAGTATCACACTGTTAGAGAGCTTGTTGAAGATGGTTTTTTACAACTCCAGCATATTGCCTCAGAAGATCAGTTAGCAGATATGTTTACAAATGGCTTATGCTTTCCTACTTTCTCCAAACTTTTGAACAGACTATTGGGTTTTTCTTCTTCAGTGTTTACTTCAGCTTATTATTCAGTTCAGATGGCAGGTGTTTCTTATTCTTAGTATTTAGTTTGTCAATCTGTTTCTTGGTTTTCAGTATCAGATTGCAGGGGGAGTATTAGATATAGATATATGAACTGTAAATGTGTGAATAATCTGTGTCAAGTCAACTAGTCAATGTTGACTTGACCTGTGTTGTAATAATTCTATGTGGATGTTATGTTACTACAACACATATGATTATCTTTAAATACTCTCTGTAATAAGTCATATATGTATTGAAAACATATCTCTCCTCAATAATATCAAGATTATTTGTTTCTCATTTCAACCTCCTGGTTTTGAAGATAAAAGACAAACCTCACTTTGTGTGCGAGCTGCATAAATCTATCTATGGTTTTAAACAAGCACCGAGGGCTTGGTATGAGAAGCTGATGGATTCTATTCTTTTGGATTTCATCTTTTCATGTAGATACTTCTTTAATCATCTACAAGAGTGCCAGTATCATTTTCCATGTTCTGGTATATGTGGATGATATTCTTATAACTAGGTCATCAAATAAGTTGTGTGACAAGGTAATTGCTCAACTTGCTCTGTCTTTTCCAGTAAAGGATTTAAGACCAATTCTTCCTAGGGTTTGAGGATAAGAAAATGAAAATGTTATGCATCTGTCTTAGACAAAACATATTATTGACCTCTTAAAGAAGAGTAATATGCTAACCTCTAAGCCTTACAATACTCCTGATATTGCTGACACTAAAATGAGTAAGCATGATAGTACACCCCTAACTGATCCTACAAAATATAGATCACTTGTGAGGGAACTTCAATACATCACTTGGACAAGACTGAAAATATGTTATGCTGTAAACCAGGTATGTCAGCATATGAGTAATCATACAGATGTACATCTTGTTGCATTTGAGAGAATTCTCAGATATTTGAAACACACAATTGATCATGGAATTGTTCTGCAAAAGGGATTCATACAGCTCGTTCATGCTATTCTGAATCAGACTGGGCTGGCAATCCAGATTATAAGAGATCAACCAGTGGTTATTGTGTATTTTTCGGTTCTTATCCCATATCTTAGTCACCCAAGAAGCAACCTACAATTTCTAGAAGCTCCATTGAAGCTGAGTATATATCTCTTTCTCACACAGTTTCAGAAGTGCTATGGGGTTGTCACCGTCTCAAAGACCTTCATGCTTTTCAGTCTGCTACTCCTATTATTGGTTGTGATAATAAAAGCTCGATTTCTCTAGCATCAAATCCAGTGTTGCACAACAAAATCAAATGTGTTGCTCTATATTTTCAATTCACAAGGGAGCTGGTTCAATCTAGTACTTTGCGCATCTACTATGTGTCCACTAATGCTCTTGTTGCAGATGTCTTTACTAAGGGTTTGAGTGCATCTCGTTTTGAGTTTTTACTTGACAAGTTGAAGGTCCTTGGACCAGTTCAACTTGTGGGGGCTTAATGAACTGTAAACATTGTTACAAATATGTGTCAACTGTAACAGTTGTGTCTATATGAGTCTGCCCTTAGTATTGATATGTGCACCTTTAGTATATTTCATATGTACAGCGAGCTGTTATGACAGCCTGTCTGTCACATAGACTAGGTGAGTATGTTGTGTCTGTATATAAGATATTCATCTCTCATCTTCCTTGTTAATGTGAGTCTTACTTTTTCTTTGCTATCTCTCTAATACTAAACAAGCCTTGACAAGTTTAAAGAGTGTATATATGAAGATTAATACACAAAAGAGAATATGTTTTTATTTCGTTATTTGATCGGGTAACAAAACATTTTTTTTCGATAAATAGAGACGGTATTTAAGATTATACCACCCTAAGCCAAACATATAAAGAGAACAAAATGATAGTAGAAAACTATAAACCACTAATGAGGATCAAAATAAATGTACATGTTTTTAATAATATCAACTGGGTTTGCAAACTCTATTTCTTAATAGCTAAGTTCCAATGGGCATGGCAAAGCCCCAAATTCGCCACTTTTACACCCACTATGGGCATGCTAAAGTGGAAAACATATCTGGCTAAGGTCTATCCATATGCACATGTCAAACAGTTGATTTTGCCACTTTATTACTCACTATGGGTATGCCAAAGTGCCAAACATATATGCTTATGTGCCAGGAATATCAGTTAGGCATACACGACGGAGTCTCTAATGAGCGATAGATGTCCATCGCTAGATGGTCAAAATATCGCTCGTTGGTCATTCCAGCGCCAACGCTAGTCTTACTTCCGCTGACTGAGTTGATCATCGCTCACCAGTTCCTCATCAAACGGCTACAATTTCCCCCATATACCCAATTTCAAACTCATTTCAACTCACACCAAAATTTCTAAATCTCTCTATAATTTCTCAATCTTCAATGTTTTTCATCACTCTTCCAATTCCTCAAAGATCCTGAGTTCGTAGCAAACTAACATTCTTCCAAACTTCAAAGAGTTTCTAATCGTGCCAATATGCAAAGTCGAATTAGAAAGCGATTACCAAAATTTACTGATGAGGAAGATGAATGTATTCGCAGGAATTTTGTTTCTTTTGCTAAGACTTTATTCGCAGATGAACTCAATCTTCGAACATTTTGGGAAAGGATTTGGGAAATTTCAAGAACAAACAATGATCCCAACAAACAATCGTGATGTTTCAGGTTGAGTCATCGATTCACTGTAATCAATAAGGAAGTTATTATGTATGTTTTTTTTACTTCAGCAAGAAGGTCCAAACA
The DNA here is from genome assembly GCA_023531295.1 of Papaver armeniacum. Taxonomy (NCBI): domain Eukaryota; kingdom Viridiplantae; phylum Streptophyta; class Magnoliopsida; order Ranunculales; family Papaveraceae; genus Papaver; species Papaver armeniacum. Next base: position 14,610 of record JAJJWW010007198.1, read on the forward strand.
TGAGGGATGGTGAAACCATAATGGAACTTCAACAAAGGTGTCGTGCAGAGTATCGCCGCATCTACGAAAAAGACTTCCAATTTGGTAGTTGTTTCGAGATTTCAAGAGGGTTTCCCAAATATAGTCCAATATTTATGTTTTAATTTCTTAATTGTCCACTTAAGTCTAAATACTAAGTTTTAATATTTGTCTTACTTTAGTTTAAACTAAAATGTAACTCTAATTAAAATGTGAGATTGAATTAAGAATAAAATTAAGCTTAATTCTTTAAACTTTAATCATTAATAATCATTTTACAAGACATAAAAGTAGAAAATAATAATTTGAAATATATACTTTAAAAATAAAAATTTGGGATAATGTTCTTCATCTTGTTAATCTTTTTTAATTATTTAAAAAAACTTCCAATCAATACGCTCATGAATGATGTTTTTTTGTTTATCTCCTTCTCTGGCTTCAAATTTTTTTTCCTTGATTTTCCTTGCCTTGAATTTTTCTTTGCCTTTTCTTAATTAGTTGCAGTTTTGACTTGGTTAAAGACTTCTTTGTTTTTCACCTATTTCTTTATAACTATCACATATCTTCAGTGGCGGAGCCGGTTAAGAGGAAGGGCGTGTAGTTGCACACCCAACCCAACTGGCTCTCAAGCCTAAATATTACTAAATACTAAGTTCCAAGCCAACTTTTCCTTAGTTGCACCCCCTAAAAAATATTTTTGCTTCCCCTTAGCCTAAAGTCTGGCTCCGCCCATGCATATCTTATTAACGACACCTTCAAGCACTACTCTAGAAAAATCAATTTGTGTTGTCGAATCAAGCTGGGTTTGAAATTGTGCCATTTGAGAAAAATTGAAAAATAAATTAGATTGAGAAGGAGAGAAATAGAGAATTTTTTTTTGTAAAATGTGTAATTTTTTGTTTGAAAATTACCTACTTGTAGGAGACAAAGAACTAATCGTTGGCGCTAGAATTTTCATCGAGCGATATTCATGGTAGCGTTGGCGATAAAATCTTTATCGCTGGCTATATTATCTATATAGTTCGCTAGAAACTACGTCACTCAGTGGTTTTTCCATATTAGCGCAACTCGTTTGCCATGCCACCTGGTATGTCAAACATGTTTTTTTATCCATGTGGATAGGTATAGGCCTAAGTATCAAATTTTGCACTGAGCTAGGTGAGGTCAAGTCTCTACCGAACGGTGGAGTTTTGACCGGGCGATCAAGTGTTGACCGAGCGACCTAAACTCGATCGATGACTGTTGAGTGTTTACCTATCAATATTTTTTTAATACTTTAAAACTTCTTCTCTCTTATTTTTTGTTATTCTAATACTCCATCCGTTCCATTTTACTTGATGTTTTAGGGTTTTTTTTATGTTCCAAAATGGATGAGTGTTTAGATATTTTTCCCAAATTCTCACTAATTTACCCTTGCTTTGGAATCATTACCATACCATTAATTTTCATTAAAATCAGTAAATGGATAGTTAATCTAATTTTTAAATTTAGTCCATGGAGGATAAGTACTCTATCCCAAGTAAATGACATTGGGATTCGTAATTTACACTAAATATAGAAACTAAAAAGTGGAAATTTTTGAGGAACCCAAGTTTGGTTCCTCTCTCTTTCAGAAACCTATCATTAATATTATATATATGTGTAGCCCAAAATACAAGATCTGCGGTTAAGATTAGTAGTTTAGACTGAATTTAGATTTTTCACATTTTGGGTAGGACGAAATTAACCTTAAGTAGTTACAAATTTAATATAAATGTTTTCAAAAAAAAATAAAATCCGGTCAATGAAATCTGTTACCATAAAATTTGCCACATAAATTACTCCCATAATTTTCGGCAAGTAAGGTTTATTCCCATTAATTGGGAAATTTAAAAATCAGGCTACCATGTTTTTCTAAGAATCCTGCCTTATTTACTCCTCCCCAATTACTTTCTCTTCCACATAAGATTCCATGTATTTTTAATTAAGAAATAAATTTATGTTACGGTGTTTAGGTTACGCCTTCCTTAATTCATTGTTTGTCTCCATTTGAGTTGTCATTTTAATTGCTTTTCTATATTTCAAAGAATTGGAAAAGTGATCGAGATCAAAGTACTACTCCGTGGATTGGAAAACGAGAGCATTAAGTTATCAACAACAAGTGGATTCGCTAGTTAAAATATAGATTCATGCTAGTTGTATGATCAGCATAAAATTTGTCTTCTCATTTTGATATCACTGTTATACTAGTATGATCAGTGAAATAGACAGATCAGTAAAATGAACTGAAAACATCAACGTTACGGAGAAAGTGTAGAAGGGGATGAATGTGAATTTTTGTGGAGAAGATTAGAAAATTAGTTTGGTTTTTATCTCCCTAAATAGATTCAGATTAATTTTCTTCTTTCTAGGGTTATGTAAATGGGTGATAATTACCATTTTCACGAATATCAGATGGGGTGATAAGTCTGAGTTTTGTAACAAAACTTTTATCAATTTGTGGGAATTAGAATATCACCAATTTCGCATGTGAAAACATGAATTTTCATCCTTGTAATTTTCACCAATTTCGGTGACAATTGGAATTATTATTTTACCAATTTGTGAAAAATTGTGATTCTCACATATTCACACGGTGATAATTTGAGTTATTTTGATTGGATTTTTTTCCTTCCACTTTTCACCAATAAATGTATGAGTGAAAATTGGATTTTTTCCGAAATCTCCCATTGTGATAATTGAGATTTTTTGGTTGGTTACAAGAATACACGGAGAATTTATTTAGGTTTTGACAAATAAATAGCCGTTATTAAGATTAAGATAAAAGGAGATTTTAGGGAGTAAAATTTGGAAATTCAAAGGAGTTATTTTAGGGAGTAAAATTTGGAAATTCAAAGGAGTTATTTTAGGGATTAGGATTGCTCAAATTTTTTTCACGGTCTTAATTAAATTTAAAATCCTAAATCTTTGGTTTTTGGCTTTTTTCAGCGTAGACCAAAACTGGATAATTACAAATACAAAAATAAAATAATTACTGTAATAAAAGGTCATTATAGTAAAACTAGTAGTTCTAAAACTAATTTTGGGTTTCTAATATAGGGTATCTTAATGGCGGGCTCCTAATATAAAAAATTCCAAAATTGGGCTAACCATATTTTTCCCCAAACTAAAAATGAGGTATCTTAAATTTTTAGAAAGCTATTACTATGGGTAAATTTGAAAAAAATTTACTCTCTATGTTATTTCTTAATCTCCGTGAAAAACTCTACAACATCAAGTAAAATGGAAGCAGGGAGTATTACTTTTATTACGCAAAGATCCCACTAAAATATATTAAAATATTATAATACTCAACCACACCTACACAAATAAATTATTTGTTAATAATGGTACCCTAGACTAGTGGTCCTTGAGTACTTTCAAACCTCCTTAAATTGGGGTGGATTCTAGCAATTACGGGTTCGAGCCCTACCTCCGAGGGGAAGGGGGCATGAGAACCATCTCTTGGGCCCCACTTATCACAACATATATATTATTTGACATTTTTACCGTAACGGGAAAATGAGTTTGCGATGCCACATTGGCTATTGCCATACGAAAAGGTCTTAAATCTTACGTGTTATGCTATTTTAAGACCTCGACCCGGGCATTAGAGATGCTCTTTTCACCAATAGATTTCCTTGAATAATGTAATAACAACTCCAATTTCGGTGAACTGATTCGAAATCTCTGCCTCAGCGAGATTCTCGGTAAAATTACGTCTCGTTGAGATTAAAAAACTCGCCTCGATCGTGAACCGAGATTGAAGATTTTGGTTGTCTCCTCCCAAATTGACTACAATGGGCTCAACTACTTACACTATTTACATGCCAACTATGGATGAAGGGCTGTTACAAGGAATAAAGAAATAGATCAATTCAATTCATTTTATTTTGATTGAGAAAGGATTTAGTCTAAACACCCAACCTTTACGCTTTACCGCTGTACTACACATTGATACAATGAAATCAGCGTAACATCTTTTTACTTATTTCATTATCACAATGAACGATTAGGCATCGGAAATTTTAACTTAATTAGTGCACACTTTCCCGCAACGAACATTGAGACACTCTTCCACTTGCTGAGGAGTAGCATTGTCGATGCAGTTCAGGATCCCACAACCAAGCTTGCAGTTATCAGTAGCAGCAGAAGAAGAACTGACTTTATTTGGAGAATCCGGCATCATGAAGCGACATTCTATAAAACACAGAGGACCACATACATAAAAAGGAACATCACCCATACTACGCTTTGAACATAAATCCATGCATGACTTCCAACACCCCGCTGAACTCTGCCCTGCGAACATTCCCAACACCAAGATCATCACCATCAAGAAAGACATCTTCAAGTTTTTGCCCTCCATTTTTGCAACCAACGAAATTTAGAGTTTCTCTCGAACGATTTGTTTCTCTTCAAATCTTGTTGTTGAAGGAATTCTACAATGAAGGGCTAATTTATAGGCTTCGAGCCTAATCCGTGACATTTTCATATCGACATTGAATGTAATCAAGATCCATGCCAGCACCTAAGATGCTTCTATTGTTCCATATTGTTTCCATTTATGCTAGTCGGAATGTGCATGATGAGCTAACAATATTGCCATCCCTTGCATAACCCTTCATATATGCCTTATAGTGTTGTCACAATGTCGCTCTTTTCAATTTTAATTCTTGCCATAAAAAAAAAAAAAAAATTCAATCAAAATTTACTACGAGGTGTTTTTCGTTGATTTTAACTTGGCTGGGGAGATTAAAAAAATGCGGTGAGCGTGGATCGAACACGCGACCTTCAGATCTTCGGTCTGACGCTCTCCCAACTGAGCTATCCCCGCACGTATACCGGAATCTCTCTCTGCTAATCCCTCTACTGGTCTGCACCCAAGAACGTTGTATAACATATAGTGCCATGGAAAACAACAGCGAGCATTTGGAGTTATGAGTTGTCTATATTTGGGCCAAATACTCCAAAGTAGAATGATACCTTGGGCAATATAAGCATGCAGTAATTGAGGGAGTGAAAAGGATGGGTAGTAATGGAGGCAGCCTGTCGGCAAAGCTACAAATGATTGCAATTTCCATTGGTACAATGCAATACATAAAAAATATTCTTACTTGATATTAATATCATCCCAAACACACAAGAGAACAGGCTGCATAACACCAAGGCAGACTAGACAGACCATCAAAATTAAACCGACAAACTATAAGACTAGTTATATCAACATGTTTCCAATTGAGAAAGAAGTATAAGCTTCAATTGTAGCAGCTTTGATTTGTTCACTGGTGAGGATGTCTACGCTCCAGAGTGATGATTAAACGTATAACTTATCACTTCTTCAACAATATAAGACATTTAAGTGGGCTTTGACGCCCTGCAGCACCACCAGGAAAATGCGTATAGATATAAGTGAACCCAACTCATGTCCGGACCAACATTTAAACCATAGTCACGATCCAGCTTAGCAATATCCTCTTGGAAAAACTGGGTTGCAATAGAAGATAAAATAACACATGAAGAAATTTTGTTGTACTCCAAAACTTTCAAGGCTCATCCGATTTCTTTTAGACAATTATTTCTACCCTCCCAATAAATTGGCGATTACAACAGGTATGTGAAATAATGCCTTCAGGATACAATGAAATCCCTACAACGGAATTCAAGGTTTGTACCCATTGATTCAATCAAGAACACATGTAAACAGAAAACTTCTGATGATGCTTTAGAAAAGAGAGAAAACATAAAAGGTTTTTCGATGTTGTTTTCAACGAGTTATGGGAGATGCCATTTATAGGGATTTTCGCATCTGTTGGGAATAGACATCTTTTCACTCGAGTCTCTTCATCATCAGACATCAATGGCGTCTGTTGGATTTGAATATTCTGGATAGTTTGTAACGGTCGAAACAGTTACCCTGAACAAAAAAATTCTTCCGGGGATAGCACAGTTGAAAATATTCCAACATTCTCCCCTTATTTTCAAAAACCATAAAACAAAGTTAAAAAACTTTTAAATCAGAGTGATTGCATCACCGAAGTGACTGCCTACGTACCCGAGTGGGATCAAGCCATCGTAGTTCAAGCACAATTGAGACTACGCATCATCGTTGAAATCAACACATAAATGATAGGTATCTTTTGGATTTGAACCTTCACTTAGTGTAAGAAACTCAAAGACTTATCGAGATTCTATGGTGAAACCAGTCTTGAACCAAGTATCCCTTATGATAAAACCGGAGTCTCCACACATATTGATTTTATAAATCATGTGTTCTCGTAGCCAAGCACGTTAATGGCCATGTGCTTATATCCTTGATTCATGAGTCTTCTTTAGAGAACGGTCTTCTTCTCTTAGGAAACAGCCTGATTTCCATACTCATATAGGTAAGTCTCGAAGGTGTTTCTGCGATACACCTTTTACTAATCACAGACTCATTAAGGATTTACATCCATCCTATTTTCTTACGAGTAACCAAAGACTAATTAGAAATGAGAAGTTTTATATTAGTGCTCCATAATCTACATCCATAACTTGTTGGTACCACATTGAACCTTGTTTATCTTTTTCAAAACATAGGTTGGTTTTTCATGCTATGGGAGATCAAACTTCTTTCACGGACCTTAGTCCCATTTCTTTACTTTTTATTGAAACCACCGAACTTGGTAGACTCTTCGTAAATGGGTCTGCCAAATTCCTCTTTGATTCAATAAAGTTAACCGTAACCACTCCCCTCTTGAGTAGTTGCCTAACCATTTGATGTCTAAGACTTGCATGTCTTGACTTTCCATTATAATTTGAGACATTATAGATATTAGCTTGATTATCACAATTAATCAAGACCGCCGGAGTTGGCTTCTTCCAAAATGGAATTTCCATAAGTAGGTTCCTAAGCCATTCTCGCCTCCTTACATGCATCCGTTAAGGCTATTAATTCGACAACATTGTTGAATCGAAATACAAGTCTCGCTTCTTGGAACTCCAAGACACAAGAAGACCCCTAATGTAAAGATCCATCCGACGTTGATTTGGACTTGGCCTCTACATCGTTCCAGTTAGCATCGTTGCACCCTTCCGGTGCGCAGAGGATAGCCTTGGTAATGCAAGCCAAAATTCATTGTACCTTTCAAGTAAGCCATAACTCTAGAAAACTGCTTTCCAGTGTTCATATCCTGGATTACTTGAGAATCGACATAACACTCCCACGCCTTGGGCTATGTCAGGTCTTGTGCAATGCATAGCATACATAAGACTTCCAATGACACCGGAATACTCAAGTTGTGCATGAGTACGTCCTGGTGTTCTTCTTTAACTTGATAGTATGGTCTAAAGGAGTAGGTACTCGGATTGTCATCAAAGTGACCATATTTCTTGAGAAATTTCTCAATATAATGAGATTGGGTTAAAGCCAACTCATTTCCCTTTCTTAGGATCTTAATTCCCAAGATTACATCAGCCTCTCCTAAATCCTTCATATCAAAGTTAGAGCTAAGAAACTTCTTTGTTTCTTCCACAAACAGATATGTCGAGATCCAAAAATAAGCATATCATCAACATACAAACAGAGAATTACACATCCGTAACTATCATGCTTACCATAGATACATTTATCCGCATCATTCACCACAAAACCATATGAAAAAACCACTTTGTCAAACTTCTCATGCCATTGCATGGGAGCTTGCTTCAAGCCATAAAGAGATTTTACTAACTTGCAAACCTTCTTTTCTTGGCCTGGCAATATGAAACCTTCAAAGTTGTTCCATATATATTTCTTCTTCCAAATCTCCATTTAGGAAGGCGGTTTTGACATCCATTTGATGAATAATTAACTTGTGAATAGAAGCAAGTGCTATTAAACAACGAATAGATGAGATGCGAGCAACAGGAGCATATGTATCAAAGTAATCAATTCCATGTATTTGCTTATAACCCTTAGCAACTAATCTGGCTTTGAACTTATCAATGGAACCATCGGCATTCATCTTTCTCTTGAAAATCCATTTACATCCAATAGGCTTTACGCCCGGAGGTAAATCACAATATATCCAAGTACCGTTGGTCAAAAGAGAGTTCTTTTCATCATTGAAAGCCTCTTTCCAAAAACTAGCATATTTGGAACTCATAGCCTCAAAGATAAGTTTTAGGGTCATCATCAACATGCATAACATATTTGGTAACACTAAGAATTCTATTCTTATTACCTTCTACAAGATATGTTATAAAGTCTGGACCAAAATTTTCTCTATTCTTGCTCTCTTAATCCTTCTAGGTTCGATATCTTCTATGGGTTCAGAAGTATCCTCCATGTCTCGAGTAGGAACAGAATGATCATCATTCTCATTAGTCTCTTCAGATTCTAGACTAGGTTACAATGAGTTCTCCATGGGTTGCATTTGAGAACTGTTCCTATTTAAGTTCTCAAAGAATTCCACATCTAAAGATTCTATAATCTCAAAAGTGTCAAGGATTAAAAATATGTAGGTGATACTATTAAGAGAGTATCCCACAAAAGCACATTTATAAGCCCTGTTTCCCAGTTTTGGTATTTTAGGATCAAGCTTTCGAACATATGCTAAGCAACCCCAGACTTTAAGTCTCTTCAAGTTTGGTTTCCTCTTAAACCACAATTTATAAGGAGAAACATTATTCTTTTTCAAAGGAACTCTATTCAAAATATAACACGCAGACAACATAGCTTCACCCCACAAAGAATTAGGCAAACTAGAACTTATAAGCATGCAATTAACCATATCAATCAAAGTTCTATATTTCCTTTTGGCCATACCATTTTATTGAGGAGTATAAGGTGCAGTAAATTGATGAATTAAACCATGCTCTTGACAAAAGAATTTAAATTCATTAGGAAAATATTCACCACCACGATCAGAACGTAAAATCTTAATTTTCAGTCCTAGTTGTGTCTCTACTTCTGCTTTGTATATTTTTAATATGTCAAAAACATCATCCTTAGATTTCATCAAATATGTATAAGCATATCTAGTACTATCCTCTATAAAAGTGACATAATACTTATTTCCACCACGAGTGGCAGAACCATGCAAATCACCCACATCACTGTGTACTAATTCAAGTAAGGAAGAATTTCGTACTACAGACTTATGGGAAATTCTAGTTATCTTTGCTTGCATACATATTTCACATTTAGAAGCATGATCAAAATTGCAATCAGAAATCAAACCTAATCGTTTCATGTTTCTAAGAGAACCATAATTCACATGACCAAACCTAGCATGCCATAAATTAACAGAGTCAACAATATAAGCAGAACCATTATTTATTAAATTAAGCTTAATCATCCCATTACAAGCATATCCTTGTCCAACAAACACACCATTTTTGGACAATACAAACTTATTAGACTCATAGGTCGTCTTGAATCCAGCCTTCATAGCAAGGTCGCCGGAAACAAGGTTCTTTACAATGTCAGGGACATGTAACACATTAGTAAGAGTAACAATCTTTCCCGAAGTAAACGAGAGTTCAACAGTGCCTTTCCCAATGACTTTGTTGTGTTGGCCGTTTGCGGAGACAACTTAGTTCCCTTCTCCACTAACCGGGGCGGTCTCCCCTGGACCCCCACAGCCTGGGGGGCTACGCCCCCCATGACCCCCCCTTGGATAGCACAGTTGAAAATATTCCAACATATCCTGCACAATAATCACACCAACAAATTTGATTGATCTATCCAAAAGTAAGTTTCTCACAGAATTTGGGATAGAATCCAAGTGAAGTAGCTGAATTATAATGCAACGATTTCCATGACATAGGTTAATAGTTGCAACCTTATTGTTGGCATGAATTTGGATCACATTCGACCCTAAGAGCGATAATACGTTTAGAGCGAAACTCGTTAAGGATAGAATCAACGAAAGAAGATGAATTTGTTACAGTTGTTACTATGGTGTCTCCATTGCACTGGACATTGTAGTTTCTATTTGCCATTTGTGTTGCTGGAAGACTAGAGCTTTTGGGATATCTGTTGATTGATGTGGGTATTTATAGTCTTAGAATTGTTGCTACAACTTCACCACCATTGGGAACTGATAAGCCATTGGATAAGCCAAAATCAATTAGTCTGGTTTTATAGTCAATACCAACATCTAGGAAGAACTAGATTTTGTGCCCGTGCTACGCATCGGGCATCTTTCTCTTTTGACTATATTTTTGATTTTGTAAAGTTTGTCTTTGGTTTCGCCTCGCCCGTCCCGATTTGGTGTGGCTCGGCTTCGCCTAGCCTCGATTTGAGAAGTAACAAATAAGTATCACTCACAAATTTGTAAAAAATCAGATATATTTTTGGTTTTATGATGTGGGTTCGCCTCGTCCCGTCGTGCATTTTTGATTTGGTATGGCTTGGCTTTGCCTCTCCCCGGCTCGGCTTCGTCTCACCCTATCCCGATGTGTTTTTGATTTGCTGTCACGCGGTGAAGAATGTCTAATCCTATTTTGTTTGGATAACAACGAAACCTCAGAGGTAGACTTTCCAACCTAAGAGTATACAAAGACAAATATCTTTCACACAGGAGTGACTTTTTAAGTCCCAAAATTCTTAACAATTTTCATTGGCGGTTGGAACTGTGTCTACTTAAAGCAACATGAGTTGCAAGGCTTTGTAGAAATTTGACCAAGAATGCCACTTTGCCATGCGATGCAAGATTAAAGTCGATTAATTTCATGATTTTTCCAAAATCCAATGTTCCAAATAGCCAAAGAGCTAATGAAGCAACATTTACTCGCGCCTCCTATCTTATAAAACAGAACACTAAATAGTTCAATCATATGGTATATCTTCAACTTGATTTTGTATAATGTAAGGCTATGTCCAGGAACATTTGAAAAAAATTCAAAAATCATCATTGAGCAGTGATGACCACACAAATTAAAACTGTGACCCAGTCTAAATGCGACAGTAGATAATTAGATGGAACTCTCAAATTATTTAGAAAAAAAAAACACTCAATACTGAACGTAAGTACCCGTTTCCAGAAATAACATATTTCAATGACCTATAAAAATGTCGAGATGGAGAATTAAGGAAAAAAACATTGCGACATTTCCAACCTAGAAAATGAAGGATAGTGCCCGCCATCAAAAAAATGTGAGAAATATAAACGAATTGATCAACTTAATTTAAAGCACCAGTTCCCTAACCACCACAATTGGTTTCATGTTGCTGCCATGGAACCATCGTTTTTAGTATAGGCCATGACCTGTATTGTTCATGAATTATAGTAGTACTAACCTGCAGGAAGACAGACATCTGAATAGTTCATCCACAACAAAAGAGGAGATTTTCATGACTATCATAAACTTTATTATCAACTTTTCTTCCAACAGGAACTGCATGATCTTCACAAACAAACCTTTTATTTTATTTTCAACCTCTTTCATATTTATTTCCTCCTTAGGAAGTTTCCCCTAATGGTGCTTGAGCAGTCTTAATTTTGCATTTAGTAATACAACAAAAACAAAGTAAATGCTCAATGCATGATCAAAATCTTCAAACCAACATTAAGTAATACTTCAAAAGAATCTAGGGAGAAAGAAGTTCTCACCATGGACGTACTCCAACGCCTCATCCTCTTCCAATAGTAATTTCGTTGAGCGTCGCTATCTATCATTAATAGGGTCAAATTTTCAACAAGAAGGAAAATGACGCAAACTGAGTACCTTTAAGCTTGTGTGCTTAAAACGGAACTCATCAACAAATATTGTTAAATCCTCCACCAACCGGTTAACCTCGCTTCCCGGTGTTGAGGAGGATATATATATATATAAGTTATGTTATGTTATCTTGTCAAATCCAAAAGATAAACTTCAAGACGTACTTAATTATACACATGTAGGCAAGGCTTACTATTGTTGCTACGAGTTTGGAGAGATTTTTCCCAAATAAGCCTACGAAAATGAATCTGAAAGCACCACTTATTTTTAAATGTAAAATAAAAGGTTACAGAAAAAGCATATACATTACCATCTCATTAAGAGAAACCAAAACAAAAGTGTGTGCAAGCTTGCTCACTCCATCCTTTTCAATTCCCCATGCGCTTTTACGCCGCCTATAAAAGTGAACTTTGAAACAAAAGTGGTTGATCATTTAATACATATATCCTAATGCAAGCTACAAAAGTATACTGCGTATAGGCTTACGACAGTTCGACTTAAGAGGATAAATTAACAATATTCTTGATGATAAAAAGGAAAACCAATAGAAAGCAACAACAAAAACTTCTGTAACCAACATTTATGGAGAAACTATTCTTGGCAGTGAAGGACCATCATACGTAAACACAAATATCTGGTAAGCAAGGTCTAAATTGTGATATCCATACTGTTTGAGATGAATAGGTTTCAAGCTCTACACTTTCTTTTAATTTCAACTCATTTATACTTTTGTTTCAGATTACTTGGCATATCTGAAATTAAATTTACACACCTTTATCAGAACAATTTCATTGAGAGGAAAATAACTTAGTTTAATTCCTTACTATATTATTTTCCCTTTCATTGAGAGGAAAATAAGGATGTAAACAAAAAAAAAAATCATTAGGTTTCAAAGTAGGACAAACAATCTATAAAGACTATCTAAAAAACTTCTTGTAGTTCAAAGCTCCAAATAGAACTATATTTTGTCTATTCCAAGTTCTCCAAATACTGTCCAACACTAAGAATATTCTCGGCACTTCAATCATTTAGTTCTGTAATTTGTGTGGTTGTTATAGGTATAAGTGTCGTCAATATGAAAGACCCTGTTACATATCAGATAAGACCAAAACTAAAATGAACACATATAAAAAGAACATGATTTTGAGCCAGTTAACACTACACCAAATCCTGGTTTTAGCAACGCTTAATTTTCGGAGGTGCGCAACGGATATAGACGTTGCACAGTGAACAACGTTAATATCCGTTGCACATATTATTTATATTCCATTTACTAATATTCCATTTATTTATATTTGTGGTGCAACATATGTCAACTCTTACAACCGTTGCACAACCTATGGTTTTTTTTAATATTATTATTAGTTTTTTATTCATTTATTAATTTTCTGACTTTTTTTTTCTTAATTTTTTTAAAAGGATTAAAATTGGTTTCCCCCAATCTTTCCCTCTCAATTTTCACTCAATTCATTCTCCCTCCCAAACTTAAAATTAACAAAACCTTCCCTCCATTTTTTCCCTCTAATTTCATTATCTAAGAACATTAAACACACGTCTAAAAAAATTTTAGACAACTTTTACCCGTTTTTCTTAATTGTTTTGGGAAATAAAAACCCCATATTTTTCAGACAGCTTTACTAAACCTATCCCGCTCTCTCTCTCTTTCTATTTTTTTCATTTCAGGCGATACCTTCAGAGCGAGAGAAGAGAGAAACTTTTCTCTTTTCTTCATCATCATCAAATCTGCTTAGATTCTAGGTTTACCCTAAAATTCTAATCTTCGTTTCAACAAATCAAAAACCATGTTCTAGAAATCTTATAATCGATTCATTAGTTGAAATCTTCCTAAACCCTAATTCTAGAAAATCAACTTTTTCCCTGAAATCTAAAATTAAATCATTCGATTATCAGCAGAAGTTTGTGGATTATCATCAGGTATAATCGTTCAACTACTGCTACTGCCTCTTAATTTTAGTTTTATCGAAATCTTTTCAAGTTTTTTTTTTTTTTTTGATTTTGACCTAACTCTGTGAATGAGTTAGGGGTTTTCGATTTTATTGTTCTTTATTTTGTAATATATACTTTTGGAGAATTGGGTTGTTTTCTATTTAGTTGAAGTTGAATTTTTTTTGTTGTTCATCTGAAAGAGTTAGGGGTTTGTGACAACTACAGTTCTTGTTAGTAGTTGGATTGATTTCTGTATTTTATAAGTCTCCAATACTCAGATCCAAAGTCTTGAACCAATACTGTCACTAGCAAAGCTTAACATGTTGAGAGTCTGGATTTAGCAATGAATAAGATTTTTTTATCTTTAGCAGGGGTGGTAATAAGTAGACAAGTCTGGCTAGCAACGAAAATTGCAACCAAGTAGAACACCATTTCAATTCTAAATCCTGACAATGACATAAACAACAAAATGAAGGAAGAAAAATTAAACTACCTTGTATCTGCTTGAATGTTCAACTTCTTACTTATTCTTTTTGTTGGCTGTTAACTTGTAAGGTACCGACGTACTGAGCGCGACTGTTAACCGCAGGGAGAGTTTTGTTAGGTTTTCTACTATGCTATAATCTTTTCAGTGCAATTTTTTCAGTTTGCTTAGAATTTTTCAGTGCAATTTTTTCAGTTTGCTTATAATTCAGTTTTCTATTGTATTTTATAATCTGGTTTCGTTAGTGTTGTACAATGTCTGGGAAAATTTGGATGTTTCAAGATAGGTTTAGTCATGCATTTAGAACAGCATTAGATGTGTTTATTGTATTTGCCTATAAGAACAGACTTACATATTCAATGTACTGTCCCTTTTCTTGTTGTGTTTGTCGTAATTCAAAACCTAAGAAGTTTGAACAAGTGAGGCATGATTTAAAAGTGAATGGTATGCTTGAATCATATGTACTTTGGTCACTGCCCGGAGAGAAGTCTACACCAGCATCGAAAGTAGTTGCCGCAAGTGTAGAGCAGTTGGTTCAAGAAGAAACACCAGTGGAGCCTGTAGAGGAGCACGTTGAAGAGGACAGTAGAGATAATGGGTGCAGGTTAAATGATTTTGTTGATAATGCATTCATGATTTTTGAAGGGAACCAGCATGTCAATGTAGATGATTCTCAATATCCATCTACTCAAGAGCCTAACCTTGGTAAGAAACACGATAAGTACAAAAAGTTAGCAGAAGAGAAGATATATCCAACATGTGAGAATGGCGAGACAACACTTTCTGTCATTATCGAACTGCATCATTTAAAGAAGACTTTTGGCTGGTCTGGTAATAGTGTTACTCACCTTTTGGGATTACTCAGAAAATGGTTTCCAGAAGGAAACACTTTCCCTGGAAAATACCCCGTAATGAAACAGATATTGCAAGATCTTGGAATGAAGGCTGAAAATATACATGTTTGTGTTAACCATTGTGTGCTATTCCGTAAAGAACGTGAGAATGCGGTAGAGTGTCCGACTTGTGGAGCATCAAGGTACAAAGTCAAACAGGGGAAAGATGGAATATTAAAGGTAACAAAAGAGCCCGAGAAAGTATTGAGACATTTTCCACTACCAGAAAGACTTAAGAAATTTTATACCATACCTTGGATCTCTGAAGATATGACGTGGCATGATCGAGCAGAAGCTTCTTATGACTATATGCGTCATCCAATAGACTCCTTGTAGTGGCAGAACATGAAGACAAGGTTTCCTGATTTCGCAAGTGAAGCGCGAAATGTGTGGCTTGGAATCTCGACAGATGGTTTTAATCCTCGCGGCATCCAATCTACCGGTTACAGCTGTTGGCCTGTTATATTGGTTCCTTACAATTTGCCACCATCGGTATGTATGAAGGCAGAGTTTCAAATCTTATCGCTACTAATACCAGGACCAAAGGCGCCGGGTCAAAACAATTGCGTTTTTCTTCAAGTATTGATAAAGGACCTAACAAAACTTTGGGAGGGTGTTGATGCTTTAGATATACGTTCAATGAGAGACATTCAAGTTGAGAGCAATTCTTATGTGGGGTATTAATGATTTACCAGCTTATGGAAATCTTTCTGGGTGTGTAGTTCATGGTTACAAAGCATGCCCTGGTTGTACAGATGATACGGAAAGTAATTGGTTACCTCACTCCCGCAAGATTGTGTACAGAAATTTCCGAAGATTTCTGAAGACGAGTCATCCTTTCAGGTCAGTTACATGATGAAAAGTTCTTTAATTCTTTTGATTATTCTTTTTGTATATGTTTTTGTGTTTTTGGATAAACTTTAGGCTGATTAGTGTTTTGCATCTGTTAATCCTACAAAGTTTAGGTGTAGCTGATTAGTTCTTCATTCTTTGTCAAGCTTGGTTTGGTCATTCATGATCAATTTAGTTCTTAAATTTCGAAAATTTGACTGGTCAATTAAAAAGGAATTGCATTGGTACTGAGAATTTTAGTGCCCTCTTTTCGAGTCGAGGCAAGTATATGGGACTCAAAACAAAGGAGAAGGGACTTGCACCAGTTCGATTAACTAGGACAAGAAGTAATGGCGAAGACTAGTCATGTTCATTATGTTTTCGGTAAGCTTACCAAAGACGGTAAGAAGAGAAAGAGATATTTTTATGAAGTTGATTGCGATGATATTGATTCACCAACTAAAGCGTTTTACAAGAGGTCGAGGCTCTTTGGATATTCCAACTTGGGTTTATAATGAATATCGTCATTGTCTTGATGTAATGCACGTTGAGAAGAATGTTACTGAACATCTTATAGATGCTTTTCTCGACTTAAAGAAGAAATCGAAAGATAGTGTGTGTGCTAGGAAAGACATGAAGGCTCTGAATATTCAGAGTGGTCAACTGACATCAAGATCCCGAAACTGGTAAAGACATCGCACCCGACGCTCCTTATATTTTGAGCAAGAAGGAGAGAAATGACTTTTTGAAGATATTGAAAGACATAAAGTTTCCGACTGGGTTCTCGTCAAATCTTGGAAACAATGTCACTCTTCAACCTCCTGGTCTGCATTGTCTAAAGTCGCATGACTTTCATATGATTATGGAATATCTGCTTCGTGTCCGCTCCAACATGCTTTCCGCGCTACCCAGACCTTTGGAGAGTTCTTCAGTAAATAAGTTTGTTCTTTAGAATTTGTGCTTGAAAGTTTTGATCAAAAACGAACTTCAACAAGCCAAATACATGGTTTCCGAGGCATTGTGTGTTCTGGAAAAGTATTTTCCGCTATCATTTTTCGTTATTAGCATCCATTTGGTGGTGCATCTTGCCGACGAAGCTCTAGCTTGCGGACCGGTTGGATTCCGATGGATGTATCCATTCGAGAGGTAATTGCTTTCAAATATTTTGATCACATGTAGTTCCATACTTCAATTTGTTTGTGGTATAAAAACTTAAGAATTATGTTGTTATGCAGGGCAATGAAACTTTATAAGAACATTCCAAGCAACAAGCGTTACCCTGAAGGTTCGATCAAAGAAAATCATCTTACATCTGAAGGTGTGGTTTATGCAATAGAGCACGTCGCAAACTCCAAGGATGGAAATCACAAAGCTACACGGGAAGATTTCTTGGATGCCGATTCTGAGTACGGCCGATGAAGGCCCCGAGGGGTTTGGAGATAAGTCAGCCACTCTATCTGATGTACAGTTCATACAGATAGTTAGATGGGTGTTATTTCGTCGTGAAGTAGAAGGTCTTGCAGATTACTATGCGTAAGTACCTTTTATATTTGAGTCAAATTTCTTGAAATGCCGTCAAACTCTAGCTTCTCTTAGCTACTTTTAGTTGTGTCAGTAGGGAACATTTTTATGCAAATTCGTAGACAATCTTAGTGAACTAGTTACAAATACTCAGTTAGCTTGTGCTGATAGAACTGTTTTTTAGACTTGTTTTACAACTAGACTTACATTCCTTGTCACTCTTTTACTTGACAATGATATGACTTGCTTCTTGCAATCGTGTTCCGGTTTTGCGTGAATACTATGATAAGTTGTTGATTGATACAAATAGGAGCACGAGCAACGAAATACACAGACAAACAAATTTCATAAAATGGTTGTATAATAAGGTAACCATTTTGAGACTTGGTTGATTTCCTATTTGCTCGTCAGTTTTGCACGAGCATCTCAAGTGTTTTATTCGACAAATTTGGAGGACCCTGAATGGTCTGTTGTTATTCAATCTCCAAGGAAGATAACTAGACTAGCAGATGACTTATTGAAGCCCGAATTCGGAGAATTCCAGTCGATATTTCAGGATAAACCCCATTTGAAATCTTTTCTAGTAACACGCAGTAGTTAAATTTTGATTCTGTCGTAATTGTATTTTTGTTATTGGGTCAGAATGTATCTTTGGTTTCTTTAACAGTAAAATCACAACAATTTTGTGTTTATTGTGATTTTTGGCGTACGATGATATCATGAAATGCTTTCTGCTCTTTGTAGTTTGATTTTTATTGGGTTCGAATATTGCTCCTTCATCGTGATTTTACTAATACTTCATATTTCTCTTTGTAAGTACAACATGTCCAGCTCTTCTAGAGATTCAAAGATCACGTAAAAACATGTCCATCTCTTCTTGATTAAACCGAAGTATTGCATCACATTTGACGACGGTTTGAAACATCGGAGAGAGTGCTACCAAATTATCTACTAGAGCAAGAGAGTTCATAAGAATTCATATTCCTATTAACTTCATTGATTGGAGGCTCGTGCCTCGTAATTTCATAGATGATGTTTGGCAAGCTTTATTGGTATTTCTTCTATTCCTGAAATTGTTGACATTTTTATTTCTACTACGATTGATGTTATTGTAGTTAGTGTTTATCAACATAAGTTATATTTCAGGGGGAGTTTGAATTTCATATCGACCCAGATCTTTGCCGCCCTATTATAGTACCGTGGATTTCCATCATTGTCAGGAGACATAAGAATGACTTGAGGGATATGGTCGGAGGAGTAAGTAAGAAAAGATCAAAGAAGAGGCTGCATTATCGAGGATGGGTCTTGTTGTACTGTGAGGAAGACACTGAAGTCTTAGGAACCACTAGAACTTACTCCTGAACTTTGGGAATCTTGGAGAGATAAAGTTCCACCTGGGATTAATCGGAATGTTTGGCATGAGTTTGTTGATCATGAGAAGAAACCTGAGACGATCGCAAAGAATGCTGCCAATTCAAGTCGCAGAAAACAAGCCACTGTCTGCCATACACTTGGGCGATGCTCATATGCCAACAAGAAATATAAACTGGTAAGTTTATTTGATCTATAAATAATGTTTAGTATAACGATTAAGTTTCTGTGCTAATATGATAAACCATTTTTGTAGGATGATTCGGGCATTCTACAAATACCAAAAGACACTACAGACAAGTGGTTGTTGGGACACCAACGGCGTGATGGGAGTGTGCATCCTAGTGCGCTCGAGCCACATGTAAGTATTATTTATTTCTTAATCTTAAGTAACGTGCATAACAACACTTATTTGACTGCTACTATCTCTTGGTTTGTTGATGATAACCACCAAGTTTCAATTATGAAATTACAGAAGAAAGTATCAGAAGCTAAAGCGAAGCATCAAGAAGCAGGAACAAGTAGTAGCAAAATCACCGTGGTTTCGAAGTACTAGAAGATGTGTTTGGAGCAAACCGAAAAGATGGTGTTCGTGGCTACTCATCCAAGTATGTCTAAGAAGCATGCTCGGAGTGGTAGCGGTTGCGCATTCTCGCTCATCAAACAAGACAATCCCAAAATGAGGAAAAAATGAACACGATACAAACTGAAATTACTAGTTTGGGTTCAAGAATGGGTGGTGTTGAAGGCGCAGTGGGGTCGTTGAATGGTAAAGTTGATGTAAGTGTTCTCATCTTACTTGCCGTGTATCAGTAAATAAGTTTTATACACATTAAATGATATGTGCAAATTCTAAGTTGTTCTTGTTCACAGGCGATATTAGAGTTACTAAGAGCTAATAATGGGTCTGCACCGGCAAGTACCACCAACACTCCTAGAACAGTGACTCATAGCCCAGAAAAAGGGTCCACAACTTATTCTGTTGGTGGAAGTCATCGTGTTCTGGATAATGAGGAAACTGTATCTCGTGTGGTTAGATCTGGTCAAGTTGAGCTGCTAAACAATAGAGGTAAGGTTGTTGCATTAGGGAGTATAAAGGAGACGGTTGAGCAAGATGATGAATACGTACATTGTGTAAAGGTGATGCCGAATGAGAGGAAAGTCTATGTCGAGGAAGTGTATGAACGATCAGCAAGTCTTTGGGATCCCCCTCAAGGATACGATTATCACTTCTTAAAACAGCTATCACTACCTGCTTTTGTGAGATGGGGTGTGAATAGACCGCAACCTGCAATTAGTTTAAGTTTTTAAGAACGGGCTAGAATAACACTATAGACTACTTTTTTGGGTATTTTGACTGAAGGAAGATTGATCAATAAAATGGTGAATCTTACAAACTTCTCTTTTTTGGTTTTTTAACTTACGAAGATTGCCTAACACAATGGCGGATCCTACAAACTTCTTTCTTTTTGGTGTTTTTTGGCTGTAGGAAGATTAGACAGACTATGCATCTGTCTACTCTGTCTTTAGTAGTTGTTTGTAGTTTTCTGTGCCTAATGGATTATATATATTTTGCTTCTTGTTGTTTTTGATGGTCAACCTCTTTTTAACTCCGCCAATGCGAATGCGTTGCCGGTCCCAAGCCCGGATAAAGGAAGAGGGAAAAGGTGGGTGTATATTCTTGTTATTTTCTTTCCTTTTTCAGGTGGAAATTCAACTCCATGTTAAGCTATTGGACAAATACTTAATTAAATGGGATGTCGCAACTAGAAGACGAACAGCCTGTGGTGATCTCCCAGGTTTGTCACTCTCTTCTTTCAATCTGAATTTCAACTTTTTTTCCTTAAGATGTAGTTTAGACTCAATGTAATGGTTAGAAGCTTCTTTCTATCCATGTTCAGGGTAGTTGTTATACAAACTAAGAACAATAAAGCAAGTGAAGGTAATTCAACTCCGTTTTTCTAATTTGAGTGATATTATAATTTGACAATGATACGTAACTCATCATTGCAAAGATCTTTCAAGCGTCGTTATCACCTTGCATATAACATTGTAGAGCATAACTTATGTTTGTTGGAGCTTATTTTCACTTGAAATTTGATCCTCTGCAGGGTGCACAACTAAGAAAGCACTTCGATGCCACCTTGGGTAGTGGGGATCTGAGGGAAGCCGTACGACTTCCTCCAGGAGAGGATGCAAATGAATGTCTCGCAGGAAACAATAATATTCTCCTCGATGGAAACTACTAAATTCTTACCTTAGTTGTGATGTTATATGCCCTAGAGTCAATGCACTTTGATAATTCCTCGTGCAACAATAGCTCCAGTAGATCCAGAGACCACCCCTCTGCAAGGCCATCCTTTATGTGGCGCATCTTAACTCTTTGAAGTTGTTCTGTTTGTTGGAAATCTAACCCCTAACAACATTAAATCCTTTTGTTTAAAATTATGCACAAGGAATGCATCATTCTTGCTTTCCCAATGTTTGTTGCAAAGCATTATAAAATTAGAATCTTAGCTGAAGCATGATTGTTGATTCATTTTTCAGCTGTGGATTTCTTCAACTAGGTGGGCAGATGGTGTACAAGTAAAGAAGCCTATTGAAGTATCTGCTCCAAAGTATGTTGAGTACTTCATGGACTGGATTGAAGCTCAACTTGATGACGAATCCATATTTGCTCAAAAGCTTGGTACGTTTAGTGTGAAATATCTTTAGCCTACTGATCATTTTGTTTGGGGTCTCATATTGGCTTACTCACTCATGATTTTTCAGGAATACCATTTCCTTCCAAATTATAGAGACGTTGTAAAGACGATATTCAAGCGTTTGTTCCGTGTGAGTCTTAAAGAGGAGGCTCATCTCAATACTTGCTTCAAGCATTTCATCCTGTTTACATGTGTAAGATCTCTTTACCTACTTCCTAATACCTTCCTTCATACCAATTTAGAATTTTGATTGGCATTCAATTGAGATTTTGGTGAAAATTCTGTTTGTTTTTGCTCATCATCGTTAATTCATATGGATGTCATGATTAATATACCTGCTTCTTTTGTTCCGTTGTTTGCCTATAGCCGGCTCAAATGACTACTGCTGCATAAGGCAACATTTACCGAACATGCTTCTTTTTCCATTTTATCTAGTCAGAATGTGCATAATGAAGTAACCAATATTTTCATCCCAATATTATGCCACATAAACAGCGTGTTGTCACTCTTACTAATTGTAACCCCAATATTATGAAATAAAATTCTTGCAATGAAAATTTCCATCTAAATTTAGAGGCTGGAGTACAACTTGTTGATATGGTGCGGAGGAAAATCTTAGTTCTCAAACCTCGAGATAAAATACCACTGACCATGAATAGTACTTTGTAGCTTCAAAACATGATACAAATGCAGGTTTCCATTGTCGAACTAGTGAGGATGGAATAAATTAATTACACTTTCCATCTACAAACCCGTCTCTACTTGTAGATAAACTTCCCCCAATCATCATTAACAGAAAACCACAAATTAGGTATAGAAAAGAAAAATCTGCCACTTGTTAGTTAGTTGTAAGATTAAATTTCCCCCAATCATCACTATCAATTTGACAATATCAAGAGTAAGATTACTTACTACTAAGGTTTGAAAAAACCCTAGAATTTTCCCCTTTTTAAGAGATGTGAAAATTGATGGAACAATCTTCACCACAACGAACCAAACGGATCTTTAACAAGAACCATTTCTTCTTCTCTTCAAGATAACTCAAATCTCACCCAAAAATGGTGGATGCTCACTTCTCCCTCTTTCTCTACTGCCTCTCTCTCTTTCTCGCTCACTTGAGAAGATAACACTCGTGCTTTTTGAGATCCTATTCCATCCATTTTAGAAGAAACTCTTCTCCTGAGAAATACACATTTGATAAGGGGAACCTTGTTGGACCATAAGGATGGACCCGACCCAACAATCTCCCCCTCATGACTTATGACGAGGTACCCATCACCACCAAACCTGCCCTGCTACAGAAATACACATGCTTGTACTTTGGTAGTGACTTTGTCATCATATCAGAACCCTTGTCATCTGTATGGATCTTCTCAATATACAAGACCTTCTCATCGAGAACTTCTTGTATCCACTCGTATCTAATATTGATGTGCTTGAACCTCGAGCTAAAAACTTCGAATTCTTCTTTGAGATGGATGGCACTGATCAAGTCACAAAGAAACGATGAACCTTTGTTGCTTCACACCGAGTTCTCTAACAACCTGTTCATCCATATCATCTCCTTGGCTCTTTGGCTCTCCATACCTTTTATGCTACTTCTCTATCTAGCGGTCTTGAAGGAGATCGATTGATCAAGTACACATCGGTGTTCATTGCTTCACCCCGAAATGCTTCGCAACTTGGAATGAGATAGCATGCACCGATGCTCTCAAGAATAGTGTGGTTCATCCTCTCTCGCAACATAATTATGTTGGGGAATCTTGGTACTGAATGTATACCCATGCTCTTGCAATACACTTCAAGTGGTACAATGTACTCTCCCCCGTTGTCAGAACGAAGGCACTTCAAGGTTCTACCTATTTCTCTTTCCACCATGATGTGAAACATCTTGAACACAGGAACAACATCATCTTTGGTCATGATTTCATATTACCAAACCTTCGTTGAAGCATCATCTATAAAAGAAAAAAAATAAACAGCACCACCAAGTGTCTTTACCCTTAAAGGTTCACACACATCAGAATGAACAAGATAAATAATACCTTAATTGCGCTTTGGGTAAAGATTTATGAAAGGAAACTCTAGTTTGTTTACCAACTAAACAATGAGTACACTTACCCAATTGCATACCTTTGGCATTTGGCAAAACTTGTCTTTTGGTGAGGATTTGAATTCTCTTCTCACTAAGATAACCAAGTCTTCTATGCCACAGCTCGGAGGTTGAATCTTTGTCAACAACATTCAAATCACCTTTAAACACCTTCACATGTGTTTTGTACAATTTGCCATACTTCTTGCCTCTTGCAATAACCATGGAGCCCTTGCTTAGCTTCCATTTTCCATCACCCAACTGATTGTTGTACCTTCATCATCTAACACCAGGTGATATTAGATTCAAACGAAGGTCAGTACATGTCGTACATTTCGAGAACCAATGTGCAACCAACACTGGTCTCAACCTTCACATCACCCATTCCTACAATTTTCGCAACACCTTTGTTTCCCATTAAAGTGACCCAAAGTCACCATCCTTGTAGGAGGTAAATACATCTTCACGAGGATTAGCATGATAGGATGCACCTGAATCCACTATCCACTTTGAATCGGAAACTGCAGAACTTACACATACATCATTACAATCAGAGAATGAAGTAATATCACTACTTGTTACCATAACTGTAATATCACCGAATTGTTCATCATTTACATTCCCTTTTCTTGGTTCTTGCGTCACCTTCCCCGCATTCATTTGAATAATGACAATTCTTAAGATAATCCTCGTCTTCTCTATACTTTGATTGACCTCTTGACTTGTCAAGGTCAAAAGCTTTTCCACAAGCAGATTTCTGATCATATAACTCCTCTAACTTTGTCCACAAAGAATATGCTAGTTTCTCACTAGACACATGATGGATAATATAATCATCAACCCATTGTAGAATGAAACTAACAACTTTACGATTAGCAACACTCCACAATTTATCTTCTATCTTCTTAGGATTTACTTCCTTGCTCTCTATTGGACCATAGAGATCTTCATAATATAACCAATCTTCCATCTTCGCCTTCCATATCACATAGTTCTCACCGGTTAAAATAACCATTCCATTACTAGTGCTAGCTTCCGCCATTGTACAGATTAGCTCAACCCAAACTCTCTCGATACCACTTGTTGGGGAGACTTACCAAATACGAGACGCTATGTGCAAAACGAAACCTTCATAAGCAAAAAAAAAAAAAAAACAAATGCGGAAATAACACAACTACACATTCCGATCCTTGATTATCTTCGATCTTCATATCAGTTCTGATCCTTTTCATGGCGGGAAGGTTAATTCCCTCTTCATTGTCTTTGATATTCATATCCGTCCCAATTCTTTTCACATTGGGGAGGGTTAAATACCATGGAGCATTCATATTTTATTGCCCCTCTAGGCCTGTTGCCTCAAAGTAGAGCTTTCCCCTGCTTCCCCTTCCGGGACCGGCGCTGCCGGTTATATACTAGGGATGAAATATTGTTACTGAAACATTATGGAACAAAACAAGCATGTTTTGGTGTTGTGTTAGCATATCCCTGTAAATTATGACTACTTTTTTCAATGCAAAAGAAGCATGAAAATCCCTCCTTCAACATCACTTCTGCAACATCTATGGGTAACTATTTTTGACTTATGCCTTTTTGACTCTTTTATCTTAAAATCTAGACTAGATAGAAATAATATTATTTTTTTTGGTACGGACTGGTCTTGGTAATGAACAACGCCCTCCTTAAGAGGGAATATATATGAATATATTGATCAAAAAAATATGATTGTAATGATGCATTAATCAATCAAATTGTGTTGGATTTTTTATTTTTTGAATTTCCGAACAATAATAATATAGGAGACATAAAAACAGACTTCAATGACCTCAGAATATACTGAACTACATAAACACCAACACAAACTAGACCATCAAGAACTCCCTGACTACAAACTAGTTAATTCAACTGAACAACATCTTTCCGGTTTTATAGATCGCAAAGATTAACCTTTCCATAAACGAAATAAACAGAAGCTTCCATTGCAGCAGCTTCGATCTGTTCATTGGTGAGGATACTCGCACTCCAGTCAGAGCGATCATTCACACGGTACAGTTCTCTGACAACGACTCCAGCTAAGCTACGGACACCAAAACCCAACTCATATCCATACCAGCACTTCAGACCATGGTCACGGTCCAGCTTAGCAATATCCTCCGCGATATCCACACCAACGAACCTAATTGATCGATCCAAAAGTAAGTTTCTCAGAGAATTTGGGATGGAATCCAAGTGAAGTAACTGAATGATAATGCAGCGATTCCTAATGCACAGTTGAAGAGTTGCAACCTTCCTGTTGGATGAATTTGGATTCCATTTGATAGTAAAACCGATATAACGCTCAGAGCGGAACTCGTCAAGGACAGCATCGATTGACAAAGATGAATTTGTTACAGTTGTTACTATGGTTTCACCTTTGAACTGAACATTGTAGTTAGTATTTGCCATTAATTTTCTTGCTGGATGGCTGTGGTACAAATGAAACGGCTTTGGGTATTATTTATAGACTTACAATTGCTTTTAACTCACCACCATTATGACTGGTAAGTCAACCAATCGATAAGGTCTGGGTTCTCTGGTCAACACCAACGCGTCTAGGAAGAATGAAAGTGGTTGTTACATTTACATGGGGAATAAGCAAAAAAAAAAAATTAATGAAAAAGAAGCTTAGAAATTCAATGCTTGTCTCAAGTCCGATATAACCTATATTTCATATTTAGACCGCCAAGTATTTTAGTATTTAGTCAAGTAAAACCGAAATGTGCACCCCGGCTTTAGCCAAAATCGAAAATGATAGATACTACTGGCCTGCATCAATTACATGCGTCTGTAATCAGTAATCAAATGATATGATTTCTATACCTCATCTCAGACACCAGTTTGGCCGAGAGTACAGGTGAAAAATTATATACTCATTAATCAATAAGATTTGGTAAATGTTGCCTTATGCGGCAGTTTGGGCCGGCCACATGCAAAGAACGGAACAAAAGAAGCAGGTTTATTGGTGATGCCATCCATCTGAGTTATGATGACACTTTTTGTTCCAGAAGATTCATTTCCATTTTTATGGCTAACAAAAGGTGTTATTCTCTGTGAATTTCTTTCGTAATAAGACATTGTAAAGCCATGATGTGTCATGGCCTAGACAGTTCATACCCTATAAATTGCTCCTCAAACGAAAACTCATTTCATCAAAATTCGAAAATAACTAAAGTGTGCAAAGGAGAGATAACATCAAAGTTTAGAAACAATGGAAGGGAAAAATGTGAAGGTGATTTCTTTGATGGTCATAGTAATGTTTGGAATGTTCGTAGGGAGGAGTTCAGCATTCAGCAAGGACTGCTTTGTAGGGTGTATGGTGGCATGCGCTGTTACTCATCCTAACAGGAGTATGTTTGTATGCCCATTTACTTGCTTGAAGAAATGTATTTTCAGGTCGGCACTACACCAAATTTGGGTTTTTGTAACAATAGGATTCCTAACTAAATTTTTT
The DNA here is from genome assembly GCA_023531295.1 of Papaver armeniacum. Lineage (NCBI taxonomy): Eukaryota > Viridiplantae > Streptophyta > Magnoliopsida > Ranunculales > Papaveraceae > Papaver > Papaver armeniacum. The sequence continues at coordinate 41,665 of JAJJWW010007198.1, forward strand.
TTAGTAACTCAAATGATCCATTATAAATCTAGTAACTCATATAAAGGGTTAGCAAATTAAGAAATAGTTACCATAATTAGGAATTATCTCATAAAAACTAAATAACTATTTAAAGTGTGAGATCATTAGTTATACATCCCTAACACATTTTACACTAAATCACTATTTCTAATATTCCTACCCAAAATCCATGTATACCAAAATCCACCCCATCTTTATAACTCTTTGTCATTTTTAGTAGTAACACAATTTTACATAGCTAACACATTGATTTATTTTAAAATTTAGAAAATGTAAAATAAAATTATAAGATTTTATAAATCTTTTGTTTGGAACCAATTCCACTTCTAGAACCTGAGAACAACTTATATTCCGGAACCAAAGTGATATGGGAACCGCAAAAACTTAACTACTTCCGAAGTCCCAACTCGATATCTTCAAGGACTAGATCTTATCTTTATTTTCTGACAGAACTCCATTATCTTCACCAACGAAGGCGTTTAATTTGATCTCCCAAATCGTCTAACAACGATAGTTGAAGGAATTATAGGATTGAATCTCAGTCAATTAAGGAATTAGGCGGTTGATTTTGATCTCCAAAATCGTCTAATTTTGCTAAACTTGATCAATCACAGGTTGGTTTTTTTTTTTTTTTTTTGTTGCTTTAAGATTGTCTAATACTGAGTCTCTCAGATTTCATGCTATGTGAATTGGGTGTTGTCTGGATTATTGTAACATTGGGTTTAGAAATTGGATTTCCATTAACTAACCTAAATGCATGCTATTTCCCAAAATATGTTTTCTTTCTTTAACCAATTGATTGAACGTATGGTAAATTCGTGGAATGCTCAACGCCTGCAAAGGTAGAGTTAACTTTAGTGAGAATTCCTAGACTTAAAGTGTTTAGCTTAAGCTACAGGACAGAGTTCAGTTGTGATTTCTTCCGAGGTTTTGGTAGGCTTTTGATGTGAAACCTGAAAACAAAGATGAGATAAATTAAGAGTGACCCATTAGTGTTTAAATTGAAGTACTAGCTTATTGGTCTTTCATTGACAAAATATACCAGAAATCCAACACCTTGTCTCATGTAATTATCCCTTGAAGCTCAACAGGGTTTTACAGTTTTTGTTTGGTGAAGTGGAGTTTATAGCCGAACTCTTGATGGTATAACAATGCTATCATGTATTTCATTAATCGCCTTTTTTCAGTTTATGAGGATGACTGTCATAGCAAGGATAAATACCATACTCATGAAGTATAAGTTCTTCAGGGTTGATTGATTGTGGGGATAATTGCCCTGCTATGCTTGCTAGAGGCATGTAGAGTTCACTCTCATTGGTAGAATTAAGTGGGAAGACAAAAATAGAACTCTATATAATATCTGTGATTAAGATAGAATTTGTTTCACTGAGGATGATGACTGTTCAGATGTGTTGCCTGCTTTGGATCCCAATCGACTCAGCTGCATGTCATAATGATTCTTCACGTGTGGACAATTCTGTTTTACAGTTATTTAGAGTTCACTCTCATCTAATGGTGAACATCTATTGTTGGTCACAGTGGGACCTTGTTCATTGTTAGATGTTGTCATGCTCTCCTAAAGGGTTATCACTCTCTTTTGGGAATGCCCTACTACTACTAGTGCTTCAGTTTAGGTTCACTAATGTTGGGAACTTTGATTTTTTTTTTTCTGAAGAAAGCTCGACAGCGAAGCCCTGCTAGGTGTCCATGTTTAGCTCAATGCATGGTGGGTATATTGTTTATGATAAATGCAATGATTTTCGAAGAAGCTAACTGATGTTTGCTGAGAATGGAGAAGAAAGTTTTGCAAAATATTACTGAACTAAGGCCGATTAAATTTTAAGGACTTGCATTTTTGTGATTGCACATGCATCTTCTTCTTGTCAGTGAGCAGGTGTACATACTTAGTTTAAGGACTTGCATTTTTTTTTTGTATACCGCAATTCTTACTTCATGCGTGTCATTAGTTCAAGTGTAATGTTGACATGAGTTATTGCTTGTGTTAGTGTTTGTCTAACGTATGTGTCCAACGCTGTCAGAATATTTGCAGTTCATTTTCTCATAGATAGCTATAAATTTCTGATCAGTTTAGCATTCTGAGTTCCATTGACTAAATTTACGTGTAGGTTGTATTGTACAATAGTTCAATAATGCAGCAAATGTTAGCTTGTTGCCACTATTTCATCCGTTTGACTTGGCACTAGCTAGGATGATAAAATTGTGCGTTTCTTATGACAATGACTTTACTAAAATACTGCGCTCACTTCACTTTTCAGGCTCAGTTAGCTGTGTTTCATTATCTGTCAGCCTCCATTATGTGTTTTATGCAGGGGCATAATCATTTTGGTGTCAGTTTTGTGTAATTGCACTATTCTATCACTTTACTTCTAAGAAACGCATCAGTTGTGTTATTCAGTTTTCATTCTTCACCCCTTTTTTCTGAGTGTGGATAGGTCGTTATGTGTTTGGTTATGGTTTTCTTAGTGCTGTTGTACTAGGCTGCCTTGAAAAGAGGCGAGTAAGGCTTTTGTCAAAATTGTCCACAAAGAGGGCTGGATTTATATGTTCAAACTTTTAAAACCAGCATTGAAAATTCAACACTCGTTAACATCTTATGCTTAATTAGCTATATAGAAACATTCTTTGTATAAATCCATATCTAAAGATGCATTAGCTATCGTAGACTTTACTGCTTTCTTTCACACCAGATGAGATGCTAATGTGGTTAATTTTAATTTTTCAGAATGACGAGAGAATTGGATAAGTCTTGGATGTTCGAAAATGATAGATTTGGTAAAGTGTACAGAGACGGGGTGAAATTATTCATTCAATATGCATCTACATATGGTCTTTGGAAAACCCATTGTCCTTGCCCATGTTCAAGATGTTTGAATGGGGAGCGTCTCAGTATTAAGAAAGTGCAGCAGCATTTGTACCTGTATGGTATCGACAAGACGTATGTGACTTGGGTCCTTCATGGTGAGAAGCAGTCGGTTAATAATGCGATGAATATTCCAGTAGAGGATGTGGGTAATGATCAAATTATAGAAGATGCATTTCCAGATTTGAGTCCTCTTATTGATGCTGCATTTGAAGTTCATGGAAGGAATGGTGGTGGTGTTTGCATAGATGATGTGAATGGGACACAGGATGGTGATGAAGATCCATTTGAGTTTGAACCAGATGCACAAAAGCGACATGAAAAGTACAAAAAATTGGCTGAACAGAAGTTGTATCCCACTTGTGAACGCAAGGTCAGTACACTCTCTGCGATTGTGGAGCTGCAGAATATAAAGAAACAGTTTGGAATATCAGGTAATTGTGTGACCAAATTGCTGGAAATGATAAAAGGGTGGATACCGGAAGAAAATACGTTACCCAGTAAATACACGGAGATGAAGTCGATTATGATAGGTCTGGGTATGAAATGTAAGGCTATTCATGCATGCCCAAACCACTGTATTTTGTATTATAAAGAGCATGAAAATGCAACAAGCTGTCCGCAATGTAAATCACCAAGATTCAAGGTCAGACAAGGGAAATTTGGACCAAAGAAGACGAAAGAACCTTTCCTGGTGCTGAGACACTTTCCCGTTGGAGAAAGACTTAAGAGATATTATAGTACACCTTGGATATCTGAAGAAATGACATGGCATGATCGAGCAGAAGTTTCTAATGAGTACATGCGTCATCCGAGCGATTCACATCAGTGGGCTTTAGTGAAAAGGAAATTCCTAGAGTTCGCAAAGGAGGGCAGAAATGTGTGGTTTGGAATTTCAACTGATGGGTTCAATCCGTATGGTACGCAGAGTTTAAGTTGGAGTTGTTGGCCTGTGATCTTGGTGATGTATAATCTTCCACCTTCATTATGCATGAAATCTGAGTTTCAGATAATGTCCTTGTTGATCCCAGGAAGAAAGTCCAAGGACAAGACATAGATGTGTTTCTACCACCAGTAGTAGATGAACTGAAAGACTGTTGGGAGAATGGGATGAAAGTTTATGATGCCTACAAAAAGGAATACTTTCTACTTAGAGCTTGCTTAATGTGGGGGATTCACGACTTGCCAGCACAAGGTGTTTTATCCGGATGTACTACTCATGGTTATTTTGCTTGTGTTTGTTGTGCAGACAAGACACGAAGTGTTCATTTGCCTTACGGTAATAAGGAGGTGTATCCTAATTATAGGATATTCCTTAGGTCTGGCCATCCATTTAGAAAAAAGGGTGGGCAGTTGGGTCTAAGTGCGGATGAGTTTAAATTTGCTCCAAAGCGACTGACTGGAGAGGAGTCGTTAGAAAAATTAGCTCTTGTGGATTACACACCTGGTAAGTTAGTAAAGAGAAAATCAGTGAAGAGAAAAAGATATGATCCCGATAATGACAATGTTCTTGAAGAAGATAACAAAATCACTGGCGCTTTCTATAAGAAGTGTATTTGGTGGGATCTTGAAGTCTATCGTATGCTCTATTTACGGCATTGTGTTGATGTAATGCACACTGAAAAAAATGTTATGGAACACATAGTTGAGACAATCTTCGATTATAATAATAAGTCTATGAATTCGTGGAATGCACGGGAAGAGTTAAAGAAGCTAGGTCTCCATTGTGGACAGTGGACTACAACAAATCGTATTACTGGAGCTGATGTAAAACCAACACCGATGTTTGTACTGAGCAAAGAAGAAAAGCATGATTTCTGCAAGATTCTTAAAGACCTGAAACTTCCAAGTGGTTTCTCGTCGAAGATTAGCAACAATGTTAATATGAAAACGCTGAGTATCAGTAGCTTGAAGTCACATGACTACCATGTCCTTATGATGTATTTGCTGCCAGTTCTACTTCAACATGCTTTTCCACGCCACAAAGAGTTGCGAACTGCACTTCACCAAATCAGCTTATATTTTTAATTTTGTGTTCTAAAGTCTTGTGCAAAAGTGATCTCGAAAAGGCTCAATTCATGATTGCAGAGGCAATGTGTATGCTTGAAAAGTACTTTCCAGCTTCCTTTTTTGATATAAGTGTCCACAATATGGTTCATTTGGAAGATGAGGCTTTGATTTGTGGACCCGTCAGGTTTCGGTGGATGTATCCTTTTGAAAGGTGAATTGTTCATTTAGTCACGTGGTGTTGGTTATTAGGTATGTACCTAGTCTTTTACTTAACTGATATATACATGTGCAACTGAAACAGGGCAATGAAGGACTGCAAAAACATACCAAATAACAAAAGATACATTGAAGGGTCTATTTCAGTGTCTCGTCTTTTACAAGAGTCAGTTACGGGTGCGATGGAGTGCATGCCAAATGCAAGCGCTGGAAATCACAAAGCTACTTGGGAAGCCTTTTTAAGACCCGATTCGAGTTCGGTGATGTGGGTCCTATGCATAAAGATAAGGAAGTGACTCTAACCAACGTACAATTTGTGCAAATACGTAGGTGGGTACTCTTTCGATTAAACCCTCTGGGTCTTGATGCCTATTACAGGTATGTATTTACTGCACAACACATTTTTGTTCAAATTTACTAACGAGAAGTAAATAAATGTTGTTTGGATAATAATATGGTTTATGTTATTTGTAGGGCGTTTTGCGACACCCTCTTACCCGTCTTAGATTCTACCGGTAAGGAGGTCACAGTGGATGAGGTAGAAACACAAACAAAGTTCATTCCATGGTTGGTTGAAAAGGTATGGCTGCTGTGCATTTTTTTTTTTAGATTATGTTTATATGGAAAATTGAAATACGGGTCATATATATCAATTCATTGACTGTTGTTATAGATAGATTAGTGATTGAGAGAGGAGAATTAGATTATAGTAGAAGAAGAAAAGAGAGACAGCATGTATATTGTAGAGAAAACAGAGGAGCTATGTATTCTATTGCCAGGTCAGGAATTTTAGAAACATCAAAAAACAGAGTTTGTATAAAACACATGTTGTCATTAGTTTGTTTTGGTTGATTTATCACATTTGTTATTTAGTGAATCTCCGATGGGAGCCTTTGTTTTTATCTAAAGTTTTGTTGACTTGTTATTTTCATTTTGTATAGCTAGTGAAAGAGAAAAAAACAGATTCGGTTTTGTGGAGATTGGCACAAGGTCCTATCGGAGCAACAGAGTTTATAAAATATCGCGTAAATGGTTTTATGTTTTCTCCTAGATCTTATGAAGAAGACCATGATACTCAAGATAGTGGTGTCTGCGTAGAGGCATACACCACGTTTAGGAGGAACAAGTGTGATAAATCTCCTGAAACTCACCTATCAAAGTGGTATGGAGTGATTAACCAAATCCTAGAATTGGATTATACTACTTTTCATGAGACTGTGTTCTACTGTGACTGGGTGAAGGTAGGAAGTGGAATCAAAATTTGTCCAGATTCCAACTTGGTTTTGGTAAAGTTGAACAATATGAGAAGTTCCAGTAAAATGTATGATGAACCAGTAATTCTAGTTGAAGAGGCCAGCCAGGTTTTTTACTCCAAAGATTTGAAAAGCTCAGATCAGTGGGTTGTTATTCCTTCACCAAAGGGTCTAACGACAAATGTAGACAATCTTAAGAAGCCTAGTCCTGGCAGCTTTCAAGACGTTCTTGTCGATGAACCCCATTTGGCTTGTTTGCTTAATGTTTATGGTGCCAAGAGACCAAGAATGGTGCCAAGAAGACGAGAATAGCTACAATGTAATTTTTGATGAATCAAACTGACCACTGCACCTCTACTAGTTAGTTTTGAGTTTTGTTAGTTGAATCAATTGTAACCAAAATTGTAACCAGTTTTATACATTCAGAGTGGAAAATACATTTGCTTGATTATATAATATTTGATTTTAAGTCTATTTTAAGTTTGGTTTTGTTTTTCTAAATCTCTTTAGGGTTTTACTTGATTATATAACATTCAGAGTTGGGAAAATCTACCGATTTTGTGCGCATACTTATATTTCTTCGGACTTGTGTTAAAGATGGATTCCCGATTATAATTTAGACCGACTTTGTTATGCGAAACCTACTATTTGATTTAGATAAGTCCATCTCAATCTTATAATGTCTTCAAGACACAAGTTTGTGTGTTGTTATCCAACGAAATATCCGAAGCTTATAAGAAAATCGGATCCGAGTCTCGAAACTTATGAGGAGCGTCAAATCTACCGATTTTGTGCGCATACTTATATTTCTTCGGACTCGTGTTAAAGATGGATTCCCGATTATAATTTAGACCGACTTTGTTATGCGAAACCTACTATTTGATTTAGATAAGTCCATCTCAATCTTATAATGTCTTCAAGACACAAGTTTGTGTGTTGTTATCCAACGAAATATCCGAAGCTTATCCAACGAAATATCCGAAGCTTATAAGAAAATCGGATCCGAGTCTCGAAACCTATGAGGAGCGTCAAATCTACCGATTTTGTGCGCATACTTATATTTCTTCGGACTCGTGTTAAAGATGGATTCCGATTATAATTTAGACCGACTTTGTTATGCGAAACCTACTATTTGATTTAGATAAGTCCATCTCAATCTTATAATGTCTTCAAGACACAAGTTTGTGTGTTGTTATCCAACGAAATATCCGAAGCTTATAAGAAAATCGGATCCGAGTCTCAGAAACCTATGAGGAGCGTCAAATCTACCGATTTTGTGCGCATACTTATATTTCTTCGGACTCGTGTTAAAGATGGATTCCCGATTATAATTTAGACCGACTTTGTTATGCGAAACCTACTATTTGATTTAGATAAGTCCATCTCAATCTTATAATGTCTTCAAGACACAAGTTTGTGTGTTGTTATCCAACGAAATATCCGAAGCTTATAAGAAAATCGGATCCGAGTCTCAGAAACCTATGAGGAGCGTCAAATCTACCGATTTTGTGCGCATACTTATATTTCTTCGGACTCGTGTTAAATATGGATTCCCGATTATAATTTAGACCGACTTTGTTATGCGAAACCTACGTCGGTACGATTATAGATGGGGGCATCTCAGCCCCTCAAGACACAAGTTTGTGTGTTGTTCAACGAAATATCCGACTTATAAGGGTCGGATCCGAGTCTCGAAACCTATGAGGGGTCTAGGGGCATACTTGCGCCCCGTGTTAAATATGGATTCCGATTATAATTTAGACCGACTTTGAGATGTCGATACGGCGGTCCGGGGCAAAATAAAATTTTTTTTTCTACGAGATAATTGAATTTCAGTCTGTTTTGGATTTTTTTTCTGGTTTTCAGTCCATTGCCAGCACAGTCATTTAATTCTCGAGGATAATTGAATCGGGAGTCAAGATAACTTTATTTACTACCAATTATAGGATTTTGACAAAATCTCATTTTAGGGCTACTCTACATTCATTGGGGTTCTTTTGTGTCGCCCCTAATTCTTTTGGGGTCGCCCCTAAAAATGCTAGGATTTTTAACCTTCAATTTCGTTGGATCTGTATGAGCGAACAAATGGAGTATTGACCATTGATTAGGGGTAATAAGATAAACGGTGATCAAATTGTTAACGTGGTTAAATTTTCAACCACATTTGTTTCTTCACCTCGTTCATAACGTAACAAGTTGAGAAAAAGCAAGATCCACAATTTCCCCCCTTCTCTTTTCATCTCCCGCTCCAAAACTTCACTAAATTTCTTCTCCCGCAACAATTTTAGAATGGTTTCAAAAATTCACGAAATTTCCCTCCTTCTATTTTATCTTTTCTATATAATCTGGTCTCCAAACCAAATTCTAAAATTTTCTGGAAACTTAGGGTTTGTTTATCTCTGTCTATCTTTCACATCTATTGCTCACAGTCGCTGCATCTCTTAATCTGGTCAGTTTCAGTTTAATATTGATTTCGAATATCAGTTTCAATGTTTCATATTATCAATTTTTGGTAGGGTTTCATGAAAAATGGTTTTGGGTTTTGATTTTACGGTTTCATATTAAGATTTTGGTACTGATTTTTCTCTAATTTTCCTTTTTTTTCAGGGTTAGTTTGGAAGTCCATTTGGAGGAGTCGCTGTGTTCAAAGGTTTGTGAATCTACCTCTAAATCTCTTGCTAGTTTTGATTTTTGACTTTTTTTTCCTTTTTAGTACAACTTGTTTTCTGTGTGATTTGTACTAGGATCTTTTAATCTATTGTGTTTTCTGTGTAATTTTTGAGGATTTTTTTTTTTTTTTTTAATTTAGGGTTTATGTTTGTCTGAAAATTAGGTTATTGGGTTTTAATATGTGTTTAGGGGTTCTTGTTTTGTTTTTGAAAAGGGGTTTTATACTTTCGACCTTGGTTAGACTGATTGTATATCCTTCTATGGTTAACGTAACTTCGTAAATAGTATTGATATGGGTTTTGTTGTGTTTTGTATGTTTGAAGTTTGCTTAGATTTTCATCCGGGGTTAGTATGTATTCACCTTATTTGCTTCAATTTCATTTACTTGTCCTGTTTTTTAGTGTTCTGTATTTTGACATTATGGTTCTGTGTATTGTATACATCTTAAATGTACAGAGGTAGAATACATATGATTTAGTTCATTTTTCGTATAATGATAACTATTGTATGATGTATAGAGTTTCAGAAATTGAATTGTTACCCTATTGTCCGTATGTACAATACTTGCTTCAGTTTTTATTTGGGTTTTTGAGTATTACATACAAGTATTTGACATATTTTCTGCAAAAGGAAACAACCTTACAGTCTATGAATATGTGCTTCTTATAGTTTTATTTTGTATCAATGCAGATGGAAACCGTTGAAGCCTCTACAGATACAAACGTTTCTTCATCTCAAACTAGTGAATCTGCTTATACTTCTTCAACTACTCAAGCTAATGTTATTGCTAAGCCAAAGTTGATGGTAAACATAGATGAGCTTGGGCTACTTTTTGGCGACAATGTAGACAAATTAGCTACTCGGGCTGGCAAACTTGTCCGAGTATATTGTCCGGTGAAATACGTGAGTTGGACGAAGGTTCCAGATAACTTCAAAGATGATGTGTGGCTTAAGTTAACGGTATGTAATCTAAACAATTTTTCTTCTAGTCTGGTTATTTAGAGTTACTTTTATGATTGAATAGTTTCTTGAATCCTCTTGATTTACTGATTTGAAAGTTGTTTATTTCAGCAAGAATTCGAATTCAATGTGCCAAATCATTTGGCCAAGCCAAGTGTTTTTCGGACTCTTCCACAAAAGTTCAGGACATTTAAATATGATTTAAGAACTGGTCCTCTCCTAGGCAAAGTCACCATGCAAGAGAAGTTAGATGCACGTCCTGGAAATTATGACGCTGATTATTGGAAAATTTTTGTTGAGAATGAATGCAAAGCTGGTGTTAAGGAAAAACATAAGAAATATGCAGAAAACCAAAAGAAGAGGACCTTACATCACACATGTGGTCGAGAGTCGTATGCAAATAAAATCCACAAGCTCGTAAGTACATCATATTTCATTCTGGCACTAGTTTAATATCGATTTTCTTATACTTACCCATATAATGTATGTACAGGCTAAAAAGGAAGGTTTAGTAGTTGAGGCAAAGACGAGGGCTTGCTTGGATGGATGGACATGTTGGAAAAGATGGAACAATCAATATTTGTTTGTCGAGAAATACGTGAGTATAGTGCATTTGTTTGAATGAAATTGGTAGTTCACACGTTGCTTGCTTGTTTACTTGAAATTAATACATATTGTTTAATGTATGTTAAAAGGAGCAAGTAAAGGCCGCTAGAGCAAAGAGGAAGGAGCTAATCGATGCAGATTGGTATCCGCTTTAGACTTTGAGAATGATGAAATTACGAAGTTTTGGACCGACAATCACGTAACTGGTTTGTTGGGCTATTCTCCTCTTATATCGAAAAAGCAAGCCTTATACGCCGGTGTTGCAACCGATAGATTATGGCAAAAAAACAACACCAAACCAAAGAATGCACCAAGGAGTGACCATATGGACGAGGCCCTACTGCAAAAGCATACTGAACTGATTACCAATGTGAGCTTTCATTTACAAGTTATGTTTTTATTTTTTATATTTTAGTGCTTATAATGTATCAGTCAACTAGGATAAGTTTATTAGCTTGTTCAGGGGCAGAGGGAGTATAGAGCAAGGGTGTGCACTTGCGACCCCTTGACTTCTAAAATCTCCACTACATAGGTTAGTTTCCCAAGCCCAAAACAAGTTCCAGCCCTTATTTGCGTCCCCTATTAAGAAACCAATTTCTATCAAATAAGATGTGGAGAAATTTGTAATTTTAGCTTGTTATTTTCATTGATGCGGATCTATTTTCTTTTTTATCGTATGAGGTGTTAGAACAACAACAATGAGAATATAAACTAGAACAGCTTGAGTCCTTACCTTTAATCAATTGCAAGTCCTTACCTTTAATCAATTGCAAAATACAAGTTCAACATCTATTTTCATTTGATAAAAACTTTAGATGTATGATTCCTCTCTAAAGGTTGAGGTCGTAGTATGTGAACTTTGCTGAGAATGATATATTTGCGAAATCTTTCTTTAAACCCTGTCCTTAATTAGTGGCATGTATTAACCATTAAGAAATCCTTCCATCAATGCTTTTACTTGAATTAATGGTTGTTTCATAATGCATCTGTGCGTGGTCATGGTGATACGCTTTTTATGTTCTTCATGTGAATTTGGTGCGAGCATATGCTTGTCTCTTGCTCAGTCTCATAAAAGACAATTCAAAGGTGTCTGCTTTAGTGTCAGCGTTGGCTGCATGTTCTGTTATTAGGCTAAGTAGCATTAATTGGCATTTCTACTATCTTGTTGCGCGGAGTGCTCCCGTTCGTCACTCCGCACAAAATTTAAGTGTCTATGGGGGAAGGATGGATTCAGATCCTCCTACTTTATCGATGCTTAGTGGCCTTTCGTACGTAGAACAACATCAAGCATCATCCATATTAGGGGAAGCACCTCGAAGAAATACTGTATATAAGGTATTTTTCGTGTGTTTTGTAGATGCTACTATTAGGCATTGTAATATAACCTATTACGTGCAGTGGAATATTTTTTTGGCAGTGTATTATTTTGTTTGCTACCGCTATTGTAAAATCCTGGATTCGCCGCTGAGTTAGTTGCAACTATATCTTTACGCATGATAACTTTCACATGGTACATATCAAACTTTACGCATTTCAAAATTTATGTTTTCGTGGATGCTTTCGAAGATACATATAGTGCTGTGATGCTTTCTAAAGTCAATATTACAACTTTATTTACATTAATCTCTTGTTTCTTATCTGTTGGAGATGGACACAAAAACAACTAATTGTTTTGTTTGTTAGGTTGTGATACAAGTTATGGCAAAGCAGCAACCAAACCAACATTCTGCTGGCCACAACGATATTGAATTTCCTGATCGCAACAGAAACCCAATTGCTGGTATTGAAAATCCCAATGGCAATCAGTTGGTGCTTCTTTACAACAGAAAAAGGGAAGTTGTTGCCTCAGGTCATGTTGTGTATGGCATGAAGGAGAGTCTTTGTCATGGAGTCTTGTTGTATCCAGAAGAGAGGAAGGTATGTCTTGAGACGATCGAGGATGGTAATTGTCCTGCACCGCGATCCTCAAGGTGATGATCGCTATTTTTTGAATCGTTTGTTGCAAAAGAATGGGTAATTTGGCATGTCGCGTATGGAGTTTGTGGAGTCTGGTTGTGAATGAAAACTTCTTGAGTTACTACTTTTTGTGCAGTGGAGGCGTATGGAGTCTGGCTGTGAATGAAAACTTCTTGAGTTACTACTTTTTGTGCAGTGGAGACATATCCTGCTTTTTGTTTTGAGGAGCACACTTTTTTGGGAAACTTCTAGACTTACACTTTTTGTGATGTTGCATAATTACTTTTATATGAAGTCTGTCCGTGCTCCTTGTATGTAATGGATATGATTTCATATTATATATTATATATATATATCCCGTGTTCAATCCTTTTACTTTTGTGATTTCAATATTTTATGGATGATATGTAGATTAAAGAGCAACTTTTTGGGTACCGGAAACTTTCAGGTCCGGTGACCGGTAACTGTCAGTCCTGGTGACCGGAAATGGCAGGTCTGGTGATCGGAAATGACAGGTCTGACTGCCGGAAAATGGCAGATCCGATGATCGGAAAAAATGGTAGATCCGGTGATCGGAAATGTTAGGTCCGCCGTCCGGCAAAGTGTCATTTGTTATTTATTAGAGATAACAAATTTTCTAACGAAAATAGTGTTAGCAAAATTTTGGAACCAAAAGACACATGTCATATGTTTAGTGGTCATCTTAATAGTAATAGAAAGGGTTAGCAATGGTTATAACTCAATATGGTCATTACAAAATAAATATGAAGTGTAAAATGTCCATAGTTAGCATAAATATTGTAATGACATCAAAGTGTTAGCTAACTTAAATTCCCTAATGGATTCAAAGAGTTAGCCAAAATTCTCACACATTATATAACAGCCTATAGGTAACCATTTATCTTAGTTAGGGAAATTAGCTTGTATTTTTTTGTAACACTTTTTTCTTATGAGCAAATCCTTGATTTGGTGTAGTGCGGATGACCCGGATCCTTCTAACAAGATTGAGTCTCCTGGTGATCGCTACTGCAAGCTTGGTTGTGCTACCGCGAACTGCATCAGCAAAAGCACTCCTCAGAATCCTCGTGGAGACCAAGTTGAACATTGTGTTAATTCTTACTAAGCTAAAAATGCACAAACTAAGCACCTTTGTACATATTAATTTGTTCGATTTATTAAGGAATTTCGTAATCAAATAAGAGAGTATAAATGTGTGATTCTTTATTCAATTTATCTTTAAATTTAATATAATGAATCTGTTCCACTGTTTTTCTACTCGAAATAATTTTACAATTTTTGTTTCCCTATTTTTTTCTACTCAAAGCTCACAAAAAGATGAGATGAAATTCGCAAAACCGCTCCAGCTTGAAATGCTAGTTCTACCACTGTCGATACAGTTAGCTTTTTCAGATGTTTGTTAATAGATGTAGGTTATTATGACTGAAACAACTGCGGCATAAACATCAATAGTACATTTTCTGGATATAATATGAATCCAATCTTACATTTTCTGATCAAAAAGAAAAGAGGTCAAGTATGTATTGGATTAAGTTTGTGAAGCTACAACCTTCTCTCTATCCATTCCTATTACTCTCTTTTATAATCAGTCTCAATAATGAAGGTAATTTAGGACGCCACCTGCCTCCTGTTTTTCTTTTCAATTGATTGATAAAATTACCTTTTAATGTTTCGTCTAACGAAATATACAAGGGATGAAATATTGTTACTTCATTATGCACATTCGGCTAGCTAAAATGAAAACAATATGGAGTTAAATCAAGAAGCATGTCCGGTGTTTTAGCAAATCCCTATGATTTATGACGACATTTGTTACTTCTTAATGCAAAAGAAGCGGGAGATATGATTCATATTTAATTCTTAATTATGAATTTGAACATTTAATTTTCTAGCTGTCATTAGTTCGAATTTCCTTTTTTTTTTTTTTAGAAAGAGTAGCATGTCCATTTTCTCCAAATGGTACATACGAATCATCAAGGGATGAGATATTGTTAGCTCATTATGCACATTCCGACTAGCTAAAATGGGAACAATATGGAACAAAAGAAGCAAGTTCCGTACTGTGTTCTAGCATATCCCTATGAATTATGACCACATTTTTTAATGCAGAAGAATAATGAGATATATTTCCTATTTAATATCGTCCTGAAATGGTGATTTGAGATCCGCACAATCAATAACAATTAGGCTAGAATCCTATAAATTAATCCTCCATGTAGAACTCCTTCAATCAAAATTTCTAGCGAAAAATCGATTGAGAAAGAAGAGGTGTAGAGTTTATTCGATAGAAAAAAAAATGGAAGGCAAGAATTTGAAGGTGTCAGGTTTTTTATGGCGATCCTAGTGTTGGGAATGTCCGCAGGGCAGAGTTCAGCATCATGTTGGGCGGGACTGTATGAAGGGAAATACATGTGGAGTTTTATTTTTTGCTCCATGTGCTGTAACCTGTGCGCTATTTTGTAAGGCTGGAATTGGGGCTTTGTCAGATAATAATATAGTTATTACATCTCCTACTGATTATTGCAAGCTTGGTTGTGGGATCCTGAACTGCGCAAACAAAGCCGCCAATCCTCAGCAAGCGGTCGATTGTATCAATGCTCGTTGCGGGAAAGTGTGCACCAATTAAGTAAAAAATGTTCGTTCATTGTAACAATATGAAATAAATAAAAACAACTCGCTTAATCTATTATTGCTTTACTCTCTGTTAGTGCAATGGAATGAATGAATGAATGAACTAATTCTTTTATCTTATCTACGAAATTTTCTTAAACAATTTTGTTGGATTTCTTGCATGGGATATGGGACATTGCACTTAACCCTTTGACTGAAACCCCTCCTTGTTCAATTTCTGCACATCTATGGATAAGATGCCAATTCATTTATGCCGAGTGGTCTTAGTAATGGATAATATGAATATATTGGCATGTTTTTATGCTTCATGCCGGACACCATTCTGGCTGAGATTATATATTGTACCTAAGAGTACAGGTCAAAAATAAATTACTAGTACGTAAAACCAATAAGATTTGGCAAATGTTGCCTGATGCAGTCATTTGGGCTAGAACGGAACAAAAGAATTATGATGACACTTTTTATTGCAAAGATTCATTTCCGAAATGCTTAATACATGTAGAGGGTGTATTTCACTGCTTGTAGATACGCACAAAGATACAATGTTTTGTCAGGAAAAAGAATTACTCGTAGTAAAGAGTAAGATTTAGAAAATGTTTCCATATGCCGTTGGGATATATGCAAATAACGGAACAGAAGAAGCAGGTTTATTGGTAGTGCCATGCCATCCATAGAAATTATGATGACACTATTTATTGCGAAAAATTCATTTCCATCTTTATGGCCCTCAAAAAGGTATCATTCTTTGTGAAATTCCTTTAGTAATTATGATTTGAGCTGTGTAGAGATATTGTACAGCCATGATGAGCCATGATGTGTCATGGATTAGGCAAATCATACCCTATAAATTGCTTCTCAAACGAACACTCCTTCCATCAAAATTTCAAGAAAACTAACCAGAGAGAAAAAAGATAAGAGCCAATTCAAACTAGATTTTATAGCAGAAATGGAAGGAAACATATGAAGATGATTTCTTTGATGGTGATAGTGATGTTTGGAATGTTCGTAGGGAAGAGCTCTGCATTCAGCAAGGACTGCTTTGTAGGATGCTTGACGACATGTGCAGTTACTCATCCTGACTTGCATATGCTTGAATGCCCATTTACTTGCTTGAAGAAATGTTTATCCGGAGGGGCTCCTTCTAACAAGATTGAGTCTCTTGGTGTTCACTACTGCAAGCTTGGTTGTGCTACCACAAACTGCATCAGCAAAAGCACTCCTCAGGATCCTCGTGGAGACCAAGTTGAACATTGTGTTAATTCTTACTGCGCTAAGAAATGCACAAATTAAACACATTTCTACTACACATTAATTAGTTCAGTGTATTAAGGAATTTCTTAATCAAATAAGAGGGTATGAATGTGATTATTTTATTCGATTTATCTTGAAATTTATTTTATGAATGTGATCCAATGAATATTTATTCCCAACTACTACATATAATTTTATAATTCTTGCATTTCCCCTTTCATTGGGTCTTCAGGATCAATGACAACAAACCTGCCTTTTTGTTGCGTTCTTTGCATATAGCATAAGGCAACATTTGGAAAATCTTTTTTGATTGCATTAGTCATTTATTTTGTCTCCTGTACTCTTAGGTAAAATATCTATAAGTAAGTGTATGAGATGAGGTATAAAAACATGTCATTTGATTACTAGTTATGTACCAGACCACATGTCTACGAACTATTAAATCAACCAGCTAGTTGATGCTACTAGTATCTATTTATCACAAAAAAATTTATCCATTCAAGACTTTAAGTAAGACTTTAGGCTAACCCCTATGGGCTAGATTGAGCTGCTAGATTGGCAGTTAAGTGTTGCAATTCAAAAAAAAAAAAAAAAAAAAAGTGTGGTCTAAACGTTAACACGAGTGTTCTCTCCTAGCATGTTCTCGCAGTTCAACTAGCAGCTAGATTTAAATTCACTGAAAAAGTGATCTCTACTTTGAACGATTTAGCGCTAGGCGAATATTCGGGGAATCATCGCTGAACTATTCAGCGCTTGCTCAGGCGTTGTTCATTCGGCTCTAAAGACTGGCGTTGCACAATTCAACGCTTGACCTTCTTTTTCCTACACCTCCTCCACACCACCAACGACTATTTTTTTTTCAAAATTTGATTTTCTAAATGTTCGTCAAATGTTTGGAAATTTGTTCCAATGGTTGTTTGTTTGTTTCAAAATTTGAGAATTTACCAAAGTAAGGAAATCTTCCATTACACTGCAAAACAAGGTTACAATGCTTTTCGAAGAAATTAAAAAGAATACATTAAAATTAAAATAACTTAAATAACTTAAAAAATAAAAAAAGTACATTGAAATTGAAATACTACTTCTAAATAACTTAAATAACTAAAAACATAAAAAAAGTACATTGAAGTTGAAATCCTACTTCTAAGTAACTTAAATAACTTAAAACATAAAAAAAGTACATTGAAATTGAAATCCTACTTCTAAATAACTTAAATTATTACTTGTATATCACTTTAATTTAGGGGATAAGTGGCAATCCATGACAGGACAAAATCTCGTTCTTCCATATTTTGTAGAGGGATTTCTCTCAATCCTCTAAATCATTCAAGTTTTGGCGTAGGATCTTCATGTCAGCTTCTCTTTGTTGTGTTTGTGCCAAGATTGAAGACTTTTCCATGTTCTTCTTCAGGTACTCTTCCTCTGTTTCATACTTGGCAACCCTTTGTGCTTGTGCGTTTTCAAGAAGTTCGATGAGTTTATCCATTTTTTCATCTCGTCTTCATGCGATGCTTTAGCCTCACGAGCCCTTTTCTTTGCATTGTCTCTCCCTCCACTTCTAACGTCATCTGTTTGTTCGAAATAGCGTCTTCTACGAGATATGTCTAAGGTTTCAGAATTATGAGTAGAGCCATATTTTCCAAATCTTCATCCATAGTATCAACTTCATTGTCTTGAGTAGCTTGAGTTTGTTGAGTAGGTTGAGTGGAAGTACCAGCTCCATCATCATTATTCACCGCTAGGTTGTAGTCGGGTTGATAGGTCTTCAGGATCTGGAAAACCGATTCGTGCTTCCAAAGTTTTCCAATCTCTTCTTCATAATTTAGTTGTCCAAGACGATACTAGGAAAAAATGTATTAATCAAAGAATGAAAGGAAAAATTTAGAGAAAGAGATCAAAATGGGAAAAAAACATCAACAAAAAATTCAAGTACTTACATAAGCATGTTCATTCAACGCGGAAGGTTTGTTTCGGATGTAGGGCTTAACATGTGAAATATATCTTTTCACCTCGGTTCTCAATGCGTTGCACCTTGTTTGCAGTGACTTTTTATCTCTTTCGGTACCGTTAAGGCCTATTCTTTTATTGTACTCTTCAATAATCTTCCTCCAAAATATTGCACCTTTTTTATCTTTTCCATTAATCGGATTGTTGCTTGCTATAACCCAACCATAAATCAGTGCCTCATCTTCTTTTGTAGTAAAGTGTGTCATAATTTTGTATGAACAAAATTATGTGAAGAAGAAGAAGAAGAAAATCAATGAAGAAGATAATCAATTTATTTTGGTGTGAGGGATGAAGGAGAAGTAGTTCTTTATTTATAGGGTAGCCTGAAAATATAGTTGTTGAGGTTTCAAACGTCCACTAAATCAGAATCGTTGATATTAAACGGTCATACTTGATCTGATGGCTGAGATTGCTCAGCGCTGAATGGTACAACGCTGCCTTCCCTGCCGTTGAAAATAACGGCTAGTTTTTGATCTTGCGGCTATTAGGCAAAGCGTTGTTTGGTTCAGCGTTGGGTGTTGTTTGGTTCAGCGCTTTGTCTAACGGCTATATTTTTAGCCCAAACTCAGATCATTCTTCTCTATATATAAACTCAACACATGAAATCAAAATCCACATCCCAAACTTGTGAAGTTTAACTCTCCTCTTCTCCTAAATTCTCAATTCAAAATTCAAGCATGGTTGCATTCTCAATTGCCGAAGACAATGACTTGGTGAGAAGTTTTCGCAAAATTAACAACACAAATCCTTTCGACAAGTCTCAAACAACCAACATCTTTTGGGAACAAGTTGTTGAAAAATTTGTGAGAATCAATGGTAATGCTAACGGAAGATGCCAAAAACAATTACAATGTCGGTTAGCAAGCATCAAGCGTTATTGCAAGCTTTTTGTCGTTTCATTAAGGGCATCAAATGGTAATCGTGAAGATGCTTTGAATTTATACCAAACGGATCATGGAATGCCATTCATTCGTATCACCGCTTTGGAGATATTTGGTGGAGCTCGAAGTTGATTTGAACGAAGTATATACATGAAAAAGTATTATGAAGTTCTAGTTAAATATGTAATGTAATTGTAAACGTACTTAAGTGAAAACAAGAGTATTATGGAGTTTACAAGAACTAATTAAAATGTCTACTTATTAATCTCACGTGAACTAAACGTACTTAAGCCATTGTCTACTTATTCAAAAATCTAACAAACACATGAAAGTATAATTCAATGTTTACGTATTGCATTAAATTAAAGCATTGTATTTGACATGTAAGACATAGAACTAAACAATTGCGCCTATTCTTTGCTTCTTGAATGAAAAGCATTGTACTGATGGAAATTGCAATCATTTGTAGCTTTTGCCGATAGGCTGCCTCCATTACTACCCATCCTTTTCACTCCCTCAAGCACTGCATGCTTATATTGCCCAAGGTATCATTCTACTTTGGAGTATTTGGCCCCAAATATAGACAACTCACAACTCCAAATGCTCGCTGTTGTTTTCCGTGGCACTATATGTTATACGACGTTCTTGGGTGCAGACCAGTAGAGGGAGTAGCAGAGAGAGATTGCTGTATACGTGCGGGGATAGCTCAGTTGGGAGAGCGTCAGACTGAAGATCTGAAGGTCGCGTGTTCGATCCACGCTCACCGCATTAACTTTTTTCTTTCTGCACTCCTGCGGAACGTGCTAAAGTTGGTATTTTACTTCGCAAGCTTCAATCAGGGAATCTGGAGGATCAGCGATCTGCCGCTGGTAAGCTTCGTCTTCTGGCCAAGAAGAATGCTGACAATCGTATTTGCATTACTGAGGCTGGTGCAATCCCGCTACTCATAGGACTGCTTACAACAGTTGACCGCCGTACCCAGGAGCATGCTGTTACTGCACTCTTAAACTATGAAGCACGGACAACTCAAAACTGGTGACGTATCCGTGTCGGACGCCTTATCAGTGTCGGACACTTGGGGACACTTGGGGATACGTATCGGAAACCCCATTTAAAGTGTTCCTTTTTATTAATTACGAAAAGGGTAGGGGATGCTTTTGGGATACTTCACAGATACTCTAAAGGGGACACTTCTTATAGTATATATATATATATATATATATATATATATATTGCCAAATATTTGTATACAAAATATGTTAAATATTTTTAGATATTTAATATATTTGTATTTATCAAAAATTATTCTATAGAAGCAGTATATAAATGTCTAACCGTAACATTCTTATTCAATATTGATGAGTGATGGGTTATCTTCTTTTTTTTTTTTTTTTTTTTTTTTATATATTCCAGATAGTATTTTATAATTTTCTTACTTTATGCGATTCTTTTCACTATTAATAAATTAAATATTTTTTAATTAATACACGTATCCCAACGTATCCCGTATCTCCATTTTTTGAAAATTGACGAATCCCCGTATCAGTATCCCCGTATCCGTATCCCCGTATCAGTATCCGTGCTTCATAGCTCCTAAACCTTTCCATATGTGAGGACTAGATCTTAACCCGTGTCGTAACGGCACGGGATATTTTGTCTCTAATACGATATTGTTCACATTTTTCTTGCTTCATTTTATTCGTGAGTAATTATTTTGATATTCAAATAGGTTTTGGGAAACAAAATGGGTTACTCGATCTTTTTATTTTTTTACTTAAGCATGTTATTCCAATTTATTATCTGGACGGAGTAATAATGTTGTGCCAACATGAAAATAAAATAAAAAATACAGTAAATAAAAATTTTCCCTATTTATTGTTCCATCATATCATAATTTCAAACTTCAAAAAGAATATTTCATCCAACAGTACATATACCTAAACTGCCAATCCAACTCCATGATGTTTATGAATACTTTTGTTCAAATTATTGATAACTAAGGCTCTAAGGAGTGAAGCAAAAACCCATAATATTTTCCCTACTATAGATAAACACTATTTATTTATTTTTTGCAAAATGTGAGAGTTATAAAAATGAAGAACCCTTGGCTATTGGAAGGAATTTGAGATATACACATGTGAGTTGAAAAAATAAACTTATAATAGTAAATCAAAACATGTGTAAGATTCTTTCTCAATCATATTGATAACATAATATTGAAGAAATTCGTGGATAAAAAGATTTCACACCAACTATGCTAAGTAGTGCATGAATGACGTTCTCACATCTAGTGTTACTCAAGTAATTTGGAGTTTTAAAGAGCATAGTCATATTGATATTTGTATCTACATAAATTCAACTAACCTTAGAAGAAAAATTATTAGTTTCAAGGTAGAGCCGACACCTCGCCTTCAATGTATACAACACACATTGGGTTTAATCGGCCTTGAGATTAAACAAATACCCCAATATTAGTCAAATAATGTCTACAAATACGGGATCGAAACAATGTGATAACGGGAAAAATGAGAGACTAACATCAGTTCTACAAAGAAAATACCCTATATGTATCAAAGTTTGTTAACCAAACATGTATTCAAATTAAAAAGTCATCAACTTAACACAAAAATATAAAAGAACCCAAGTTAAATCAATACTTGCATAAACAAAACTTATAAGAGAATTTTATAATTATTAAATACCTTTAAAATCACTATTAGAGATTTAATTGCATGCCCCATAGCGGTAGGAGGAAATCACCAGATTAATTTGTAGAAATTTCACTAGATATGTAGCAATTCGGAGAAGTTTACACTTTGGTGGTGATGCGTTCCATCTAAGTGTTGTTCGATTGATTATTTTTTTTAGAAGGTTTCGGTTTTCATTGGACAAACCGAGAGGGAGCGTTTCATTATATTCATTATCATTCAGAAATCCAAGACCAACTCGCCCTATGCTTAATGTGGATCTCAATACAACCTTAGATTTATCTATTGACGGAGAAACCTTGATACTAAATATGTAGTTTTTAGTGTTATTTATTATATAACGTGACATCCAAATGTTTTTTTCTTCTTCTTAATTTTCATGTATTTTAACCGAGTTTATATTAGCATTAAGACGATCAACCACATTTCTAATTTAATTATAGTGTTATCCTTTTGTAGCAGCACATAATTAACATAGTCAATTACTACTCATCAAAACCGGCCAATACCACAAACCACCAGATATTACTTCTTTCTCCACCACCACCATTTTCCATCCCTCGTAGAATATTGGGCGCACTTATAACTTTTAATCCCACACGTCATGTATAAAGTTTAGATTTAACAAACTTAGGTCGTCAATTAATTTATTCAACTATATGTTTTTTTGTTAATACTGAAAATCATGCGCATTTAACGGTTACCAAAGATAGCAAAGTGGCACCAAAAACAACCATTTTGTCTTATATGATTTGGTATCATCCCAAAAGTATTTTTTATCCGCCTTTTTGATCGTGTCAAAAACAACCAACTATACTTTTCACAATACAATGTTACCCATCATGTAAAATTTTTTATTATTTTTGATTCAAAAAGAAAAAACTAATACCACCGCCATTAAAACCATCCAAGCGCCACTATTTCTTCCACCAAAACTAATGTTACCGCCTCCACCACTTTGTAACACATTCCACCGCTTCCACCACTTACTTCTTCCTCTACTACCACCACCACCACTAATATCTATTGAAATAATTTTTGTCAAAATCATTACTTATTGATGGAGATATGTATTAATATTAATTAAGGGATATTTATGATGTAAAATTAATAAATCATTTATCATGAGAAATTAATGTTTCCTAAATTAATAAAATACTTATACTAATTAATATTTAAGTTGAACAAACAACCACTGTTGATTTATCTTTTTTATCAATTCCAACCAAGGTGGAACAATGGTTAGAGGCCACTCTTATGACACAATAGGTCATGAGTTCGAACCTCCCGTTATAATTTTTAAAATTCAATATCTTGACTTGAGTATTCATTTTTAATTCATAATATTGGAATGAACACCACGTGTGCGACTTGTAGGGTGTGGCACGGAGGATCACAGACCTTTGATTTATCTTTGCCAAGGATAAATCCCGACCACCACTCATATAGGCAAAGTTAGCCTTGGCGCACGTGCGGGTTATGGGTGTGGTCTCGCACAACCACGACCGTAGATTTATCTTTGCCCAGAATAAATCCCGCCACCACTCGAAACAAACCGTGCTTTATATTGTAAATCATGCGTACGAACCACTTATTTAAGTTGATTTATCTTTTCTATCAATTCCAACCAAGGCGGAACAATGGTTAGAGGCCACTCTTTTGACACAATAGGTCATGAGTTCGAACCTCCCCGTTATAATTTTTGAAATTCCATATCTTGACTTGAGTATTCATTTTTAATTCATAATATTGGAATGACCACCACGTGTGCGACTTGTAGGGTGTGGTCCGCACAACCACGACCGTAGATTTATCTTTGCCAGAATAAATCTCGCCACCACTAAAAAACAAACCGTGCTTTATATTGTAGACTAGATCTTAACCCGTGCCGTAACTTGTGCACGGATGTTTTGTCTCTAATACGATATTGTTCACATTTCTCTTGCTTCATTTTATTCGTGAGTAATTATTTTGATATTCAAATAGGTTTTGGGAAACAAAATGGGTTACCCGATCTTTTTATTTTTACTTAAGCATGTTGTTCCAATTTATTATCTGGACGGAGTAATAATGTTGTGCCAACATGAAAATAAAATAAAAAATACAGTAAATAAAATTTTTCCCATTTATTGTTCCATCATACCATAATTTCAAACTTCAAAAAGAATATTTCACCTAACAGTACATATACCTAAACTGCGAATCCAACTCCATGATGTTTATGAATACATTTGTTTCGAAATTATTGATAACTAAGGCTCTAAGGAGTGAAGCAAAAACCCATAATATTTTCCCTACTATAGATAAACACTATTTATTTATTTTTTGGAAATGTGAGAGTTATAAAAATGAAGAACCCTTGGCTATTGGAAGGCTGAGATATACACATGTAAGTTGAAAAAATAAACTTATAATAGTAAATCAAAACATGTGTAAGATTCTTTCTCAATCATATTGATAGCATAATATTGAAGAAATTCGTGGATAAAAAGATTTCACACCAACTATGCTAAGTAGTGCATGAATGACGTTCTCACATCTAGTGTTACTCAAGTAATTTGGAGTTTTAAAGAGCATATATAGTCATATTGATATTTGTATCCACATAAATTCAACTAACCTTCCGAAGAAAAATTATTAGTTTCAAGGTAGAGCCGACACAAAATTTTGTCGCCTTCAATGTATACAACACACATTGGGTTTAATCGGCCTTGAGATTAAACTAATACCCCAACATTAGTCAAATAATGTCTACAAATACGGGATCGAAACAAAGTGCTAACGGGAAAAATGAGAGACTAACATCAGTTCTACAAAGAAAATACCCTATATGTATCAAAGTTTGTTAACCAAACATGTATTCAAATTAAAAAGTCATCAACTTAACACAAAATATATAAAAGAACCCAAGTTAAATCAATACTTGCATAAACAAAACTTATAAGAGAATTTTGTAATTATTAAATACCTTTAAAATCATTATTAGAGATTTAATTGCATGCCTCGTAACGGTAGGACGAAATCACCAGATTAATCTGTAGAAATTTCACTGGATATGTAGCAATTCAGAGAAGTTTACACTGGTGGTGATGTGTTCCATCTAAGTGTTGTTCGATTGATTATTTTTTTTAGAAGGTTTCGGTTTTCATTGGAGAAACCGAGAGGGAGCGTTTCATTATATTCATTATCATTCAGAAATCCAAGATCAACTCGCCCTCTGCTTACGGGATCTCAATACAACCTTAGATTTATCTATTGGACGGAGAAACCTTGATACTAAATATGTAGTTTTTAGTGTTATTTATTATATAACGTGACATCCAAATGTTTTTTTCTTCTTCTTAATTTTCATGTATTTTAACCGAGTTTATATTAGCATTAAGACGATCAACCACATTTCTAATTTATAGTGTTATCCTTTTGTAGCAGCACATAATTAACATAGTCAATTACTACTCATCAAAACCGGCCAGTACCACAAACCACCAGATATCACTTCTTTCTCCACCACCACCATTTTCCATCCCTCGTAGAATATTGGGCGCACTTATAACTTTTAATCCCACACGTCATGTATAAAGTTTAGATTTAACAAACTTAGGTCGTCAATTAATTTATTCAACTATATGTTTTTTATTAATACTGAAAATCATGCGTACGAACGGTTACCAAACATAGCAGTGGTACCAAAAACAACCATTTTGTCTTATATGATTTGGTATCATCCCAAAAGTATTTGTTATCCGCCTTTTTTGATCGTGTCAAAAACAACCAACTATACTTTTCACAATACAATGTTACCCGTCATGTAAAAAAAATTATTATTTTTGATTCAAAAAGAAAAAACTAATACCACCGCCATTAAAACCATCCAGCGCTACTATTTCTTCCACCAAAACTAATGTTACCGCCTCCACCACTTTGTAACACATTCCACCGCATCCACCACTTACTTCTTCCTCTACTACCACCACCACCACCACTAATATCTATTGAAATAATTTTGGTCAAAATTATTACTTATTGATGGAGATATGTATTAATATTAATTAAGGGATATTTATGATGTAAAATTAATAAATCATTTATCATGAGAAATTAATGAGACATCAATTAATAAAACACTTATACTAATTAATATTTAAGTTGAACAAACCATAACCATAGATTTATCTTCTCTCTAGACAAATCACTTATACTAATTAATAAAACACTTATACTAATTAATATTTAAGTTGAACAAACAACCACCGTTGATTTATCTTTTTATCAATTCCAACCAAGGTGGAACAATGGTTAGAGGCCACTCTTATGACACAATAGGTCATGAGTTCGAACCTCCCCGTTATAATTTTTGAAATTCAATATCTTGACTTGAGTCATTTTTAATTCATAATATTGGAATGAACACCACGTGTGCGACTTGTAGGGAGTGGCACGGAGGATCACAAACCTTTGATTTATCTTTGCCAAGGATAAATCGACCACCAACCATATAGGCAAAGTTAGCCTTGGCGCACGTGCGGGTTATGGGTTTGGTCTGCACAACCACGACCGTAGATTTATCTTTGCCCAGCCCCGTTATAATTTTTGAAATTCAATATCTTGACTTGAGTCATTTTTAATTCATAATATTGGAATGAACACCACGTGTGCGACTTGTAGGGTGTGGCACGGAGGATCACAGCCTTTGATTTATCTTTGCCAAGGATAAATCCTGACCACCAACCATATAGGCAAAGTTAGCCTTGGCGCACGTGCGGGTTATGGGTTTGGTCTGCACAACCACGACCGTAGATTTATCTTTGCCCAGAATAAATCCTGGCCACCACTCAGAAACAAACTGTGCTTTATACTTGAGAAAATAAAAAGATAACAGAAGTTGCATCATAACGTCTGGTGCCTTACCTGGTATAGTTCACGTGCTCAAAAAAGGAAGCATGGAAGGACGAGAGAATGCAGCGGCCACACTTTTCAGCTTGTCAGTTTTGGATGCGAACAAGGCCACAATTGGCTCATCGGGTGCTATAACACCGCTTGTTGCATTACTTGAAGAGGGTGGTCAGCGTGGTAAAAAAGATGCGGCAACTGCTCTCTTCAACCTATGCAAATACCAAGGGAACAAGGGAAAGGCAGTAAGGGCAGGATTAGTGCCAGCACTGTTGAAGCTTCTAAAAGAGCCTGGAGTTTCAATGGCTGATGAATCAGTGGCTATACTGTCAATGCTTGCAAGCCATACGGAAGGGAAGGCAGCTATTGGAGCTGCAGATGATGCATTACCTACCTTAGTGAATTTGATTGGAAGTGGTTCCCCTAGGAACAGGGAAAACGCAACTTCAGTTCTTGTTCGTCTGTGTACTAGTGACCAAAAACATTTAATTGAGGCACAGGAACTTGGGATAATGGGTCCATTTCTTGACCTGGCTGAAAACGGTACAGAAAGAGGTAAAAGAAAGGCTGCGCAGTTACTCGAGTGTATTAACAGGTTCATTGAAACCCGGAAGTTAGCCGATGCAGAAGCCACCGAACACGTCCAGGGGTAAGCAGACAGACCCATTATTCTTTTAGTAAGAGCGCGTAATATAAGATGAGTTCTCTATTTCTTCTCTTGGTTTCTTGCCGTTGAGAAACTAGGAAGGATTTTGCTTGTGATTAACAAAAGGGGAGGTGGCAAATCACCTGCCCTTGCATATTAGGTAATTCATTTTAGTCTGTCGGAGGGTGCAGTCTATTATTCAATCAATGGATGAAGATTTTTAGAGCCATCCAAAGAAATCAGAGGGAAGCTAACATTATCATGTCATTGACATATATGTGCAATGTATAAATGTTCCATTTCTTACTACTACTTTGTAAACAACCTCAATTTTTTTTCTTTCCTAAGGAAATATCAATGTGTCATTTTATTTTCGCTGTTCTTTGCTTAGGGAATTTATATCTAACATAATAATGAGATACTGCCAATCTAGCAGCTCAATCTAGCCCATAGGGGTTAGCCTAAAGTCTTACTTAAAGTCTTGAATGGATAAATTTTTTTGTGATAAATAGATACTAGTAGCATCAACTAGCTGGTTGATTTAATAGTTCGTAGACATGTGGTCTGGTACATAACTAGTAATCAAATGACATGTTTTTATACCTCATCTCATACACTTACTTATAGATATTTTACCTAAGAGTACAGGAGACAAAATAAATGACTAATGCAATCAAAAAAAGATTTTCCAAATGTTGCCTTATGCTATATGCAAAGAACGCAACAAAAAAGGCAGGTTTGTTGTCATTGATCCTGAAGACCCAATGAAAGGGGAAATGCAAGAATTATAAAATTATATGTAGTAGTTGGGAATAAATATTCATTGGATCACATTCATAAAATAAATTTCAAGATAAATCGAATAAAATAATCACATTCATACCCTCTTATTTGATTAAGAAATTCCTTAATACACTGAACTAATTAATGTGTAGTAGAAATGTGTTTAATTTGTGCATTTCTTAGCGCAGTAAGAATTAACACAATGTTCAACTTGGTCTCCACGAGGATCCTGAGGAGTGCTTTTGCTGATGCAGTTTGTGGTAGCACAACCAAGCTTGCAGTAGTGAACACCAAGAGACTCAATCTTGTTAGAAGGAGCCCCTCCGGATAAACATTTCTTCAAGCAAGTAAATGGGCATTCAAGCATATGCAAGTCAGGATGAGTAACTGCACATGTCGTCAAGCATCCTACAAAGCAGTCCTTGCTGAATGCAGAGCTCTTCCCTACGAACATTCCAAACATCACTATCACCATCAAAGAAATCATCTTCATATGTTTCCCTTCCATTTCTGCTATAAAATCTAGTTTGAATTGGCTCTTATCTTTTTTTCTCTCTGGTTAGTTTTCTTGAAATTTTGATGGAAGGAGTGTTCGTTTGAGAAGCAATTTATAGGGTATGATTTGCCTAATCCATGACACATCATGGCTCATCATGGCTGTACAATATCTCTACACAGCTCAAATCATAATTACTAAAGGAATTTCACAAAGAATGATACCTTTTTGAGGGCCATAAAGATGGAAATGAATTTTTCGCAATAAATAGTGTCATCATAATTTCTGTGGATGGCATGGCACTACCAATAAACCTGCTTCTTCTGTTCCGTTATTTGCATATATCCCAACGGCATATGGAAACATTTTCTAAATCTTACTCTTTACTACGAGTAATTCTTTTTCCTGACAAAACATTGTATCTTTGTGCGTATCTACAAGCAGTGAAATACACCCTCTACATGTATTAAGCATTTGGAAATGAATCTTTGCAATAAAAAGTGTCATCATAATTCTTTTGTTCCGTTCTAGCCCAAATGACTGCATCAGGCAACATTTGCCAAATCTTATTGGTTTTACGTACTAGTAATTTATTTTTTGACCTGTACTCTTAGGTACAATATATAATCTCAGCCAGAATGGTGTCCGGCATGAAGCATAAAAACATGCCAATATATTCATATTATCCATTACTAAGACCACTCGGCATAAATGAATTGGCATCTTATCCATAGATGTGCAGAAATTGAACAAGGAGGGGTTTCAGTCAAAGGGTTAAGTGCAATGTCCCATATCCCATGCAAGAAATCCAACAAAATTGTTTAAGAAAATTTCGTAGATAAGATAAAAGAATTAGTTCATTCATTCATTCATTCCATTGCACTAACAGAGAGTAAAGCAATAATAGATTAAGCGAGTTGTTTTTATTTATTTCATATTGTTACAATGAACGAACATTTTTACTTAATTGGTGCACACTTTCCAACGAGCATTGATACAATCGACCGCTTGCTGAGGATTGGCGGCTTTGTTTGCGCAGTTCAGGATCCCACAACCAAGCTTGCAATAATCAGTAGGAGATGTAATAACTATATTATTATCTGACAAAGCCCCAATTCCAGCCTTACAAAATAGCGCACAGGTTACAGCACATGGAGCAAAAAATAAAACTCCACATGTATTTCCCTTCATACAGTCCGCCCAACATGATGCTGAACTCTGCCCTGCGGACATTCCCAACACTAGGATCGCCATAAAAAAACCTGACACCTTCAAATTCTTGCCTTCCATTTTTTTTTCTTCTATCGAATAAATTCTACACCTCTTCTTTCTCAATCGATTTTTCGCTAGAAATTTTGATTGAAGGAGTTCTACATGGAGGATTAATTTATAGGATTCTAGCCTAATTGTTATTGATTGTGCGGATCTCAAATCACCATTTCAGGACGATATTAAATAGGAAATATATCTCATTATTCTTCTGCATTAAAAAATGTGGTCATAATTCATAGGGATATGCTAGAACACAGTACGGAACTTGCTTCTTTTGTTCCATATTGTTCCCATTTTAGCTAGTGGGAATGTGCATAATGAGCTAACAATATCTCATCCCTTGATGATTCGTTTATATACCATTTGGAGAAAATGGACATGCTACTCTTTCTAAAAAAAAAAAAAAGAGAGGAAATTCAAACTATCGACAGCTAGAAAATTAAATGTTCAAATTCATAATTAAGAATTAAATATGAATCATATCTCCCTTCTTTTTGCATTAAGAAGTAACAAATGTCGTCATAAATCATAGGGATTTGCTAAAACACCGGACATGCTTCTTCGGTTAACTCCATATTGTTTTCATTTTAGCTAGCCGAATGTGCATAATGAAGTAACAATATTTCATCCCTTGTATATTTCGTTAGACGAAACATTAAAAGGTAATTTTATCAATCAATTGAAAAGAAAAAACAGGAGGCAGGTGGCGTCCTAAATTACCTTCATTATTGAGACTGATTATAAAAGAGAGTAATAGGAATGGATAGAGAGAAGGTTGTAGCTTCACAAACTTAATCCAATACATACTTGACCTCTTTTCTTTTTGATCAGAAAATGTATACTTTTGATGTTTATGCCGCAGTTGTTTCAGTCATAATAACCTACATCTATTAACAAACATCTGAAAAAGCTAACTGTATCGACAGTGGTAGAACTAGCATTTCAAGCTGGAGCGGTTTTGCGAATTTCATCTCATCTTTTGTGAGCTTTGAGTAGAAAAAAATAGGGGAAACAAAAATTGTAAAATTATTTCGAGTAGAAAAACAGTGGAACAGATTCATTATATTAAATTTAAAGATAAATTGAATAAAGAATCACACATTTATACTCTCTTATTTGATTACGAAATTCCTTAATAAATCGAACAAATTAATATGTACAAAGGTGCTTAGTTTGTGCATTTTTTAGCGCAGTAAGAATTAACACAATGTTCAACTTGGTCTCCACGAGGATTCTGAGGAGTGCTTTTGCTGATGCAGTTCGCGGTAGCACAACCAAGCTTGCAGTAGCGATCACCAGGAGACTCAATCTTGTTAGAAGGATCCGGGTCATCCGACCTGAAAATACATTTCTTCAAGCAAGTAAATGGGCATACAAACATACTCCTGTTAGGATGAGTAACAGCGCATGCCACCATACACCCTACAAAGCAGTCCTTGCTGAATGCTGAACTCCTCCCTACGAACATTCCAAACATTACTATGACCATCAAAGAAATCACCTTCACATTTTTCCCTTCCATTGTTTCTAAACTTTGATGTTATCTCTCCTTTGCACACTTTAGTTATTTTCGAATTTTGATGAAATGAGTTTTCGTTTGAGGAGCAATTTATAGGGTATGAACTGTCTAGGCCATGACACATCATGGCTTTACAATGTCTTATTATTACGAAAGGAATTCACAGAGAATAACACCTTTTGTTAGCCATAAAAATGGAAATGAATCTTCTGGAACAAAAAGTGTCATCATAACTCAGATGGATGGCATCACCAATAAACCTGCTTCTTTTGTTCCGTTCTTTGCATGTGGCCGGCCCAAACTGCCGCATAAGGCAACATTTACCAAATCTTATTGATTAATGAGTATATAATTTTTCACCTGTACTCTCGGCCAAACTGGTGTCTGAGATGAGGTATAGAAATCATATCATTTGATTACTGATTACAGACGCATGTAATTGATGCAGGCCAGTAGTATCTATCATTTTCGATTTTGGCTAAAGCCGGGGTGCACATTTCGGTTTTACTTGACTAAATACTAAAATACTTGGCGGTCTAAATATGAAATATAGGTTATATCGGACTTGAGACAAGCATTGAATTTCTAAGCTTCTTTTTCATTAATTTTATTTTATTTGCTTATTCCCCATGTAAATGTAACAACCACTTTCATTCTTCCTAGACGCGTTGGTGTTGACCAGAGAACCCAGACCTTATCGATTGGTTGACTTACCAGTCATAATGGTGGTGAGTTAAAAGCAATTGTAAGTCTATAAATAATACCCAAAGCCGTTTCATTTGTACCACAGCCATCCAGCAAGAAAATTAATGGCAAATACTAACTACAATGTTCAGTTCAAAGGTGAAACCATAGTAACAACTGTAACAAATTCATCTTTGTCAATCGATGCTGTCCTTGACGAGTTCCGCTCTGAGCGTTATATCGGTTTTACTATCAAATGGAATCCAAATTCATCCAACAGGAAGGTTGCAACTCTTCAACTGTGCATTAGGAATCGCTGCATTATCATTCAGTTACTTCACTTGGATTCCATCCCAAATTCTCTGAGAAACTTACTTTTGGATCGATCAATTAGGTTCGTTGGTGTGGATATCGCGGAGGATATTGCTAAGCTGGACCGTGACCATGGTCTGAAGTGCTGGTATGGATATGAGTTGGGTTTTGGTGTCCGTAGCTTAGCTGGAGTCGTTGTCAGAGAACTGTACCGTGTGAATGATCGCTCTGACTGGAGTGCGAGTATCCTCACCAATGAACAGATCGAAGCTGCTGCAATGGAAGCTTCTGTTTATTTCGTTTATGGAAAGGTTAATCTTTGCGATCTATAAAACCGGAAAGATGTTGTTCAGTTGAATTAACTAGTTTGTAGTCAGGGAGTTCTTGATGGTCTAGTTTGTGTTGGTGTTTATGTAGTTCAGTATATTCTGAGGTCATTGAAGTCTGTTTTTATGTCTCCTATATTATTATTGTTCGGAAATTCAAAAAATAAAAAATCCAACACAATTTGATTGATTAATGCATCATTACAATCATATTTTTTTGATCAATATATTCATATATATTCCCTCTTAAGGAGGGCGTTGTTCATTACCAAGACCAGTCCGTACCAAAAAAAATAATATTATTTCTATCTAGTCTAGATTTTAAGATAAAAGAGTCAAAAAGGCATAAGTCAAAAATAGTTACCCATAGATGTTGCAGAAGTGATGTTGAAGGAGGGATTTTCATGCTTCTTTTGCATTGAAAAAAGTAGTCATAATTTACAGGGATATGCTAACACAACACCAAAACATGCTTGTTTTGTTCCATAATGTTTCGGTAACAATATTTCATCCCTAGTATATAACCGGCAGCGCCGGTCCGGAAGGGGAAGCAGGGAAAGCTCTACTTTGAGGCAACAGGCCTAGAGGGGCAATAAAATATGAATGCTCCATGGTATTTAACCCTCCCCAATGTGAAAAGAATTGGGACGGATATGAATATCAAAGACAATGAAGAGGGAATTAACCTTCCCGCCATGAAAAGGATCAGAACTGATATGAAGATCGAAGATAATCAAGGATCGGAATGTGTAGTTGTGTTATTTCCGCATTTGTTTTTTTTTTTTCCAGTGCTTATGAAGGTTTCGTTTTGCACATAGCGTCTCGTATTTGGTAAGTCTCCCCCAACAAGTGGTATCAGAGAGTTTGGGTTGAGCTAATCCTGTACAATGGCGGAAGCTAGCACTAGTAATGGAATGGTTATTTTAACCGGTGAGAACTATGTGATATGGAAGGCGAAGATGGAAGATTGGTTATATTATGAAGATCTCTATGGTCCAATAGAGAGCAAGGAAGTAAATCCTAAGAAGATAGAAGATAAATTGTGGAGTGTTGCTAATCGTAAAGTTGTTAGTTTCATTCTACAATGGGTTGATGATTATATTATTCGTCATGTGTCTAGTGAGAAACTAGCATATTCTTTGTGGACAAAGTTAGAGGAGTTATATGATCAGAAATCTGCTTGTGGAAAAGCTTTTGACCTTGACAAGTCAAGAGGTCAATCAAAGTATAGAGAAGACGAGGATTATCTTAAGAATTGTCATTATTCAAATGAATGCAGGAAGGTGACGCAAGAACCAAGAAAAGGGAATGTAAATGACGAGACAATACCCGGTGATATTACGATTATGGTAACAAGTAGTGATATTACTTCATTCTCTGATTGTAATGATGTATGTGTAAGTTCTGCAGTTTCCGATTCAAAGTGGATAGTGGATTCAGGTGCATCCTATCATGCTAATCCTCGTGAAGATGTATTTACCTCCTACAAGGATGGTGACTTTGGGTCAGTCAGAATGGGAAACAGTGGTGTTGCGAAAATTGTAGGAATGGGTGATGTGAAGGTTGAGACCAGTGTTGGTTGCACATTGGTTCTCAGAAATGTACGACATGTACCAGACCTTCGTTTGAATCTAATATCACCTGGAGTGTTAGATGATGAAGGGTACAACAATCAGTTGGGTGATGGAAAATGGAAGCTAAGCAAGGGCTCCATGGTTATTGCAAGAGGCAAGAAGTATGGCAAATTGTACAAAACACATGTGAAGGTGTTTAAAGGTGATTTGAATGTTGTTGACAAAGATTCAACCTCCGAGATTTTGTGGCATAGAAGACTTGGTTATCTTAGTGAGAAGAGAATTCAAATCCTCACCAAAAGACAAGTTTTGCCAAATGCCAAAGGTATGCAATTGGGTAAGTGTACTCATTGTTTAGTTGGTAAACAAACTAGAGTTTCCTTTCATAAATCTTTACCCAAGCGCACTTGGTATTATTTATCTTGTTCATTCGATGTGTGTGAACCTTTAAGGGTCAAGACACTTGGTGGTGCTGTTTATTTTTTTTCTTTTATAGATGATGCTTCAACGAAGGTTTGGTAATATGAAATCATGACCAAAGATGATGTTGTTCCTGTGTTCAAGATGTTTCACAGCATGGTGGAAAGAGAAATAGGTAGAACCTTGAAGTGCCTTCGTTCTGACAACGGGGGAGAGTACATTGGACCACTTGAAGTGTATTGCAAGAGCATGGGTATACATTCAGTACCGAAGATTCCCCAACATAATTATGTTGCAGAGAGGATGAACCACACTATTCTTGAGAGCATCAGGTGCATGCTATCTCATTCCAAGTTGCAGAAGCATTTCTGGGGTGAAGCAATGAACACTGATGTGTACTTGATCAATCGATCTCCTTCAAGACCGCTAGATAGAGAAGTAGCATAAAAGGTATGGAGAGCCAAAGAGCCAAGGAGATGATATGGATGAACAGGTTGTTAGAGAACTCGGTGTGAAGCAACAAAGGTTCATCGTTTACTGTGACAGTCAGAGTGCCATCCATCTCAGCAAGAATTCGAGTTTTCGCTCGAGGTTCAAGCACATCAATATTAGATACGAGTGGATACAAGAAGTTCTCGATGAGAAGGTCTTGTATATTGAGAAGATCCATACAGATGACAAGGGTTACGATATGATGACAAAGTCACTACCAAAGTACAAGCATGTGTATTTACGTAGCGAGGGCAGGTTTGGTGGTGATGGGTACCTCGTCATAAGTCATGAGGGGGAGATTGTTGGGTCGGGTCCATCCTTATGGTCCAACAAGGTTCCCCTTATCAAATGTGTATTTCTCAGGAGAAGAGTTTCTTCTCACGAGTGTTATCTTCTCAAGTGAGCGAGAAAGAGAGAGAGGCAGTAGAGAAAGAGGGAGAAGTGAGCAGCCACCATTTTTGGGTGAGATTTGAGTTATCTTGAAGAGAAGAAGAAATGGTTCTTGTTAAAGATCCGTTTGGTTCGTTGTGGTGAAGATTGTTCCATCAATTTTCACATCTCTTAAAAAGGGGAAAAATTCTAGGGTTTTTTCAAACCTTAGTAGTAAGTAATCTTACTCTTGATATTGTCAAATTGATAGTGATGATTGGGGGAAATTTAATCTTACAACTAACTAACAAGTGGCAGATTTTTCTTTTCTATACCTAATTTGTGGTTTTCTGTTAATGATGATTGGGGGAAGTTTATCTACAAGTAGAGACGGGTTTGTAGATGGAAAGTGTAATTAATTTATTCCATCCTCACTAGTTCGACAATGGAAACTGCATTTGTATCATGTTTTGAAGCTACAAAGTACTATTCATGGCTGTGGTATTTTATCTCGAGGTTTGAGAACTAAGATTTTCCTCCGCACCATATCAACAAGTTGTGACAACACGCTGATATTGGGGTTACAATTAGTAAGAGTGACAACACGCTGTTTATGTGGCATAATATTGGGATGAAAATATTGGTTACTTCATTATGCACATTCTGACTAGATAAAATGGAAAAAGAAGCATGTTCGGTAAATGTTGCCTTATGCAGCAGTAGTCATTTGAGCCGGCTATAGGCAAACAACGGAACAAAAGAAGCAGGTATATTAATCATGACATCCATATGAATTAACGATGACGAGCAAAAACAAACAGAATTTTCATCAAAATTCGACGATAACTAAAGTGTGCAAAAGAGAGATAACATCAGAGTTTAGAAACAATGGAAGGGAAAAATGTGAAGGTGATTTCTTTGATGGTCATAGTAATGTTTGGAATGCTCGTAGGGAGGAGTTCAGCATTCAGCAAAGACTGCTTTGTAGGATATTTCGTGATATGCGCTGTTACTCATCCTAACAAGCATATGTTTGTATGCCCATTTACTTGCTTGAAGAAATGTCATGGTACATTTATAGATGAACCAACTGCGGCCTAAACCTCAATAACATTGTCATAGTACAAAACTCCCTCAAAATTGAAAATACAGTAAAACATATATACAGTAGAATATGCATTTGCCTACCGAATCTTATTAACTTTGACCTCTTGCATTGGAGATGCGCTAACGAGAGTTTTTAACGCAAAGAGGTAAATAATGATGAACCCTAGAAAGTTAAGTTAGGCCTGAGTCTAACTTCCATTCTTCAGCCATTTCATTAGCCTCTATAAGTAAAAACGCACTTATTAATAGTTTTTTAAGTAATCAAATTCTAAATGACGCTATTTGTTATGTTGCCTACTGAACAACCAGGCCCTTTAGCTACCACTGCAGACTGAAAATCTGATTCTGCCTTAATTAATCGACTCATGAGCTTGCTTCTTATCTTCATCTTCCGCAGCGACGCAAGAATCTCCTCATATTTTATCATACACCGATAATTACCCATGAACGGTTGCCAACAAGGAGACCCACCAGCAGCAGCATACTCTGCAAAGGCCATGTTCATATCCACCGATATTACTAAATCTTGAATCTCTTTTCTGAATTTCCAAAGGTGAGACGGATAGTCCCCATCTCTTTCGTCGTCGTCAAGCGTCTCAAGACCCAATTTTCCCATTAAGTCATTGAATTTGTCCGCAAGAACCTTGACAGCATCAAGAGGAGGTTCTCCCATTTCTACGTCGCTCTGAAGAGCCATTGCTTCAGCTTCAACTTCCCAGATTTCGTTTTTAAGATAATCATCACTACCGAAGTTACATCCTGCTGCCCCTTCACTGAATTTCCTGGAATGGTGGTTTCCAGGGATTTTCCGAGGAGAAGGATAACCAATTAATCGCCTCATAAGCCTGCTTCTTAATTTCATTTTCAGCAGCGATGCAACAATCTCATGATATTTTAGCATACACCGATAATTACTCATGAATCGGTCCCAACGACAGTAGATATCTCCACCAGCTTCAACAAACTCAGCAAAGGCCATGGTCTTATCAACGGATTCTACTAAATCTTGAATCTCTTCTCTAAATCTCTGCAGGTGAGGCGGATAATCATCATCATGACCAGCTTCTTTTTCATTGTCGTCAAGAGTCGGAAGACCCAATTTTTCCATCAAGGCATTGAATTTTTCCGCCAGAAGCTCGACAGCATGAAGAGGAGGTCCATCACCGAATTCTATGCTGATCGTAGCCTTGTTTCGTTCGGCTCCAACTTTCGAAATTTCATTTTTCAGATAATCACCATCTTGAAAGTTACATTCTGCTGCTTGTCCACTGAATTTCCTGAACTGATCTCCAGGGATCTGAGGGTAATTAAAAGTGTGGTAGTGGTGTTTTGAGATAAATACTTTAATTAGGTTTGAAGAAGAAGAATTCGAAGATATGTGTTTTGATGATGATGACCATCTTATAAATTGGTTTTTCCTTAACAGTGATGATGATGATCTGCAAAAGGAAGAAAATCTTGAAGAAATTTGATTCATTTTTTTCTTGGAGAAAAAGGAAAAAAGGAAAACCTGATACACCGGATTTATATGCGGCATCCATTAAAACCCTAGATGGAAAACCATGGGTTCTAAAAGGAATTCCATGGCCCATGGACCAGTGGAAGAAAGGTAACTCCCCTTACAGGGCAGAGTCCAACATGGGGTTTCGGCTATAAGGTTATTACTCATAACTTCAAGCTTGGTCGTTGGATATTAAACTTAAACTGTGCAGACAAAGCCTCCATAGGACCACAGCAAGTGGATGATTGTGTCAATGTTCATTGCGGGAAAAAGTGCACCAATTTATATATAATTTGAGTAGAAATTGCTGGCCTCACATTGAAAGTTAGGCCAAAAGGTTGAATTCTAGAGCTCCTGGCCCCCAACCAATATGAATCGAGAGTTTATATTCTATTTTGACTGTTTTTGATGCAGTCAAAAGGCTGGGTGATGACTACCGGAATCTAATAGCAAACCCTAATCTTCTTTTCATTCCATAATCATCTACGGGTGAGATTAGTCAAACTGAGCTCAAGCACAGTTCCGTCTCTGCATCATACATCGGTTATAAACCCTAATCTTCTTTTCATGCCATAATCATCTATGGGTGGGATTAGACAACCTGAGCTCAAGCACAGTTCTTTCTCTGCATCATATATACATCGGTTTCAATGGAGAGAAAAAAATAATCGTAAATACGAATCATCATGAAGACACGGCTTTCTCTCCCTTTTATTTCTTCCTCATCTATTATGTGATATTTTGTGATGTTCCGCCAAATGAACTTTCATCAGGTACGAAGAACATCTGATCCAAATAAGTTAAAGCTCGGTCCAAAATCTTATTACATCATTTGATTTTCAGGAACTTGCTGAGGAACTTTCTAATGAGTTAAAGCTCGGTCCAAAATCTTATTACATCATTTGATTTTAAATTTTTTTTTTCATCGTCTTTATGACTTACTGTAGATTATTTTTAACTTGATTCAAACTTTTGATGCATTTGCCTTCTTTATGGATTTTGATTTTAGGATTTTATACATTGCAATTGTAGGTTTTTTCCATTTTCTTTTTTGCTTGGACGGGCTGAAGTTGTTTATCCCCAATTGACTCATATATGTAGTGCCCCATTAGATGTGTGACTTGTTTTGTGCTAATGCGAGACCATTAGATGTGCGACATTTTGTGCTAATGCAGACATATGATTAGTAAATGGTGTTTCGGAAAACTACTTGGAGTTCTTCACATGGTATAATATAAAAAGGAGTAATTTTGGATGTTTCACTAGATACTTCGATTCATAATACGGTCTGTAGAACAACCATCTTAAGTGGCAAGTTTGTTTTTATCCTTGCAATGATTCCTTCTTCACTGGATACTTCGATTCATGGACCTAGCAGATTCTTAATCTTCTATGTGAGTTAGATTATTTCATCCTTCAATTGATTGGTTGCCTGAACTATTTTTGCAGTATTTCTTTTTCATTGTTGTTCTTGATTCAAACTGTTGATGCATTTGTCTGCTCAATGTATACTGATAGCTTTCTTTACCTTCAATCCACATTCATCGGTACACCAAAGATAAGGATCATCGATTTATATGCCCGAAAAAGTACTGATAGCTTAAATTAATGAAATATTTTCCTGCTGTCTACTTACGCACGATAGAACTTCACTCACCTCCAGAAAAAATATAACTCAAGAAAAAAAGGTCAGTTAAAACTGAAGGTGAATTTTGATCAGTTTCAGGATGTGATTGTATATGCTGTAAAATTAGGGAGGGCGTTCTTTAATATTTTGTTGAATCTCCTCAAAATTTGTCAACTAATCCATTAGTTCTGGCTTAACGGGGGTACTTAATGCTACATCTAAATACATGCTTAAATATTCTATGGATTGTGCTGATTATTATATTTGATTGAATATTTTTTTTGGTATGTACCATTAGGATGATGAACCAATAGTGTTCATCCTTTGGAAAAATGAAAGGATTATGGAACTTGGACCATGTAGAGTCAAGCGTGACGGAAAAACTATCTCAGGGTATTCATGGAACATTAATGGTGAGTTACCTCTTTTTCCATTTGAAGGGTGGTTAATTACCTCTATCATTTTTCACAACAGTAGATAATATTGAACTAATTTTGCGTGTAAATACTATTTTCCAAAATTCACCAGCTGGTGTTGGATTTTCGTATTTAAAATTCTTGCCATTCTACCAACCATCATCAACTTGAAAGGAGTTGATGGAGGTACATGCTTTTTTGCAGTTAATAGTGTATTACTTACTGTACTATAAATTCTTTCATCTCGGTCAATCAGTTTCTCTGTGATTGTACCAGATTAAAGTCATGTTTTACATAGGCTTTCACATCTCCAATATATCACCCACATAAAAAGCCAATCAATAGACGTAATTATCTTTCAATTGGTAACAACTCTTCCTTCTTTTTCCGGTTCCAGTTCCACTTTAACTTCTATTTTCAGTATTCTTTTTGATTTCTTCCCACTATAGTATATATATATATATATATATATATATCTGGTACAGAACAAAGAAAAAATGAATGTACTTCTAATAACCAAGGGATTGATATTTCCTTAGGATCCTGCATTAAAACTAACTTATCCAAATCACATTTCGTTTTGTTATTGTTGTTTTTATTAACACTACGATGCAGCGTTTGTCCAAGTTAATTTCCAGATCCTGCTAATTGACAAATGTTTAATTTAGAGCATTTTAATCTTACTTGCATTGATAGATTAAGTCCAAATATGTGGAGTGCTACATCAACAATTGTTTCCATTGAAATCTATGAGAAATTTTTCAATTAGAAATTTCTACTCAAATTATATATACAATTATTATACTTGCAATGACAGTTAATTCTAGACTCACCTGCCAAAAAAAAAAACTCTAGACTCATTCACATGAGTTATTCACTGAGAGTTGCTAATCTAATGCTAATCTAGCGGAGGAAATATTGAACTTTGATATGGAGATGAACTAAAAAACTTTGTGTTTTCTCGGTTAGATGACATGGTACTCTCATATTTTGCAGGAGTAATTCAAAAGAAATATATTATTCTCTTCTTTTGAGTTTGTTGTATCTTTTTTGGTATTTAGTTGGTTGATGTCATGAATACATAACTTACAAAAATTTGATGCATTACACTTGATGGAAGCAAGTCAAGTGCGTCAACTCACTGGTCTAAATTATAGTTGTCGAGATTGTTTATTTGATATTCTTTGAATGTAATTCAGCAATTTAATTAATATATGCTTTTGTAATTTTTTTAGTGTTCCTTACAAAAAGTTCTGTAACACATTACAGGGTCGTTTTCTTGAGCTCTAGAATTCAAGCTTTATGTGATCAAGATCGGAACTCTCTCTTACTTTATCTATTTTTGTTGTGTTAACAAATTAGTATTT
Organism: Papaver armeniacum; assembly: GCA_023531295.1. Taxonomy (NCBI): domain Eukaryota; kingdom Viridiplantae; phylum Streptophyta; class Magnoliopsida; order Ranunculales; family Papaveraceae; genus Papaver; species Papaver armeniacum. The sequence goes on from JAJJWW010007198.1 coordinate 83,535, forward strand.
TTCTCTGATTATTATATGTCAATGGTAGTTATCATGGATCCCTGAATACTTCCACGCTTCTAACAAGCAAGTAATCATAGTTGAGAACAAGATGTGCTTAATAATATCATTAGTACTTAATAGTATCATCAATAGTTTAAGGTTTTTTGAATTTTACTTTCTTATGTGGTACTAGATATTTATGTTGTATTACTGGATTTGTGAAATAATAATGTATCAGGAAGGAATCTATTTTTAACGCATTTGCTTATTGTTTAATGATCATTCATAATTAAAATTTGAGTGTTAATCATTGGAAACTACAGGTGATTTGCCTGGGTATGCCGCTACAGATGGTGCTAAGCAGAATGTACATTGTGGTCGTGTTTCTTTCAGGTTACTCTTATACCATCAGTGGGGGAAAGAAGCCTGGAAATCCATCCAAAATGGCCATTGAAATGCTTTGACGTTGCCTTATGAGGACCGATATGTGGGTTTGATGTTTATGGATGGGGTATCTGGATGGGTAGAAGTTCCACGGAAGAAGGTCACTTTGTGATGTTAAAGACGTTCCAATAAAACTTCTCATGAAAACAGGTTAAGGAGAGTGCTGCAACCACTGATCTCCAGTAATAAGCAAAGGGGAGAGTGCTGAACTTGGGTGAGGCAAGAATGTGGCCACATTCTTGCTGTCAAAACATTGCATTCAGTTCCATCTTCATTTTGGAAATTCTGACGGATAATGTGAATGTCCTTACACCTTCCTACAAAATGCATCTCAACTGACTTTTAAAGTTAAGTTGTTTAGTTTTTTTCATGTATAATTTATGCTTAAACAAGTTTATATGACAATATACTAGAAACGGTCCATTGACTGGAAGAGAAATTTAGAACACATGTTCAGGAATATTTAAATCAGACAGTACCAAAATAAAAATTTAGAACAATATATGATTAACGAAATTTATATCTGATAATCTCCTTCAGGAAGACATTAGCAGGGCTTATAGCACCGGACCAGTGCAAAATTTTCAATATTTTTTTTGCGATTCTCTCCGGTTTTCAACTCAAATAATATAATTAAGTGTTGCAGGATGCCCCAGTTGTTTCAGTTACAGCTACAACTATCCGATCTGCTCATACTCTGCCATCTTTATGCAAGTAGATACTACAATAGGAGAGACCCGTCTCCACATTTTCAGCACGAATAATAGTTCAATTAACTTAGCCCCGTGCAACGCACGGGAAAGACACTAGTTAAGTAAAATAAACGTCGATATGGTATCCATTGTGACAATGAGTTAAATAAATTGAATTTGATCCACTATTTGCACCGGTTAGTACATCTTTGCAATGGGAATCAGTGAACTAGTTCTTTTATTTTATTTATGGATTTGTGTAAACGATTTCTTTTGGTTTATGGGATGAGATTAGATTAAAATGCCAATTATAGGACATTGCACTTAACCCTTCGGATAAAATTCCTCCCTGTTCAGCATCACTTATATACATGAGTTGGTACCATGATAAAGATGCTAATTTTTACTTATGCGACAGAATGCTGCGAGTAACGATTTTTATCTGTACATGCAAACTATGTTGTAAAAGGCGCTAGGCAAGGTGAGGCGCCAAGCCCAGCGCCTAGCGCCTTTAGCGCCCCAGGCGATGGCCTTTTTTTAAGAAAAATCAGGAATGTATTATAATTTGGCGCCTGGGCGCCTTTTTTCCCCAGGTGCCAGCCTTACGCCTAGTGCAAACTACCTATATAGGCCTATTGGGATTAAAGTATATTTATAACATATTCTTGTTTACTTTGCAATATTTTCTTACTTCTTTTACGCTGAATGTCGACATCTTTCTTTACAATGTATGTCGACATATTTTGTAATCTTTGTAACTATTTGTATATAAGGCCATTCCTAATTCTCTCACAAATCAATGAGAATATTTGGAATTCCATTCACGTTTATGTTATGGTATTTTAGAGCCAGAATATTTTTCCAAATTTTTTTTTTTTGAGTAACAATGGGAACACCTTCTTCGAATGCATAGATCCCACCATCATCTTCTTCACGTCCTTCCAATACTTTGTATGCTCTAGCTTCGAATGATGGTCCAGGGACAGTCATCACGCACGTTGTTCTTAAGGGATCCAACTACGAAGAATGGGCTAAAGCGATTCGGGTTTCGTTGGGAGAAAAACACAAACTCGGTTTCATCAATGGTAAAATACTTAAACCTACAACTGATTCTAATGATCTTGAGGATTGGTGGACGGTTAACTATATGATTGTATCCTGGATTTTTAATACTATTGATCCGAATATTCGTTATACTATTTCTTATCGTGATACGTCGTATGAGTTGTGGGAGGATATTCGTTTACATTTTTCTGTTGGAAACGGTATTGAAATTTTTCAATTAAAGTCTGATGTTGCTGCTTGTAAACAAAAATCTGGTGAGTCGATTATGGCCTATTATGGACGGTTAAAGAAATTATGGGATGATATCAATGACTTTGATGCTTTGCCTTCTTGTTCTTGTTCTGGTTGCAACTGTGGTTTGAATCAAATTCTTCGTAATGGACGTGAAACGAATCAAGTGCGTGAATTTTTAATGGGTCTTGAATCTTATTATGCTAACGCACGCTCCAATATTTTATCCATCGAGCCATTGCCATCTCTTCACTCTGTGTACTCAAGAATTGCACAAGAGGAAGAGGTTCACCTATATACCCAACGAAGGACTGAGGAAGCATCTCCAATGGCCTTTGTTGTTCGTGTTAGTATGCCACAAGGTCTGAAATCTGGTCGATCACCGTTGAAGTGCAGTTTTTGTGGCTATCATGGATATCTTGAGGAACGCTGCTGGGAGAAACATGGTTATCCACCTGGCCGTGAACCTAGGCATCTCTGCAAGCCACAGGTCATGGAAAACAGGGATTGAATACCCCTGATACAGTTGCTACACCCAAAGTGAATGCTGTCTTGGGTGAAATGTATGCACCTACCAATCCTACGATTAACTGGTAAGGGAGTTTATACTTGGATTGTTGACACTGGTGCTTCGAATCACGTTTGTTGTGATGCAAATATGTTTGATTTCTCTCGTGCCATAACTCTTATTCACGTTGGGTTGCCTAATGGTGCTACTATAAAGGCCACCAGAATAGGAGAAGTTACTTTAACCGATTCTTCGGTTTTAACAAATGTGTTATTCGTCCCTTCATTCACTTGTAACTTACTCTCTGTCTCGCAACTTCTATCTTCTCGAAAGTTAAGCATAAAATTTACATTCTCTTACTGTGTTGTACAGGACCTTGTCTTGAGGATGAAGATTGTTATGGGTGAGCTTATTGGGGGGATTTATCATTTGCCGATGAGGGAACCAACTCGTGTTAATGTTGTTCATGGGAAAGACATGGCAGATTTATGGCATAAACGGCTCGGATATCCTTCTCGACAAGTAATGGAGCTACTACTCAAGTTTGTCGTAGTAATAATAATAAGTTGGAGTTTAAAGCTTGTTATATTTGTTATCGGGATAAACAAACTCGTAGTATCTTTTCGTTAAGTGAAAATAAAGTAGATGATTTGTTTGATTTAATTCATTGTGACATTTGGAGTCCTTATCGCACAAATCGTGCTTGCAATTCTCGGTATTTTTTGACTATTGTGGATGATTTTTCTAGATGTGTGTGGGTATATTTGATGAAAACAAAGGACAACGTTCCACGTTTATAAATAAATTTTTTCGCCTTGGTTGATCGCCAATTAACCAAAAGAGTAAAAGTTTTGCGAAGTGATAATGGGACAGAATTTATGGGTCTTGGTACTTATTTTCGTACAAATGGGATAATTCACCAGACATCCATGGTTAAAACACCTCAACAAAATGCTAGAGTAGAACGTAAACATCGTCATATTCTTAATGTTGCTCGCGCTTTACATTTTCAATCTTGTTTACCAATTGATTTTTGGGGTGAATGTGTTATAACCGCTGCATATCTGATTAATCGCACTCCTTCTCGTGTGCTTGGCTCTAAGACACCTTTTGAAATGCTTTATGGTCGTGCTCCTACTCTCGATCTACTTAGAGTTTTTGGATGTTTATGTTATGCGAATAATATTAATCCTTGTGATAAGTTTGATAGTCGAAGTCATCGGTGTATCTTTCTTGGATATCCTTTTGGGAAGAAAGGATGGCATCTATTTGACCTTGCGACGGGGGATTATTTTCAGTCTCGTGATGTTAGTTTTGTTGAAGATGTTTACCCTCTAGCTGATCCCGACGAAATGGATCGTCTTCACTCATTATATCTAGCAAAATTTGGTGACTTACATAATTTTGCGGATTGTGGAGATCTTTTAAGGATCAGTACACAATCACCATCCCAATGAACAATCGCAACAAGGGCCTCCAAACGCTCCCATACTTTCATCTAGCACGACGGTTTATAATGCATCTTCCGACACGTCTTTTGAGTATATGCCGACTCTTATTCCACTTCATACACAGGCACTTCCCAGTGACGCTCAACCTTCATCCAGAGGATGGTGTTTTGTTACCAAAGAACATCCGAAAATTTGTCTGCTTTGGGAGATCTTTCCAGTGGAGGTTTGGTTGAAAATGAAAGTGTCCCGGCAGATGCTGATGGAAATGTCCAAATTTTGGTAGATGATATTTATGGTGCTGAAAGCACGGAATTGGTTGATGCGAATCTTGGTCGTGGCAAACGTACCATATTCGAAAATGTCCTGCACAAAGATTTTGTAAAATGAAAAAATGTGGAGCCGAAGACTAACACGACTTTGGTTCCCCCTCACGCTTCACACATACCAATTCATTCCTCAGGTACTCCGTATCCTATAACACATTATGTAAATTGTAATGCTTTTTCTGTTGCGCATCAACATTCTATTGCAGCTCTTTCGTCTGATAAGGATCCTACATCATTTAAGGAAGCAATGAATGATCCTCGCTGGAGAAAAGCGATGGAGGAAGAAATTGCGTCTCTTGTTGCCAATGGAACTTGGACAATTGAAGACTTCCCTCCGGGATAATTGGCTAATGGATGCATGTGGGTGTTTCGGATCAAGCGTCGTTCTAATGGTACTGTTGAACGATACAAGGAACGACTGGTTGTCTTCGGTAATCATCAACAAGAGGGAGTAGATTTCAGTGAGACTTTTGCTCCTACTGTAAAAATGGTTATTGTGCGTACTTTTTTAACTGTTGCCACTATTCAGAATTGGGAGTTAGTTCAAATGGACGTTCATAATGCTTTTCTTCATGGTGACTTGGATGAAGAGGTATATATGCGCCTTCCTTCCGATTTTAGTAATGGCATGACTGGAAAGGTATGTGGCTACGTAAGTCTCTATATGGTTAGCGACATGCTCCTAGATGTTGGTATGCCAAGTTAGCCACAGCCTTGCATGCATATGGTTTTTCCACAAGCAAATTTGATCATTCATTATTTGTTTATCGTAAAAAGGGCGTGATATTGAATATCCTTGTTTATGTGGATGATCTTGTTATTGCTGGGAATAATAGCGATGATATTCGCGAACTGAAATCATATCTTGGTGATTGTTTTCATATGAAGGACTTGGGAAAATTGAAGTATTTTCTTGGCATTGAAGTAGCTAGAAGTTCGAAAGGGATTTTTCTTTGTCAACGCAAATATGCTCCTAATATATTGTCTGAAACAGGTCTTATAGGTTCTAAACCGGCAAGTGTTCCAATGGAAGAAAATCATTGCCTAGCTCTTGCATCGGACACACCTATGACAGATCCTGCTCGTTATAGACGACTCGTGGGGAGTCTAATTTATCTTACCATTGCTCGCCCAGAGCTTTCTTATGCGGTTCATATATTATCTCAATTTATGAAGCATCCAAAGCAATCTCAATGGGATGCGGCTTTGAGAGTTGTTCGTTCTTTGAAATACAGTCCCGACCAAGGTATATTACTTCGTGCTGATGCCACTCTAGTTCTTAATGTTTATTGTGATGCAGATTGGGCTAGTTGTCCAATCAGTAGACGTTCTCTTACTGCTTATTTTGTATTCCTTGGGAACTCTCCTATCTCTTGGAAAACAAAGAAACAAGCAACTATTTCCAGCTCCTTTGTGGAAGCGGAATATTGTGCCATGGCCTCAGCCACTTGTGAAATTATGTGGTTGAAGAATTTTCTTCGGAGTCTTGGTGTGGAGCATGATGCGCCTGTATCTCTTCATTGTGACATTCAAGCTGCTCTACATATCGCAAATAATCCAGTCTTTCATGAACGTAGGAAACACATTGAAATAGATTGTCATTTTGTAAGTGATGAGATTCTCAAAGGTACTATTGCTCATGCGTACGTTCATACTACTGTGCAGCTTGCTGATATTCTTACTAAAGCCTTGGGTCGTCAACATTTTCAATCTCTTCTTGCCAAGTTGGGCATTTCCAATCTTCATGATCCAACTTGAGGGGGTATTGGGATTAAAGTATATTTGTAACATATTCTTGTTTACTTTGCAATATTTTCTTACATCTTTTACGCTGAATGTCGACATCTTTCTTTACAATGTATGTCGACATCTTTTGTAATCTTTGTAACTATTTGTATATAAGGCCATTCCTAATTCTCTAACAAATCAATGAGAATATTTGGAATTCCATTCACGTTTATGTTAAGGCCTTAACAAAAATATAAAAAGACTTTCGCGGGATTCAACCTGCGGGATAGTCATTTCGGTTGGTTACATACCATAAAAGGCGCACTATAACAAACAATGAATAATAGATTAATTTATTTATTTTAGTTTGGTTGTTAAAAAATTTTGTTAGAATTTTTTTTTTTTTTTTTTTTTTTATAAAAGAGGTGCTCAGCCTCAGACCTCACTGAATTAATATTAATATCCCTGTAAATTATGACTACATTTTTCAATGCAAAAGAAGCATGAAAATCCCTCCTTTTTCAACATCACTTCTGCAACATCTATGAATAATTATTTTTGACTCTCATAAGATATGCCTTTTTGACACTTTTATCTTAAAATCTAGATAGAAATAATTATTTTTTGGTCCTGTTAACTTGTATACGGATATACAAGTTAATAGGGGTACAATAGACATTATTTGGCTTTGGGAAATTAAATAAGTAACTAAATCAGTGACCAAAATAGTATATGTCTCAACTTAATTCATAGGGAAATTAAATAAGTAACTAAATCAGTGACCAAAATAGTATATGGCTCAACTTAATTCATAGGGAAATTAAATAAGTAACTAAACAAAGCCAAATAATGTCTATCCATTACAGTGATATAGCAGTAAAGTTAACAAGATAGAAACAAATAAAATCAAACAAATCTATAAAACAAAAGTAATTTGCGAGTTAGACTCTTTCCTTAAAGCATTAACAAGCCAATTACACTGGTACTGATATGATTATGGATGAAAACTTACCAAGAGATGCAACCGTGTGCATTGAAGACAACCCAGTACTTGAATAAGATCACGTAGCACAAAATCCGTCTAACAAAATCACAAACATCATCAATTCAAAACTGGAATCTGAAATCGACTCAGATTCTTCATTTAAGAACCCTAAATCATCATCAATTAATCCAATTTCATTCACCATCAACACAATCATCACAACCCCATGAATTTCTGCTCAACTCAAATCAAACCCTAACTCTGTATTTCTCTTCTTTTCCTTCCAAGCCTATCGAATCATCAAACCCATCTAATACTTGACCACAAAACCTGAATTCCCCCCTTTCTCTGAAACTTCCATTCAAATCCCCTTATTCTTCTTCTGTAATTCGATTAGCAGCACCCTCTTCACTATCGAACTTTGAGAATTCAGGAACCCAAAAAACCCCTTTTCTTCTTTGCTCTCAAACTTCGACTGATGAATACCCACCGATCTCTAATCTGTCAAACCCTTATTTTTTCCTTATCATCCAACTGAGACCACAAACAGAAGCTCTTGATTTCAACATCAGCAGCGTCTTGATTTCACTAACAAACCCTAGAATCATAATACCGTATACCATCAACAACAACGCCAACATTCACTAATTTTATCAATCGATTTCAATACTGATTAACTAAAACCATCATATCCTTAATCATAGATTAAACCCTATCATCAAGAATAACCAAAGGCTGGCGTTTCTTTTTTTCTCACTGCTTCTAAAAGAAAGAGAAAAGAGAATGAAGGAATGAATGAATAGAGAAGTGTTGTGTTAGGGTAGTTAAATATGACAGGGTAGTGAGGTAATTTTACTCGTTTTCTTGACTTGGTAAGCGGCTATTGACTCAATATAGGAGCCCAAAACGTTAAAGTAAACTGCAAGGGCATTTTAACAAGTTTTAAGAAAACGGGGGCATTTTTTTTAGTAGATATCAAAAAAACGGGGTACTTTATCAATATTCCCAAAAAAAAAACTTGTATTTTCAAGATAATTAAAATTCCAAGAGAATTATCTAAGCCCAATACAAAAAAATAATTATTTATTATTTCTTAACGTGTGCCTGGGATAGAAGTTAACAAAAGCCATTATTTTTTTGGTACAGAGTGGTCTTAGTAATGAAAAACGCCCTCCTTAAGAGGGAATATATATGAATATATTGATCAAAAAAATATGATTGTAATGATGCATTAATCAATCAAATTGTGTTGGATTTTTTATTTTTTGAATTTCCGAACAAAAATAGAGGTTTTGTTCTTCAATAATCCAACTTCAGATTTCTCGAGACTACTAACATGTCCAGGAAGGACTGACTCAAAAAGTCTTCAACTTTTCCAGAGGCAGTAGAGGCTGACATAACAATAATAAAAAAAAAAAATGACTTAAAATGTTAAAATTTTATTAAAAAAAAAAAAAAAAAAGATACAAGAAGGGAATGCACCAAACAGTGCAGCAACAAGAGCAACAATAGAGGTTACAAAAAACCTCAATAAAAACAGACATAACAATAATAATATAGGAGACATAAAAACAGACTTCAATGACCTCAGAATATACTGAACTACATAAACACCAAACACAAACTAGACCATCAGGAACTCCCTAGTCACAAACTAGTTAATTCAACTGAACAACATTTTTCCGGTTTTATAGATCACAAAGATTAACCTTTCCATAAACGAAATAAACAGAAGCTTCCATTGCAGCAACTTCGATCTGTTCATTGGTGAGGATGCTCGCACTCCAGTCAGAGCGATCATTCACACGGTACAGTTCTCTGACAACGATTCCAGCTAAGCTACGGACACCAAAACCCAACTCATGTCCATACCAGCACTTAAGACCATGGTCACGGTCCAGCTTAGCAATATCCTCCGCGATATCCACACCAACGAATCTAATTGATCGATCCGAAAGCAAGTTTCTCAGAGAATTTGGGATGGAATCCAAGTGAAGTAACTGAATGATAATGCAGCGATTCCTAATGCACAGTTGAAGAGTTGCAACCTTCTTGTTGTCTGAATTTGAATTGCATTTGATAGTAAAACCGATATAACGCTCAGAGCGGAACTCGTCAAGGACAGCATCGATTGACAAAGATGAATTTGTTACAGTTGTTACTATGGTTTTGTCTCTGAACTGAACAGTGTAGTTAGTATTTTCCATTAATTTTCTTGCTGGAAACTTGGTATGTGTGTGATATTTGTTGATGGATGTGGTAGAAAGGAAACGGCTTTGGGTATTATTTATAGACTTAGAATTGCTTTAACTCACCACCATTGGGAACCAATCGATAAGGTCTAGGCACTCTGGTCAACACCAACGCGTCTAGGAAGAATGAAAGTGGTTGTTACTTTGGGAATAAGCAAAACATGCTTAATGAAAAAAACAAAGTAATTCAATGCATGTCTCAAGTCCAATGTATCCAATCCAACAAACTATATTCATTGCCATTTGACTAGTTTTTGTGTTTTGCTGAGAAAAATGCGGTGAGCTAGCGATTGGTAGCACTGTCGTGTCTAAAGCTTAAGTAAGTAACAGGTAGAACTAAGAGGGTTGTATTAAGGACAAAAGAAATTTACAAAGGCAGGAAACAATAGTAATTCATTCTACATATGAAGAGTTGTCTCCCAATTAAATAAAATTTGATGGACACTCAGGCAGGACACTTGCCTAGCTAGTCAACGCTTAAATCCGATTCTATCCACACTTTTTTGGTTCACCCAACATTACCCACTTTCCTGACGGTTGCTGAGAAGTTTTTGGATATTAAACGGACCTTCCCAGACGGTAATTAAATGTGGATAATTTACCTTCTTTGGCAATCAGTTTGGCTACAGCACCTGCTGCTCTAACTCTTCTAAACACATGTTTATTATAAAACCAAAAAACAACAATATGCTTAATCAGAGAAAACAACTCTATGCTTCAAAGAAATAGAAAATTCGATAGCTTCTTTAGCTCTACCACCAAATGCTTAGTTGTTTCTCACTTTTAAAAAATGCCATGGAATTTCATAGATCAACTTGTTTCCTCTTTGCATCTGTTTCTAGTACACATTATATTCCATTCCTCTAAGTGACCAAAATAGTATATGGATGTGTCCCTGATATCTTAAAAGCTTTGGTAAATTAAATGAGCCCAAACATCAATAGAATATTCACGATGCCATAGAATATGTGTAGCAGTCTCCTTCTTTTGCTTTAATGCATAGGGATGGATATACTAGAAGTCTAGAACACGCACAACACCTAACTTTCTTTTTGTTCAATATTGTTTCCATTTTGTTAGTTCCAGTGTTGTTGTTACCACCATTACTAGTAGTATCTACAGCTCTATATGAAGTCTTTACAGAGAACACACCATTAGAAGCCGGAACCCACCTCAATTGGTCTTTACCATAAGAGGGAATTCTGATACTAACAATATCACTAACAGTTCTTTCATCAAACAAACTATGCAGCACATCCAATTTCCATGACTTAGTATCGTAATCAATCAATTGATCTACAGTATTCATAGCAGCTGGGGCAAACTGTGAGGGTGGTGGTTTCTTCCAACCAGGGATCCAAACATCTTTCCATATTGATATATTCCTACCGTCTCCTACCTCCCAAAAGTAATTCTCCCTAATGGTTTCTAAACCCCTGCATACACCTTTCCAAATCCAAGAGTCACTTTTATCATTAACATAATGAAGATGATTATGAGATGGAAAGTACTTACTTTTCATTATAGAAGAACACAGGGAATCTTCCTCAGTCAGAAGTATCCAAGCAAGTTTACTAAGAAGAGCAGTATTCATAACTTCTGTTTTTTTAATGTTCAAACCACCTAGGACCTTAGGTTGAGCAACAGTGTCCCACCTAATCAGTTGCATGCTTTTATTATGTTTCTTATTCAGTAAAAAATTTCTGAAGAATCCTATCAAACTTATCAGTGAGAACCTTCGGCATAGGGAATACCGCAAGGTGATGAGAAGCTAGAGATCTTAATACTATTTGAGTAAGTACTGTTCTAGCTGGCTGATTAAAATGTTTACCCTTCCATAAAGCAAGTTTATTTCCAAATTTCTCCTCTAAGTGAGCAAAAGTTTCAACCTTATTTCTCTGGATCAATAGTGGAACCCCCAAATACTTATCCTGTAGTGCCATACGTTTAATATTTAGAATGCTAGCAATGTGATTCTTAGTATTAAGATTAGTCTTAGGACTAAAGGCAAGACCTGACTTCTCAAAGTTTATCGATTGACCCGAGTATTTACTGAATTTATGAATAATTTCTTCTAACTTCCTAGCACCAGAAGCAGTGGCTCTAGTAAAGATTAAACAGTCGTCAGCAAAGAACAAGTGGCTAATCGAAGGACTATTTTGATAGGCAGAACTAAGAGGGTTGTATTAAGGACAAAACAAAAGAAATTTACATAGGCAGGAAATAATAGTAATTCATTATACATATGAAGAGTTGTCTCCCAATTAAATAAAATTTGATGGACACTCAGGCAGGACACTTGCCTAGCTAGCCAACGCTTAAATCCGATTCTACCCACACTTTTTTGGTTCACCCAACATTACCCACATGCTGAGAAGTTTTTGGATATTAAACGGACCTTCCCCGAAGGTAATTAAATGTGGACAATTTACCTTGTGGTAATTGAACTATTGTCCTTCCTTTTGATGATCCTTCACAAATATCCCTAACAGACTTTATAAATGTCCCTGATGGCATAATTGAAATTTTATCTAAAAAAGTTATTTTCATGGTTTCCTTTTTTAACCCCTATGTGTTTTATACTTCAGTTCTTCCTCACTTCTGAGAAAAACGCGAACAAATTCATCTTCATCGCTGCCTCCGTCAATACCATCTCCGTCGCCACCACAACCAACACCACCAATACCATCACCATAACCACCACCACCACCTCCTTAGTCACCATCTACATCTACATCTCCATCTTTACAACAGACTCAGGAATCAATTAGATTTGAGATTTATTTGATTTGACATTGAGAGAGATCTGTGATTGAAAATCCAACCAAACCAATCCCACCACCACCAAATCGAGAAACTAATTGAGAGGGTAAAGAGCGGAAATTATGAGATGAGAAGAGATGGAATGGCAACTGATGAAGTAAATCAAGACAGAGATGGAAACGAATATCTCTGTTATTGCTGCCAAGAGGGTTTAGATTTTGCAACAGGAATTGAATCTGAGAGTGTAAGAAAATGATGCTGATTCGAAGAAAACGATGGGATTGGAATGGATCTGAGGTTGATTCGCTGAACTCATAAAAGAAGAAAAGATAATTCTGTTGTTGATTGAAACAAGAAGACGATGGTGTTAAAATGGGTTTGAGGGTACTATTGTCGTTGAATCAATTGAAGAAGAACCGAAGATTCAGATGGAGTAAAGTTGAATTAGGGTTTGTTGAAAAGAAGATGAATGTTGGTGTTGAGTTGATGCTGGCTGGTGGCAGTATTGGTATGAGTTGGTGTTACAGAGATTGAAGCCTGTTGCTGAATGAAATATGGTGGTTATCTAGGTTAAAACAGGCAGTGATATTGGATCAACTATGGTTGTTGATCCATATATTTTGGATCAACTATAGTTGTTGATCCATATATTTTGGATCAACTCCTGTTGTTGACCCAATTTTTTATTGGATCAACTATGGTGGTTTTGGTTGGAATGATGAAATTGGTGTTGGAATTTGGTTGTGGTTGTTTTGGTGGTGGTGTTAGTGCTGGAGATGTGTGATTTGTTGGTGGTGGTAATGGTGGAGAGGTACGAATGAGAAATTAGTCATGGAAATAGTAGTAGAATGGTGGTTCGTTGTTGTTGTAGTTGTCGAGATTGGTTTTGAAGTCTGGTCTTGGAGCTGTTGGTGTTTATGAAGCTACAGGTAATGATCAATTTGTTGTTGTTTATATGTTTTTGTGGGATCAATTGTTGTTGTTGATCCATTTTTTGGGATAAACTCCTGTTGTTGACCCAATTTTTTATTGGATCAACAACCATAGTTGATCCATCTATGTGGGATCAACTACTGTTGTTGACCCTTTGAACTCCTATTGTTGACGATATTTCATTGGATAAGTATAATTATGCTTGTAGTTTAAATCATGCTTTGTAGTTTAAATCATGTAATTTTCTTCCAATGTTGAACTTGTGGTGCAATGGTAGCACGACTGACTCCATGTCAGATGATGCGTGTTCGATTCACGCCAAGTTCACTCCATTTTACATGGATCAACTTCCATTGTTGATCCACTAAAATTGGATCAACTTCTACTTTGTTTATCCTTTTTCTTGGCTCAATTATCGTTGTTGATCCCCTAAACTAGATAAACTTCTACTTTTGGTTCTATTTTTATTTGGATCAACTATTGTTGTTGATGCAAAAATATTTGAACCAGTGGTGGCGGCGGCGGCTGTGACGGTGGTGGTGGCGGCGGCGGTGACGGTGGTGGCGGCGGCGAAGAACTAGTGGTGGTGGCGGCAACAGACTAGTGGTGGTGGACTGGTGGTGGTGTAATGGAGGTGGTGGCGGTTGGTAGGTGGTGGTGGTTGAACGATGGTGGTGGAATGGTAGTTGAATGTTGGTGGTGGTGGTGATGCTAGTGGTGGTGGTGAAGTGGTAGTGGAAGAAATTTGTTCCATTTTGAAATGAAGAAAAAATATTATATGGGTGAGGGTATTAAGGTAATCTAATATTAAATGGATAAGGTTATTAAAAAAGGAGGGACATATTTATTGTTGCATAAGGATATATTTGTAGGGAGTTAAAAGTAGGGACATATAATTAATATACCCATTTACCTTCTTTGGCAATCAGTTTCGCTGCAGCAGCACCTGCTGCTCTAGCTCTTCTAAAAAACAACAATATGCTTAATCAGAGAAAACAACTCTATGCTTCAAAGAAATGGAAAATTCGATAGCTTCTTTAGCTCTACCACCGAATGCTTAGTTGTTTCTCACTTTTAAAAAATGCCATGGAATTTCATAGCTCAACTTGTTTCCTCTTTGCATCCGTTTCTAGTACACATTATATTCCATTCCTCAAAGTGACCAAAATAGTATATGTATGTGTCCCTGAAATCTTGAAAGCTTTGGTAAATTAAATGAGCCCAAACATCAATAGAATATTCACGATGCCATAGAATGTGTGTAGCAGTCTCCTTCTTTTTGCCATAGAACACGCACAACACCTAACTTCACTTCTTTTTGTTCAATATTGTTTCCATTTTAGCTAGTCTGATATTTCACCCCATAAAGAGAATGTTGTCACTAATTCTAAGGCTTAAATTTTTACCATAAAAAAAAAAAAAATCAATCTAGCAAAACAATTTGGCCAAGGGACTGACGACTCAAATAACACAATGATTCAAATGCAATACACAAAAAAGACTTTTTAGTTTATAATAATATGATCACCAAAACACACAAGAACAGACTGCAAAATACGGAACCACTTAAACATGAACACAGACTAGTTATTTCAACCGAGCACCATGTTTCCGATTTTGAAACAAAGATAAGCATCCATTGTAGCAACTTTGATTTGATCAATGGTGAGGATGTTCACACTCCAATCCGCGTGATCATTCACATGGTCCAGTTCTTCAACAGAGAGTCCAGCAAATTTTTGGGTTGACATTGCGGAAGCCACTCCAGCAGCACCACCAAATTGCTGGGTAGTTCTATCAGCATAAGCAGCCATAGGTAAAATCAACTCATAACCAAACCAACATTTAAGACCATGGTCACGATCCAGCTTTGCAATTTCCGGTGCGATATCAGCACCAACGAATCTAACTGATCAATCCGAAAGTAAGTTTCTCAGAGAATATGGGATTGAATCCAAGTGAAGTAGCTGAATGATAATGCAACGATTACCATGACATAGTTGAAGTGTGGCAACCTTGTTACTGGGCGAAGATGAATCCCATTCGGTATGAAGACCAATAATTCGCTTAGAGCGAAACTCACTGAGGACAGTGTCAATTAACAAAGATGAATTTGTTACAGTTGTTACTATATTGATGCCATCGAACTGAACTTCATAGTTAGAATTTGCCATTTCTTTGCTGGAAACTTGAGAGAGTATGTGATATTTGTTGACGGATGTGGTGCAAATGAAATGGATATAGGTATTTATAGACTTAGAATTGCTCCTTCATATTCACCACTGGAACTGATAAGCCAAATCAATTAATCTAGCCCTCTATAGTCAACATCAATATCTAGGAAGAATGTTAAATGAAAACATAATTCAATGTTTCATTTCCGAAATCTATATATTTATTGTCATTTGACCTTTTTTTTTTTTTTTTTTTTTTTGTGTTTTGTGAGATTGAAGTTTCAGGTCACAATGTACGTAGAAGACATTGGATTGATAATAATGTATGTATAGATTTTGGACCGGTTAACATATTTTGGGTGACGACGTAACGTGGTTCACTAGGGTAAAGTGCGATGAGGTCTGGTTTATAATTAGTTCATTAAAATAACTCAGAAATTGTTGAAACAAATAAATTATTAATGCAATCAATAAGATTTGGCAAATGTTGCCTTATACAGTCATTTGGGTTATATGCGAAGGACGGAACATAGGAAGGAGATTTGTTGGTGATGCCATCCATATGAATTATGATGACACTTTTTATTGCTGAAGATTCATTTCATAAATTCACAAAAGATATTATTCTCTGTGAATTCATTTCGTAATTAGATATTGTCAAGCCATGATGTGTCATGGCCTAGACTATTCATACCCTATAAATTGCTCCTCAAACGAAAACTCCTTTCATCAAAATTCCAAGATAACTAAAGTGTGCAAAAGAGAGATAACATCAGAGTTTCGAAACAATGGAAAGGAAAAATGTGAAGGTGATTTCTTTGATGGTCATAGTAATGTTTGGAATGTTCGTAGAGAGGAGTACAGCATTCAGCAAGGGCTGCTTTGTGGGATGTATGGTGATATGTGCTGTTACTCATCCTAACAAGCATATGCTATTTTGCCCATTTACTTGCTTGAAGAAGTGTATTTTCAAGAAGGCTCCTTCTAACAAGATTGAGTCTCTTGGTGATCAATACTGCAAGCTTGGTTGTGCTACCTCAAACTGCATCAGCAAGAGCACTCCTCAGAATCCTCGCGGAGACCAGGTTGAACATTGTGTCAATTCTTACTGTGCTCAAAAATGCACAAACTAAGCACCTTTCTACATATTCATCAAATAAGAGAGCATAAATGTGATTTTTTATTCAGTTTATCTTTAAATTTAATTTAGAGAAAATGGGTCATTTGTCCAAAAAAATTTAAAACACGGTTCAAATGGACAAGTAAAAAAAAGTACGGGTGAAATAGCCAAAAAAAAATAGCAAGGATGAAACTGGATTCATCCTGGCTTATACTTAAAAAATAGCAAGGATGAAACTGGATGCATCCTGTGTAAAATAAAAATAAGAAAAAAATATTTGAAAATGGACAGGATGAAACCGGGTTACATCCCGCCTATTTTTAAATTTTTGTCCATTTAAACAGTATCTTTTTAATTTTTGGCTATTTAAACAGTATCAAAACGTAAGTGTCTTTTTCACCCATGAATTGTTGATTTTGGTCTTTTTGACCAATTTTGTGTTTAATTTAATGAATGTGTTCCACTGATTTCTACTCCAAATAATTTTACAATGTTTGCGTTTCCCCGTTCTTTGTGTCTTGAGGTTCAGTGTCATAATAATCATAGCTCACAAAAAGATGAGATGAAATTTGCCAAACCATTCCAGCTTGAAGTTCTAGTTCCGCTACTGGGGATAGAGGTTCTTTTGGATGTTTCCAATATATATGTAGGTTATAACTGAACCAGTCTATAATATGATTCCCAGTTAACTAGACTCACGTTCACTGGTCAACACCACTCGACACTAGGCAGTCAACAGTGCGTTTTTCGAATGTCCAGTAGGAGTACCCCGGCATATTTGGGTCTGACAACTAGACTCAATGTTACTCGGTCGATGGTCAACATTACGTTTGGCGAATTGTTACTGTGCTAAAAAAGGTGTAACAACGTTGCAAAAAGTCCAAAATTGGTTGTTGGAATTTTTGAGCTGGAACAATACGGGCCAGGAATATCACCATTTTTGAAGTCCTTTCCCAGTAGACAGCTCGTTCAAGTATGTGGTCGGCTAGTAACAATTATGACTGCTAAAGGCTAATTTCTCTAGATCGATTTGTTTTCTTTAAAGAAAATCTAAAATGAAGGACTAGTTTACAGGTGATGTATCGACATTAAACGTAGAATCCTATTATTGGGCTTAAAGTTTTTAAAATTTGGGGGATTTATATTCTATCTAACATCCTTAGGGAGATAAGGGGGACCTAATTCTTATGAAAAGTCAAATATACCATTGACCACTATTATACCTAAAATCAAAACTAAATTAAATTTCTAAACCAAAATTAATACACCTTACCCTTTTTCTTCTTCTCTTTTCAAAATCAAACAAAACCTTTGAATTTTTTTTTATCAAATCTCCATCAATTTTCAAAAATTTTTATTAAGATTTATTCTCAATATGACAAGATCAGGTCAATTTGGATTATCATAGACTTGTTATGATTCTATTGTTTATGAAGGTGTTGAACCACAAATTGAAGATTGAAGATTAGGTGAATGAATCTGTTCAAACACAATTAAATCCTCCAGAATGCTAAGAGTTAAAAAACCCACGAATTATTTTGCCTTTAAATTGGTTTAACAGGTAAGATTGAAGAATTTAGGGTTTAGGAAAACTGGTTGGGAGAATTACTGGCTAGGAGTTCTTTTCGACCTAGCCGTAAATGTGTAGAAACGGTTGGGACTTAAAGAACTCCCAACCATAAAATAGATATCACGGTTGTGTAAGGATCCTCAAGCTCGTCAATGCTATTAGACCAGTCAAGAGACGAATTAACCGATAATGACTCGATTAATTAGAGACGAACATAATTAATAGAAATTAATCTAACAACGATCTAGATACGAAACTAGTATCACTAAATAGATCTAGAAAAGTTATGCGGAATAGAATACTCGAACGTGTCATTCAGACACTGGACGAAGAAGATATCACTGGATTAGTATGAGGGGAAAATAATCCTTTTTACATCTAAACCGCCTGGCTGCCCTTATCTTTTACCTGGGTGCCTTGATCACTTTGGTCGGCCTTATCTAGCCAAATCGAGCGGATAAGCTCATTTCGCTTTTTCTTCTTCTTTCTTCTTTCATCTTCTATTTCTCTCTTGTTCTTCTTCTTCTGCAAGTGTGAGAGATCGAACGGAGGTTTGGTGATCGGTAGAAGGTGGAGAAGATCATTCAGTAATCGATGGTGGTGGTGGTGGTGGTGGTGTCTGTAATCAATTCAGAAACAAAGGAGGAAGATAATTAGAGGTTAGGGTTCTGAGGTTTGTGGTTGTGTAGAACTGATGAGGATTAATGTTGTTGATTGACGGAGAACAGAAGGGTGGAGGTTGAATTGAAGATTTGTAGTTGTTCTAATGATGAATTGAAGCTAGGGTTTCATGTTCTTCCCAAAAGTCAGGTAAATTAGGGTTCTTTTGAATTAAAGATTAAATTGAATGAATTTGAGTGTTTAATTGAGTAATTTTGATGGGTTTGCTCTTAATTGAAGTATCTTTGGATGTATTAGGTTTAATTTAAGTTTCTGTAGGAATCAGAAACTAGGGTGCTTATTAAGTTAAGGTTTGTTTAGTGTGGTTTGGGTCTGTGTGGAAGAATTGGGATCAGAGTTATAACTAGAGAAGAAGTTATGGTTGGGATTATAGTTTAGAATGTATTGGTTGCAGGGGTATGAGTAACTTGTGAATGGTTTTGAGGTGGAATTGGGTATATGGAATGAATCTATGAATAATTCTTGAGGTTTGTATTGTGATTCAGAGAGAAGGAATAGTGGTGTTGTTACAATTCTGAGTTGTATCTCAGATAATGATGTTGGTGGTAGTATTGAATTGAAGGTGAAGATGAAATGGGGAACTGTGATGCAATGAAGAACTGAACTGATGGTGCTAATTGTGTTGATTGACATGGGACTGACAATGAAGATATTTGTAATTGAGAAGTACTAGAGTTGTCGTTGATTATGTGTTGAGATTAAATATGGAGTATAACTTGAGTTGAATTCAAGAGATAGTGGATATTGAGATAATAATACTGAGAATGTGGCAGTGAAGCTATAATTGCATGAATACAAGTCCTGGTGGTAGCAATAAGTAGAAGTGATGAGCTGAAATGTATCCAAGTAGAAGTGATGAAACAAGTTATTGTAAAGATCTTATTGTCGAGTCTGATGCGCATATGGCAGGTGGTAATGAAGATGACTGTAAGTGGTGGTCTGGTGCTGCCATTGCAGTCTGGTAGGGTTGATATATAGAGATGGTGTTGTAGTTTACAAAATGTATAGATGGAACTTGAAGTTGCAGGCCATGAAGATTGGTAATTATAGACTAGTAGAGAGTAATTGTTGTGATGCATCATTTAAATGCATCGGTTTGTGGCATGAGCTTATGGCTCAGGCCTTGTGTTTAAGCCTATTAGTCATCTTAGTCAATTAAACTGACAAATCTGTTTGATTATGTCTGATGGAGTTGAATCTGTTGAACTCAGTAGTGACTCGCCTGACTCAGTTAGTAGACTGAGTTAACCTGTTGACCAGACTTTGTCTAGTTTGACCGAGTTGACCTTGACCAAGACCGACCTTGACTGGATGTTTACCTTTAATTAACCCCGTGACTCGTTATTGACCATTAGTTGACTCGTGGACTGGACCTTATGTTAATGGGCTTCTTTAGTGGACTTGGGCTTAGGCATAGTTTTCTTATTTTGATATATTGGACCTTATTGTTTAATTAACCTTTGGTTCCTTCTACAAGTTGTAGATGTCCATAAGACATATCTAATGGACTATGAAACCATTCTAATTGAATTAATAAACCTTTAAATATGCTAAATATAGACAATGAGAAAGTGTAGAACCATAGATGGGCTTAGAATCATTAGATAGTTCATCTTGCTTATAACTAGAGAATTGCATGAGATTATGTTATGAGACTTGTGTGAGCCTTTTGACTAATTCCTAAGAGTGCTTGTGTGGTTAACAGTTAATGTTTGTTAACAACGATCAATTCAAA
Source organism: Papaver armeniacum (assembly GCA_023531295.1). Taxonomy (NCBI): domain Eukaryota; kingdom Viridiplantae; phylum Streptophyta; class Magnoliopsida; order Ranunculales; family Papaveraceae; genus Papaver; species Papaver armeniacum. Next base: position 104,175 of record JAJJWW010007198.1, read on the forward strand.
GATTGAACCAGTGGATTATGGATCTCGAGGTAGGCGTGGTTTGCCTTCAATATCAGGTAAGAACTCCGTAACCTTCTTGTAATCATTAAGCTTTCTTATATTCTGCGAGCATGATGAGTTTTTACTATTCTGTGAGCATGGTAGTGTATACTTTGATTTACTATTCATGTATCCTTGAGTGTAATGTATATGTTGTATTTGTATGTACGATGTTTGTTACGATGTGTTTTGTGTGTTTTATGCATTGTGAGATTTCCCTGCGAAGAGTGTCTGTGTTTCTCCACGGCTCTTAGCTAAGTTAAGTAAGGCGGTAATTCATCCGTCAACAATATTATGTAGTAGGGCGGTAATTCATCCGTTGTAATATTATTATATCTAATTTAATTAGTAGGGCGGTAATTCATCCGTTTTAATAATATTAGTAGGGCGGTAATTCATCCGTTATAATATTACTACTTATTAATATAGTAGGGTGGTAGTTCATCCGTAAGCAATAGTACTTAGTAGGGCGGTAGTTCATCCGTTATGATATTATATATACTATTCTATTTGAGGGAAATCACTCGTGTGCATATTATACTTGTTTGACTAACTTTCTAATCTTGATGGTAATATTCTGAATCATGGTTTGTATGGGCACTCTGTGTGGACGATGTTATTATTATTGATTAGGGTTGCTTTCGCATCGTCTTCTCTAATGAGCTTGGCGAGGTTAGAGTGACACTTGCTTCATGATGCATAATTTGCTGATGGAATAGATTCTTCTTGTTTCTTTCAGTTTCTGTTATTCTTTTAGAACTGTGAATTATTTTAGTGATTACTTGAGAGTTATATGTTTCCATTGAGCACCCTTATGGGATGATGTGCTCACTTGTTCCCACTTCAGTTTTCAGTAAATCAGAAGAAATGGAGCGCTCGAAGATATCCGTTTCGTAGCTTAGAGTTTTGTTGAATCCAGTGTTGTTATATTTCTTTACTATACGTACTCTTCTTTCTTTTGTAAACAACACATTGATATATTCTTAACACTCGGAAGACTTTCATATATATAATATCAGAGAGTTTGGGTTTTGTTATTAGCACATTATGTATTTATGATCCTTAAAATCGATAATCTAGTTTTGATACTTCAATTAGAGTGTTATCCGTTCAGTTAAGCAGGTTTAGTAATTGGGGCGTCACATTGATACTTCAATTAGAGTGTTATCCGTTCAGTTAAGCAGGTTTAGTAATTGGGGCGTCACAAGTTGGTATCAGAGCTCACTATTAGATCTTACATGGGCAACAATAGATAATAGCTAGTATCAGATAGTGAACTAGATTAGCTTAGAACTAGGTTGGGTCGTGAGATAAATGTTAAATCACTAAAATCTACAAAGAACTAAAAGATTATTGGTTGATTGATTTGATTTTCTTGTTGTGTTGTGTATAATATGAAGTAAAATTTGTAGGTTAACACCAATCATGATATAGTTTAGAAAATGATAGAGATTAGAGGATAATTAGTTTAAAATTATGAACACGTAGACAAAACACTAGAGAAAATATTGAGATTAGTAATTTCGATAGATACAGAATTCACATTGGAACTGATAGTATATCTTTACATGCATGTAGAGCCAAATATTATAGAGGTTGATAAGATTTCTGATAGTAACCGACAACGAAGTAGGCACTTGTAATGTCAAGTTTTGATTGTAGTGGATAATTAATTATCCATAACTTCTTTCGTTATCTTATTAGACTAACATCTGATATCGAATTGCACTTCATTTGCGAAATGAAGTTAAGTTTTGCCGTAATTTGTTATGTTTAGATGTACACGCAACATGATCGTTGTGTACTTAATAAATTTTAAGATTGGGTAGAAATAATAGTTCGATAATTAATGTTAATAATAGTAATAAGAATGATAAATGATAATAATACCACGGGTAATCATAATAAAATTAATATTAACCCTTATCAATTAGTATCATATTTAACTTTATCTAATTAAAATCTCATTAGTGAATATATAATGATAAAAGTAATAATTAGGATCAAGTAGCTATGCAAAAATTATTAAATATTTACCTACAGTTATATTTTATTAATTAAATTAATGATAAAAATCGAAATAGGTATTGTTGCATTTAAAACAGATAGTTAAAGTAAGATTTATTAGAGTTAGATTAAATAATATGATGATACCACATAATATAAGAGGATTAGATTTTGCTAGTAATCTTAAACCTAATATCATTAGTCGGATAAAAGATTTAAGGGAATTACTAGAGTAAAATAAAAACATGAAATTATGTCAAATTAATATATTTTAAATATTAGACTATAAATATTAGTGCATAGAACTTAGATATACTTATCTGTTAGAATATAAATTATTTTAGTTGAACCTAGAGCTACAAACTTTAGATCTTAGTTGTAGAAAGCCATATCAATTATGTTTTATCTTATGTTGTTTCGATCGAACTCATCTGAAATGAGTTGGATTTCGTGCTTGTAAGTATAAGCAAATACTTGCATTGAGAGTTAGATCGGTTTAATTTTCGAGGACGAAAATTCTTATAAGGTGGGTAGAATGTAAGGATCCTCAAGCTCGTCAATGCTATTAGACCAGTCAAGAGACGAATTAACCGATAATGACTCGATTAATTAGAGACGAACATAATTAATAGAAATTAATCTAACAACGATCTAGATACGAAACTAGTATCACTAAATAGATCTAGAAAAGTTATGCGGAATAGAATACTCGAACGTGTCATTCAGACACTGGACGAAGAAGATATCACTGGATTAGTATGAGGGGAAAATAATCCTTTTTACATCTAAACCGCCTGGCTGCCCTTATCTTTTACCTGGGTGCCTTGATCACTTTGGTCGGCCTTATCTAGCCAAATCGAGCGGATAAGCTCATTTCAGTTTTCTTTTTCTTTCTTCTTTCATCTTCTATTTCTCTCTTGTTCTTCTTCTTCTGCAAGTGTGAGAGATCGAACGGAGGTTTGGTGATCGGTAGAAGGTGGAGAAGATCATTCAGTAATCGATGGTGGTGGTGGTGGTGTCTGTAATCAATTCAGAAACAAAGGAGGAAGATAATTAGAGGTTAGGGTTCTGAGGTTTGTGGTTGTGTAGAACTGATGAGGATTAATGTTGTTGATTGACGGAGAACAGAAGGGTGGAGGTTGAATTGAAGATTTGTAGTTGTTCTAATGATGAATTGAAGCTAGGGTTTCATGTTCTTCCCAAAAGTCAGGTAAATTAGGGTTCTTTTGAATTAAAGATTAAATTGAATGAATTTGAGTGTTTAATTGAGTAATTTTGATGGGTTTGCTCTTAATTGAAGTATCTTTGGATGTATTAGGTTTAATTTAAGTTTCTGTAGGAATCAGAAACTAGGGTGCTTATTAAGTTAAGGTTTGTTTAGTGTGGTTTGGGTCCGTGGTGGAAGAATTGGGATCGAGTTATAACTAGAGAAGAAGTTATGGTTGGGATTATAGTTTAGAATGTATTGGTTGCAGGGGTATGAGTAACTTGTGAATGGTTTTGAGGTGGAATTGGGTATATGGAATGAATCTATGAATTATAATTCTTGAGGTTTGTATTGTGATTCAGAGAGAAGGAATAGTGGTGTTGTTACAATTCTGAGTTGTATCTCAGATAATGATGTTGGTGGTAGTATTGAATTGAAGGTGAAGATGAAATGGGGAACTGTGATGCAATGAAGAACCGAATCGATGGTGCTAATTGTGTTGATTGACATGGACTGACAATGAAGATATTTGTAATTGAGAAGTACTAGAGTTGTCGTTGATTATGTGTTGAGATTAAATATGGAGTATAACTTGAGTTGAATTCAAGAGATAGTGGATATTGAGATAATAATACTGAGAATGTGGCAGTGAAGCTATAATTGCATGAATACAAGTCCTGGTGGTAGCAATAAGTAGAAGTGATGAGCTGAAATGTATCCAAGTAGAAGTGATGAAACAAGTTATTGTAAAGATCTTATTGTCGAGTCCGATGCGCATATGGCGGTGGTAATGAAGATGACCGTAAGTGGTGGTCCTGGTGCTTTGCCATTGCGATGGGTAGGGTTGATATATAGAGATGGTGTTGTAGTTTACAAAATGTATAGATGGAACTTGAAGTTGCAGGCCATGAAGATTGGTAATTATAGACTAGTAGAGAGTAATTGTTGTGATGCATCATTTAAATGCATCGGTTTGTGGCATGAGCTTATGGCTCAGGCCTTGTGTTTAAGCCTATTAGTCATCTTAGTCAATTAAACTGACAAACTGCGTTTGATTATGTCCGATGGAGTTGAATCTGTTGAACTCGGTAGTGACTCGCCGACTCGGTTAGTAGACCGAGTTAACTCATTGACCAGACTTTGTCTAGTTTGACCGAGTTGACCTTGACCAAGACCTGACCTTGACTGGATGTTTACCTTTAATTAACCCTGTGACTGTTATTGACCATTAGTTGACTCTGGTGGACTGGACCTTATGTTAATGGGCTTCTTTAGTGGACTTGGGCTTAGGCATAGTTTTCTTATTTTGATATATTGGACCTTATTGTCAGAATTAACCTTTGGTTCCTTCTACAAGTTGTAGATGTCCATAAGACATATCTAATGGACTATGAAACCATTCTAATTGAATTAATAAACCTTTAAATATGCTAAATATAGACAATGAGAAAGTGTAGAACCATAGATGGGCTTAGAATCATTAGATAGTTCATCTTGCTTATAACTAGAGAATTGCATGAGATTATGTTATGAGACTTGTGTGAGCCTTCTGACTAATTCCTAAGAGTGCTTGGGTGGTTAACAGTTAATCTTTATTAACAACGATCGATTCAAAGATTGAACCAGTGGATTATGGATCTCGAGGTAGGCGTGGTTTGCCTTCAATATCAGGTGGGAACTCTGTAACCTTCTTGTAATCATTAAGCTTTCTTATATTCTACGAGCATGATGAGTCTTTACTATTCAGTGAGCATGGTAGTGTATACTTTGATTTACTATTCATGTATCCTTGAGTGTAATGTATATGTTGTATTTGTATGTACGATGTTTGTTACGATGTGTTTTGTGTGTTTTATGCATTGTGAGATTTCCCTGCGAAGAGTGTCTGTGTTTCTCCACGGCTCTTAGCTAAGTTAAGTAAGGCGGTAATTCATCCGTCAACAATATTATGTAGTAGGGCGGTAATTCATCCGTTGTAATATTATTATATCTAATTTAATTAGTAGGGCGGTAATTCATCCGTTTTAATAATATTAGTAGGGCGGTAATTCATCCGTTATAATATTACTGCTTATTAATATAGTAGGGCGGTAGTTCATCCGTAAGCAATAGTACTTAGTAGGGCGGTAGTTCATCCGTTATGATATTATATATACTATTCTATTTGAGGGAAATCACTCGTGTGCATATTATACTTGTTTGACTAACTTTCTAATCTTGATGGTAATATTCTGAATCATGGTTTGTATGGGCACTCTGTGTGGACGATGTTATTATTATTGATTAGGGTTGCTTTCGCATCGTCTTCTAATGAGCTTGGCGAGGTTAGAGTGACACTTGCTTCATGATGCATAATTTCTCGATGGTATAGATTCTTCTTGTTTCTTTCAGTTTCTGTTATTCTTTTAGAACTGTGAATTATTTTAGTGATTACTTGAGAGTTATATGTTTCCATTGAGCACCCTTATGGGATGATGTGCTCACTTGTTCCCACTTCAGTTTTCAGTAAATCAGAAGAAATGGAGCGCTCGAAGATATCCGTTTTGTAGCTTAGAGTTTTGTCGAATCCAGTGTTGTTATATTTCTTTACTATACGTACTCTTCTTTCTTTTGTAAACAACACATTGATATATTCTTAACACTCGGAAGACTTTCATATATATAATATCAGAGAGTTTGGGTTTTGTTATTAGCACATTATGTATTTATGATCCTTAAAATCGATAATCTAGTTTTGATACTTCAATTAGAGTGTTATCCGTTCAGTTAAGCAGGTTTAGTAATTGGGGCGTCACAGGTTGGGACCTTTCTAGCCGTTAATTGTTTTGTATCTGTAGAAAACAAGAAAATTCTTCAAAATCGGATGGGAATTCCCAACCGTAACCGTAGGTTCCCAGCCGTGAAGTTTTGTGTCGGTCGAGTTGAAAAAATTTCCCAGACGTGAAGTTTTTTGTCGGTCGGGTTGGATAGTTTTCCAAGCCGTTATGATATATGTCCTTTGGGTTGGAAAGTTTTCCCAGCCGTTGACAAACGTATGGGTTGTGTATTGCTTTCCAACCGTAATTGTCTGAATGAATGTTTCTTTGGTCTTATATAATTGTGTCATTTTTGGGAACCAAAGAAGGGAAAAACCATACATTTTTCAGTGAAACGAAAAAGAATACATATTTCATAGCATAAGCTTTCATTACATTGCAAACATGGGTCTTAATAATAGTGGAAGAAATCACCGTAGATACTTTCTTCCAAGACATGATAGCAAGCATGAAGTTCAAACTTCTTTCCATGGACATCCTCATAATCAGCTTCGGCCATCTCCCACTGAAAAAACGAAACAATTTTAAATCGGTTTTACATAATACAATTTTTGATAGGACAATTATTGGCAAACTTACACTTTGTGCACGTGGCATATTGAGATTGTTCTCCTTTACGTCTTCCATTTCGTCTTTGAAGGCTTCCAATTGTGGAAAGATCTGCTCGAATCTTTTCTTAATGAGTTTCATCGATCTTCCATTACGATTTCCTTCTAACTCCACAAAAAAAATTCGCACACGGTTCCAAAAAGCTTCTGAGGTTCCATCTATAAAAATGAGTGCATCTTCGAAATGCTTTGATATCGTTACCACGCTCTAACAATTGCAACATCTTCTTCAAGTGGTGTAGCGAGTAACCATGTTTCTTCCTTTTTTGCAACAATTGTGAGAGAGAGATAGAGAGGGAGTGTGTTTTGTGTGAAAATTTTGATTGGAGAAGTGTCATTTTATAGCAAAAAAATTACCCAACAGCTAGTTTTTTGAAAAAACTAGCCGTTCCTCAAAAAACTCAACGCATTAACTCAATGCAGTTGTTAAATTACGGCCAGCAAACATAAAAGTTTCTGGCCGATATTAGATGTTTACGGCTTGGTATTTCCATGTTTCCCGATCATAAATATGAACCTTCCCATTTGTTTCTCATCCGTTTTCAATGCGTCCCAGCCGCAAATTCATCTGTGATACTTCTGTTCAGATTTTCGGCCAGGAAACATTAAAAAACAAGCTTGTAACTCATTTACGGCTGGGACGCATAGAAAACGGCTGGGAAGTTCTGGGAAGGTTTAGATTTACGGCTTGGAAACATGAAACTACCAAGCTGTAACCACCATATACGGTCTGGAAAAATTGAAATACCAAGTCATAAACCCTTAATATCGGCTAGAATATTATCTGTTTCCTGGCAGTAATTCTCCAACTGCATTGAGTTAATGCGTTGAGTTTTCTCCAATCAAAATTTTCACACAAAACAGACTCCATCTCTATCTCTATCTCACAATTGTTGGAAAAAAAAGAAGAAGGAAGAAACATAGTTACTCCGTACACCACCGAAGAACATATGGCAATCGTTAGAGCGACGCTCACGGTGAGAAAGCGTGACGAAAATCAAGGCATTAACGCGGGAGAGAGTGATGATTCTCAATTAAACCATATAGTTATGGTCTTTGTGGCCATATATGGTAATCAAAATGGAAGATCGATGAACCAAATAAAGGATAGGTTCAAGGAGATTTACCTAGAAATGGAAGTTTTTAGGTGCAATTAGCACGTGTGAAGGCGATGAGTCCCGAAATGTCTTTTTCAATAGAGTGAGTATGTGCAAATGTTTTCTAATAAAGTAAGTTTTGAATAAAATGCTAACTTTACTTTGATTTGTTTTTTAGTTTGCCTGGATTCTTGGTCGTTACCAAGTTATAATTATTCGTCGCAAGAAATTTGAGCATGAGAAATGTTATTGGATCACGAGAGAGTTTATTGAGATTTACAACCAACCTTGAATACTTAAGTGTATTACTCCATGTTTTATTTTTTGCATTTGGGTATAACTATTGAATGTAACGTGGCCTAGCCAAATTATGTGATGGTAACATTATTGATGAATGGCAAGTGAAAAATCTGATCGAATACGACTAAAAAATTTACAAAATCAACAATAGTAACGGCTAGGTTTACCAGCCGTAAGTATCAGAATTATGGGAATCGCATTAACGGCCAAAATATCCCGCTTGTAAACCGTTAAATCCCAACCGAAAAACCAACTTCCAAACCGATATCTCAATTACGGTTGGGAAACTATAGAAACTCAGACGATATGATGTTTACGGTTCGGTCGTGGTCTGTTATTCAAACAGTAAATTTTAATTTTCAGTTTTTATGGTCAAAACGGCTAGGTCGTTTTGCATTAAAACCTGGCCGAAAATACTTCAATATGAAACTGTTTCTTTTGAGAAATGGAACAAACATAAAACAAAATGGACCAAAATAGTTTTTCTTTAATTGAATCGGAAAAGCATACATATTTCATTACATTGATAAGATAGATCATAACAATTAAAATAAAGCCTTATTCGTATTTCGGTAAAACTCATAGGTAGTATTTTCTAAGATGCAATAGCTATCATTTTGTTGAAACTCTTTCCCATGAAGCGCCTCATATTGGCGGTGAGCCCTCGACCACTATAGAAACAAATACGATATGTTAGATAATGTTACTCAAAACGATTTCTAATTAAAGAACTTATTAAAAAAGTTACTCTTATCGCACTTGGCATTGTAGGATTAGCTTCCTTTTGGTCTTTCATTTCCTTTTTGAAATCTTCGCATTCTTCAAAGACTTTCTCGAATCTGTCCTTAACGCTTGCGAAAATTCTTCCATTACGATTTCCGTTTAGTGCAACAAAAACTATGAAAACACGGTTCCAAAAAGAAAAGGATATTTGATCTATGTCAATGTCTAGATCTTCATCATGTTGTATGACCGTCGCCCATGCTCTAACAATCACAAAATCTTCTACCATAGTGTTTTTATTACTTGTGGATGAGAAATAGATGAGAATGAATATGAGAGCTTATAACTAGGATTTGGGTGAGCAAGAGATGATAGAATGGTCTCCTTTTATAGGATTTAATGACATAACGGTTAATTTTTTTTGAAAACTAGCCGTTTAGTTTAAAAATAGAAGTCAAGCAATACATTAAATGCATTGGTTGAGAGTGTTCAGGCCCAAAAACGGCCGGGTATCCCTGCCGTTTATACAATTTATGGTTGGGTTTCCAGCCGTGATTGATACACAGAGACTCTTGATAACTATTCGGACATGAGTTCATACTAATCCAGTCATGAGTATGAATTACAGCCAGAAATTCTCACTAACCTAGCCGTGAATATATATTACGGCCTGGAATCCTTCAATTACGAATCGTAATTCTTTATAACGGCTGGGACGACAACATTTTACCAGCCGTAACCTGTAAATAAACTCAAATTTTTTACAATCAAAATTTCAAATGTTGTTGATTCCAAGGTTTTCTAGACTAGTTTCAGGATAGGTTTCATCAGTTTTTCTTCAAAGTTTTCAACAAAGTTCACCAAAATCATCCTTCTTCTTCTTCTAGATAAAAAAAAAATGATTCTCAAGAAATTAATCATTAAATTAGTATAATCCATTTGTTAATCAAATCGATTAGTTTACTTAAGCATCATAATTATCACTAATCAAATCCACGGTATATTGGGGATTATGTAAAATGGAGGATAAGGGGTTATAAGAACTACTATTTCATGACCCATTAAGCCCCCAAACAACCATCTTCCCTACTGCCCCAATAGTAGGATTCTAAATGTAATCATGATTCATGGCTTTAATTCATTGGGATATACTAGAACATGTACAACATCTAAATGACTAAATTTGCTTCTTTTGTCCAATATTGTTTCTATTTTAGCTAATCTGAATGTGTATAGTGAGCTAACAATATTTCACCCAATAAATAGAATGTTGTCACTTTATGCTTCAAAAAAATAAAGAATGTTGTCACTCTTTAAAATTAAAAATAGACTCAAATTTTTTCCATTATTAATAAAAAATAAATTCAATAACAATTTGGCCAAGGGACTGACGAGTCAAATGACACAATGCTTCTAATGCGATATATAAAAAAGACTTTTACTTAATCAAGATCCACAGCCTCGAGGCTTTAACACATATGCCTTGGTTATAACATCCCCTAATTACAAACTCCAAATCTTAATATTCAAAACCACCTCCTATTTGACTATCAAAGGCATCAATTTCGTCTCCCTCTTCCAATTGAAGCTGCAGGCATTAGTCAAACCAAAATAAACATCTCCAAAGCTCGTATGTAAAAACGAAATAAAATTAATTGTAACAAAAGTATAAAGGATTAGTTATGAAAAAGTCTCAAATTCATTGAAATGAATAAATGGATTTTTGAAAAGTTAGTAGGTAAAAAAGAATTCATTTACCTCATCTGGGGTCTGCTCTGGTTTTATCCGAGTACCATCCATTAGGAATGCAATAGCGTTGATATTAAGTTCTCTTCTGTCACAATAAGCAATCATAAGTTTACTTAACTTAGTGTTGCGCTTGGTCCTAAAGAAAACTTCAATTCCATCCTGCAGTCATGATCGACAAAAGTTTAATTAAATAAGTATTAAAACGAAAAAATCCTTAAACCCATATCTCAAATATACCAACACAAATATTAATTAAGAGCATCATCTGGAGAATGATTCAGTCATTCAGAGATAGATTTTCTCAAAATAAGAAGATGAAAGATTCAGAGATAGAAAAGAGACTTTACGTACATTGCTCTTCACCTTAAGACAAATGAAACCAGCTTGTTCCGTTACTTCTCCTGGATTACCAGACATATTTGGAACTTAAATTAGGGTTTCTCTGCCACTAAATATTTTCCTTCCTATGAGTCTTGAACAAACCAACAGAGGAGAAGAGTTTTAAATAGTGAGAGATGGGAGAAAATATGAAGCGTTTGAGTTTCCATTTCCTTGAGATTCGGTGTTTGTGTTTCAATTCATATACTACTACACTAGAATAATGTGTACATTACCCGAGGTGGATATTTTGGATAATTCATCTCCCCTGATCCTTAAACTTAAACCATTTAATCTGTCGTCTCGATTTGTGATGACCGAGAATGGCTAGGTATAAGTGATGGAGACCAAGTTGAACATTGTGTAAATTCTTATTGCGCTAAAAAAAGGAACAACACCTTTATAGTACATATTAATTTGTTCGATTTATTAGGAATTTCGTGATCAAATAAGAGAGTATAAATGTGATTCTTTATTCGATTTATCTTTAAATTTAATTTAGTGGATGTGTTCTACTGATTTTTACTCGAAATAATTTTACAATGTTTGTGTTTCCCATTTCTTTGTGTCTTGAGGATCAGTGTCATAATAGTTATAGCTCACAAGAAGATGAGATGAAATTCGCAGAACCACTCTAGCTTGAAGTCCTAGTTCCGCCACTGGCCATAGAGTTGGCTCTTTCAGATGTTTGTTAATATATGTAGGTTATGACTGAACCAGCTGCGGCCTAAAAATCTATAATACATTTTCTGGATATAATATGAATCCAATCTTACATTTTGTGGTCAAATAGTGACAGTTATCAAAGGCTAATTTGTTCCACAAGGAGTCGTTTAGGGAGTGGAAAGATGAATTGAGATGGAGGCGTTAACAGCAACTACCATCACTGCAAAAAATACTACCATCACTGCAATGTTGTTTTGTTTCTCATTTAAGATGCAAAGACAAAGACTAGGCTTAATTCAATGTCTTACGAGTCAAATACAATGCTTCTAATGCAATACATAAAAAAAATACATAGGCGTATTAATTAATGACTTCAGAATACTTGACCACTTCAAAACCAACACAAACTTGTACAACTCCCAAGTCACAAACTAGTTATTTCAACCCAACAACGTCTTTCGGAAAATGGGTCATTTGTCCAAATATTTTTAAAACCTGGCAAATGGACGAGTAAAAATTAGTATGGGTGAAATGGACAAAAAAAAAATAGTAAGGATGAAACTGGATACATCCTAACTTAAATTTAAAAAATAGCAAGGATGAAACTGGATGCATCCTGATGTAAATTTAAAAAAGAAAATGTATTTGAAAATGGGTAGGATGAAACTGTTTAAATCCTGGCTATTTTTGTATTTTTGTCCATTTAAATAATATCAAAATCTAGATATCTTTTTCACCCAGGATTTGTTGAATTTGGTCTTTTTTAACCAAGTTTGTGAATTTCGTATTAAAAAAAAAACCAAATTTGTGAAAAAAAATAATTAATGAAAAAAATACATAGTAATTCAATGCTCGTCTCAAGTCCGATATATCCAGCAAAAAATATTCATTGTCATTTGATTAGTTTTTGTATTTTGTTGAGAAAACTGCGGTGAGCTTGCGATTGGTAGCACTGTGCCACCGTCGCGTCTAATAACCATATTAAAACCCTTTAAATTAACCTATATTTCATATTTAGACCACCAAGTATTTTAGTATTTAGTCAAGTAAAACCGAAATGTGCACCCCGGCTTTAGCCAAAATCGAAAATGATAGATACTACTGGCGCCTGCAATCAAATGATATGATTTCTATACCTCATCTCAGACACCAGTTTGGCCGAGAGTACAGGTGAAAAAATATATACTCATTAATCAATAAGATTTGGTAAATGTTGCCTTATGCGGCAGTTTGGGCCGGCCATATGCAAAGAATGGAACAAAAGAAGCAGGTTTATTGGTGATGCCATCCATCTGAATTATGATGACACTTTTTGTTCCAGAAGATTCATTTCCATTTTAATGGCTAACAAAAGACATTGTAAAGCCATGATGTGTCATGGCCTAGACAGTTCATACCCTATAAATTGCTCCTCAAACGAAAACTCATTTCATCAAAATTCGAAGATAACTAAAGTGTGCAAAAGAGAGATAACATCAAAGTTTAGAAACAATGGAAGGGAAAAATGTGAAGATGGTTTCTTTGATGGTCATAGTAATGTTTGGAATGTTCGTAGGGAGGAGTTCAGCATTCAGCAAGGACTGCTTTGTAGGGTGTATGGTGGCATGCGCTGTTACTCATCCTAACAAGAGTATGTTTGTATGCCCATTTACTTGCTTGAAGAAATGTATTTTCAGGTCGGATGACCCGGATCCTTCTAACAAGATTGAGTCTCTTGGTGATGAATACTGCAAGCTTGGTTGTGCTACCGCGAACTGCATCAGCAAAAGCACTCCCCAGAATCCTCGTGGAGACCAAGTTGAACATTGTGTTAATTCTTACTGCGCAAAAAAAATGCACAAACTAAACACCTTTTACATATTAATTTGTACGATGTATATTAAGGAATTTCGTAATCAAATAAGAGAGTATAAATGTGTGATTCTTTATTCAATTTATCTTTAAATTTAATATAATGAATCTGTTCCACTGTTTTTCTACTCGAAATAATTTTACAATTTTTGTTTCCCCTATTTTTGTGTCTTGAGGATCATACTCAAAGCTCACAAAAGATGAGATGAAATTCGCAAAACCGCTCCAGCTTGAAATGCTAGTTCTACCACTGTCGATACAGTTAGCTTTTTCAGATGTTTGTTAATAGATGTAGGTTATTATGACTGAAACAACTGCGGCATAAACATCAATAGTACATTTTCTGGATATAATATGAATCCAATCTTACATTTTCTGATCAAAAAGAAAAGAGGTCAAGTATGTATTGGATTAAGTTTGTGAAGCTACAACCTTCTCTCTATCCATTCCTATTACTCTCTTTTATAATCAGTCTCAATAATGAAGGTAATTTAGGACGCCACCTGCCTCCTGTTTTTCTTTTCAATTGATTGATAAAATTACCTTTTAATGTTTCGTCTAACGAAATATACAAGGGATGAAATATTGTTACTTCATTATGCACATTCGGCTAGCTAAAATGAAAACAATATGGAGTTAACCGAAGAAGCATGTCCGGTGTTTTAGCAAATCCCTATGATTTATGACGACATTTGTTACTTCTTAATGCAAAAAGAAGCGGGAGATATGATTCATATTTAATTCTTAATTATGAATTTGAACATTTAATTTTCTAGCTGTCGATAGTTTGAATTTCCTCTCTTTTTTTTTAGAAAGTGTAGCATGTCTATTTTCTCCAAATGGTATATAAACGAATCATCAAGGGATGAGATATTGTTAGCTCATTATGCACATTCCCACTAGCTAAAATGGGAACAATATGGAACAAAAGAAGCAAGTTCCGTACTGTGTTCTAGCATATCCCTATGAATTATGACCACATTTTTTAATGCAGAAGAATAATGAGATATATTTCCTATTTAATATCGTCCTGAAATGGTGATTTGAGATCCGCACAATCAATAACAATTAGGCTAGAATCCTATAAATTAATCCTCCATGTAGAACTCCTTCAATCAAAATTTCTAGCGAAAAATCGATTGAGAAAGAAGAGGTGTAGAATTTATTCGATAGAAGAAAAAAAAAATGGAAGGCAAGAATTTGAAGGTGTCAGGTTTTTTATGGCGATCCTAGTGTTGGGAATGTCCGCAGGGCAGAGTTCAGCATCATGTTGGGCGGACTGTATGAAGGGAAATACATGTGGAGTTTTATTTTTGCTCCATGTGCTGTAACCTGTGCGCTATTTTGTAAGGCTGGAATTGGGGCTTTGTCAGATAATAATATAGTTATTACATCTCCTACTGATTATTGCAAGCTTGGTTGTGGGATCCTGAACTGCGCAAACAAAGCCGCCAATCCTCAGCAAGCGGTCGATTGTATCAATGGTCGTTGCGGGAAAGTGTGCACCAATTAAGTAAAAAATGTTCGTTCATTGTAACAATATGAAATAAATAAAAACAACTCGCTTAATCTATTATTGCTTTACTCTCTGTTAGTGCAATGGAATGAATGAATGAATGAACTAATTCTTTTATCTTATCTACGAAATTTTCTTAAACAATTTTGTTGGATTTCTTGCATGGGATATGGGACATTGCACTTAACCCTTTGACTGAAACCCCTCCTTGTTCACTTTCTGCACATCTATGGATAAGATGCCAATTCATTTATGCCTTTTTAGACTCTGTATTAAGATCAAGATTGAAATTTTTTGTGCCGAGTGGTCTTAGTAATGGATAATATGAATATATTGGCATGTTTTTATGCTTCATGCCGGACACCATTCTGGCTGAGATTATATATTGTACCTAAGAGTACAGGTCAAAAAATAAATTACTAGTACGTAAAACCAATAAGATTTGGCAAATGTTGCCTGATGCAGTCATTTGGGCTAGAACGGAACAAAAGAATTATGATGACACTTTTTATTGCAAAGATTCATTTCCGAAATGCTTAATACATGTAGAGGGTGTATTTCACTGCTTGTAGATACGCACAAAGATACAATGTTTTGTCAGGAAAAAGAATTACTCGTAGTAAAGAGTAAGATTTAGAAAATGTTTCCATATGCCGTTGGGATATATGCAAATAACGGAACAGAAGAAGCAGGTTTATTGGTAGTGCCATGCCATCCATAGAAATTATGATGACACTATTTATTGCGAAAAATTCATTTCCATCTTTATGGCCCTCAAAAAGGTATCATTCTTTGTGAAATTCCTTTAGTAATTATGATTTGAGCTGTGTAGAGATATTGTACAGCCATGATGAGCCATGATGTGTCATGGATTAGGCAAATCATACCCTATAAATTGCTTCTCAAACGAACACTCCTTCCATCAAAATTTCAAGAAAACTAACCAGAGAGAAAAAGATAAGAGCCAATTCAAACTAGATTTTATAGCAGAAATGGAGGGGAAACATATGAAGATGATTTCTTTGATGGTGATAGTGATGTTTGGAATGTTCGTAGGGAAGAGCTCTGCATTCAGCAAGGACTGCTTTGTAGGATGTTTGACGACATGTGCAGTTACTCATCCTGACTTGCATATGCTTGAATGCCCATTTACTTGCTTGAAGAAATGTTTATCCGGAGGGGCTCCTTCTAACAAGATTGAGTCTCTTGGTGTTCACTACTGCAAGCTTGGTTGTGCTACCACAAACTGCATCAGCAAAAGCACTCCTCAGGATCCTCGTGGAGACCAAGTTGAACATTGTGTTAATTCTTACTGCGCTAAGAAATGCACAAATTAAACACATTTCTACTACACATTAATTAGTTCAGTGTATTAAGGAATTTCTTAATCAAATAAGAGGGTATGAATGTGATTATTTTATTCGATTTATCTTGAAATTTATTTTATGAATGTGATCCAATGAATATTTATTCCCAACTACTACATATAATTTTATAATTCTTGCATTTCCCCTTTCATTGGGTCTTCAGGATCAATGACAACAAATCTGCCTTTTTTGTTGCGTTCTTTGCATATAGCATAAGGCAACATTTGGAAAATCTTTTTTGATTGCATTAGTCATTTATTTTGTCTCCTGTACTCTTAGGTAAAATATCTATAAGTAAGTGTATGAGATGAGGTATAAAAACATGTCATTTGATTACTAGTTATGTACCAGACCACATTTGGAAAATCAGTAGTTTCTCATTATTATGTTAGATATAAACAAATTTCCCTAAGCAAAGAACAGCGAAAATAAAATGACACATTGATATTTCCTTAGGAAAGAAAAAAAATTGAGGTTGTTTACAAAGTAGTAGTAAGAAATGGAACATTTATACATTGCACATATATGTCAATGACATGATGATGTTAGCTTTCCTCTGATTTCTTTGGATGGCTCTAAAAATCTTCATCCATTGATTGAATAATAGACTGCACCCTCCGACAGACTAAAATGAATTACCTAATATGCAAGGGCAGGTGATTTGCCACCTCCCCTTTCTTAATCACAAGCAAAATCCTTCCTAGTTTCTCAACGGCAAGAAACCAAGAGAAGAAATAGAGAACTCATCTTATATTACGCGCTCTTACTAAAAGAATGATGGGTCTGTCTGCTTACCCCTGGACGTGTTCGGTGGCTTCTGCATCGGCTAACTTCCGGGTTTCAATGAACCTGTTAATACATTCTAGCAACTGTGCAGCCTTTCTTTTACCTCTTTCTGTACCGTTTTCAGCCAGGTCAAGAAGTGGACCCATTATCCCAAGTTCCTGTGCCTCAATTAAATGTTTTTGGTCACTAGTACACAGACGAACAAGAACTGAAGTTGCGTTTTCCCTGTTCCTAGGGGAACCACTTCCAATCAAATTCACTAAGGTAGGTAATGCATCATCTGCAGCTCCAATAGCTGCCTTCCCTTCCGTATGGCTTGCAAGCATTGACAGTATAGCCACTGATTCATCAGCCATTGAAACTCCAGGCTCTTTTAGAAGCTTCAACAGTGCTGGCACTAATCCTGCCCTTACTGCCTTTCCCTTGTTCCCTTGGTATTTGCATAGGTTGAAGAGAGCAGTTGCCGCATCTTTTTTACCACGCTGACCACCCTCTTCAAGTAATGCAACAAGCGGTGTTATAGCACCCGATGAGCCAATTGTGGCCTTGTTCGCATCCAAAACTGACAAGCTGAAAAGTGTGGCCGCTGCATTCTCTCGTCCTTCCATGCTTCCTTTTTTGAGCACGTGAACTATACCAGGTAAGGCACCAGACGTTATGATGCAACTTCTGTTATCTTACAATATAAAGCACAGTTTGTTTCTGAGTGGTGGCCAGGATTTATTCGGGCAAAGATAAATCTACGGCCGTGGTTGTGCGAGACCACACCCATAACCCGCACGTGCGCCAAGGCTAACTTTGCCTATATGAGTGGTGGTCAGGATTTATCCTTGGCAAAGATAAATCAAAGGCTGTGATCCTCCGTGCCACACCCTACAAGTCGAACACTCAAAGGCTGTGATCCTCCGTGCCACACCCTACAAGTCGCACACGTGGTGTTCATTCCAATATTATGAATTAAAAATGAATACTCAAGTCAAGATATTGAATTTTAAAAATTATAACGGGAGGTTCGAACTCATGACCTATTGTGTCATAAGAGTGGCCTCTAACCATTGTTCCACCTTGGTTGGAATTGATAAAAAGATAAATCAACAAGTGGTTGTTTGTTCAACTTAAATATTAATTAGTATAAGTGTTTTATTAATTAGTATAAGTGATTTGTCTAGAGAGAAGATAAATCTATGGTTATGGTTTGTTCAACTTAAATATTAATTCGTATAAGTGTTTTATTAATTGATGTCTCATTAATTTCTCATGATAAATAATTTATTAATTTTACATCATAAATATCCCTTAATTAATATTAATACATATCTCCATCAATAAGTAATAATTTTGACCAAAATTATTTCAATAGATATTAGTGGTGGTGGTGGTGGTAGTAGAGGAAGAAGTGGTGGATGCGGTGGAATGTGTTACAAAGTGGTGGAGGCGGTAACATTAGTTTTGGTGGAAGAAATAGTAGCGCTGGATGGTTTTAATGGCGGTGGTATTAGTTTTTTCTTTTTGAATCAAAAATAATAATTTTTTTTACATGACGGGTAACATTGTATTGTGAAAAGTATAGTTGGTTGTTTTTGACACGATCAAAAAAGGCGGATAACAAATACTTTTGGGATGATACCAAATCATATAAGACAAAATGGTTGTTTTTGGTACCATTTGCTATCTTTGGTAACCGTTTCGTACGCATGATTTTCGTATTAATAAAAAACATATAGTTGAATAAATTAATTGACGACCTAAGTTTGTTAAATCTAAACTTTATACATGACGTGTGGGATTAAAAGTTATAAGTGCGCCCAATATTCTACGAGGGATGGAAAATGGTGGTGGTGGAGAAAGAAGTGATATCCGGTGGTTTGTGGTACTGGCCGGTTTTGATGAGTAGTAATTGACTATGTTAATTATGTGCTGCTACAAAAGGATAACACTATAAATTAGAAATGTGGTTGATCGTCTTAATGCTAATATAAACTCGGTTAAAATACATGAAAATTAAGAAGAAGAAAAAAACATTTGGATATCACGTTATATAATAAATAACACTAAAAACTACATATTTAGTATCAAGGTTTCTCCGTCCAATAGATAAATCTAAGGTTGTATTGAGATCCCGTAAGCAGAGGGCGAGTTGATCTTGGATTTCTGAATGATAATGAATATAATGAAACGCTCCCTCTCGGTTTCTCCAATGAAAACCGAAACCTTCTAAAAAAAATAATCAATCGAACAACACTTAGATGGAACGCATCACCACCAAAGTGTAAACTTTCAATTGCTACATATCCAAAGGAAATTTCTCTGATTAACTGGTGATTTCGTCCCTACCTGCGTTGCGAGGCATGCAATTAAATCTCTAATAATGATTTTAAAGGTATTTAATAATTACAAAATTCTCTTATAAGTTTTGTTTATGCAAGTATTGATTTAACTTGGGTTCTTTTATATATTTTGTGTTAAGTTGATGACTTTTTAATTTGAATACATGTTTGGTTAACAAACTTTGATACATATAGGGTATTTTCTTTGTAGAACTGATGTTAGTCTCTCATTTTTCCCGTTAGCACTTTGTTTCGATCCCGTATTTGTAGACATTATTTGACTAATGTTGGGGTATTAGTTTAATCTCAAGGCCGATTAAACCCAATGTGTGTTGTATACATTGAAGGCGACAAAAGTTTGTGTCGGCTCTACCTTGAAACTAATAATTTTTCTTCGGAAGGTTAGTTGAATTTATGTGGATACAAATATCAATATGACTATATATGCTCTTTAAAACTCCAAATTACTTGAGTAACACTAGATGTGAGAACGTCATTCATGCACTACTTAGCATAGTTGGTGTGAAATCTTTTTATCCACGAATTTCTTCAATATTATGCTATCAATATGATTGAGAAAGAATCTTACACATGTTTTGATTTACTATTATAAGTTTATTTTTTCAACTTACATGTGTATATCTCAGCCTTCCAATAGCCAAGGGTTCTTCATTTTTATAACTCTCACATTTCCAAAAAATAAATAAATAGTGTTTATCTATAGTAGGGAAAATATTATGGGTTTTTGCTTCACTCCTTAGAGCCTTAGTTATCAATAATTTCGAAACAAATGTATTCATAAACATCATGGAGTTGGATTCGCAGTTTAGGTATATGTACTGTTAGGTGAAATATTCTTTTTGAAGTTTGAAATTATGGTATGATGGAACAATAAATGGGAAAATTTTTATTTACTGTATTTTTTATTTTATTTTCATGTTGGCACAACATTATTACTCAAGATCCCGATAATAAATTGGAACAACATGCTTAAGTAAAAAATAAAAAGATCGAGTAACCAATTTTGTTTCCCAAAACCTATTTGAATATCAAAATAATTACTCACGAATAAAATGAAGCAAGAGAAATGTGAACAATATCGTATTAGAGACAAAACATCCCGTGCCGTTACGGCACGGGTTAAGATCTAGTCTACAATATAAAGCACAGTTTGTTTCTGAGTGGTGGCCAGGATTTATTCTGGGCAAAGATAAATCTACGGTCGTGGTTGTGCAGACCACACCCTACAAGTCGCACACGTGGTGGTCATTCCAATATTATGAATTAAAAATGAATACTCAAGTCAAGATATGGAATTTCAAAAATTATAACGGGGAGGTTCGAACTCATGACCTATTGTGTCAAAAGAGTGGCCTCTAACCATTGTTCCGCCTTGGTTGGAATTGATAGAAAAGATAAATCAACTTAAATAAGTGGTTCGTACGCATGATTTACAATATAAAGCACAGTTTGTTTCTGAGTGGTGGCCAGGATTTATTCTGGGCAAAGATAAATCTACGGTCGTGGTTGTGCAGACCACACCCATAACCCGCACGTGCGCCAAAGCTAACTTTGCCTATATGAGTGGTGGTCAGGATTTATCCTTGGCAAAGATAAATCAAAGGCTGTGATCCTCCGTGCCACACCCTACAAGTCGCACACGTGGTGTTCATTCCAATATTATGAATTAAAAATGAATACTCAAGTCAAGATATTGAATTTTAAAAATTATAACGGGGAGGTTCGAACTCATGACCTATTGTGTCATAAGAGTGGCCTCTAACCATTGTTCCACCTTGGTTGGAATTGATAAAAAAGATAAATCAACAGTGGTTGTTTGTTCAACTTAAATATTAATTAGTATAAGTATTTTATTAATTTAGGAAACATTAATTTCTCATGATAAATGATTTATTAATTTTACATCATAAATATCCCTTAATTAATATTGATACATATCTCCATCAATAAGTAATAATTTTGACAAAAATTATTTCAATAGATATTAGTGGTGGTGGTGGTAGTAGAGGAAGAAGTAAGTGGTGGAAGCGGTGGAATGTGTTACAAAGTGGTGGAGGCGGTAACATTAGTTTTGGTGGAAGAAATAGTGGCGCTGGATGGTTTTAATGGCGGTGGTATTAGTTTTTTCTTTTTGAATCAAAAATAATAAAAAGTTTTACATGATGGGTAACATTGTATTGTGAAAAGTATAGTTGGTTGTTTTTGACACGATCAAAAAAGGCGGATAAAAAATACTTTTGGGATGATACCAAATCATATAAGACAAAATGGTTGTTTTTGGTGCCACTGCTATCTTTGGTAACCGTTCGTACGCATGATTTTCAGTATTAACAAAAAACATATAGTTGAATAAATTAATTGACGACCTAAGTTTGTTAAATCTAAACTTTATACATGACGTGTGGGATTCAAAGTTATAAGTGCGCCCAATATTCTACGAGGGATGGAAAATGGTGGTGGTGGAGAAAGAAGTAATATCTGGTGGTTTGCGGTATCGGCCGGTTTTGATGAGTAGTAATTGACTATGTTAATTATGTGCTGCTACAAAAGGATAACACTATAATTAAATTAGAAATGTGGTTGATCGTCTTAATGCTAATATAAACTCGGTTAAAATACATGAAAATTAAGAAGAAGAAAAAAACATTTGGATGTCACGTTATATAATAAATAACACTAAAAACTACATATTTAGTATCAAGGTTTCTCCGTCCAATAGATAAATCTAAGGTTGTATTGAGATCCCGTAAGCATAGGGCGAGTTGGTCTTGATTTTCGAATGATAATGAATATAATGAAACGCTCCCTCTCGGTTTGTCCAATGAAAACCGAAACCTTCTAAAAAAAATAATCAATCGAACAACACTTAGATGGAACGCATCACCACCAGTGTAAACTTCTCTGAATTGCTACATATCTAGTGAAATTTCTACAAATTAATCACGGTGATTTCCTCCTACCGTTGCGGGGCATGCAATTAAATCTCTAATAGTGATTTTAAAGGTATTTAATAATTATAAAATTCTCTTATAAGTTTTGTTTATGCAAGTATTGATTTAACTTGGGTTCTTTTATATTTTTGTGTTAAGTTGATGACTTTTTAATTTGAATACATGTTTGGTTAACAAACTTTGATACATATAGGGTATTTTCTTTGTAGAACTGATGTTAGTCTCTCATTTTTCCCGTTATCACATTGTTTCGATCCCGTATTTGTAGACATTATTTGACTAATATTGGGGTATTTGTTTAATCTCAAGGCCGATTAAACCCAATGTGTGTTGTATACATTGAAGGCGAGGTGTCGGCTCTACCTTGAAACTAATAATTTTTCTTCGGAAGGTTAGTTGAATTTATGTAGATACAAATATCAATATGACTATGCTCTTTAAAACTCCAAATTACTTGAGTAACACTAGATGTGAGAACGTCATTCATGCACTACTTAGCATAGTTGGTGTGAAATCTTTTTATCCACGAATTTCTTCAATATTATGTTATCAATATGATTGAGAAAGAATCTTACACATGTTTTGATTTACTATTATAAGTTTATTTTTTCAACTCACATGTGTATATCTCAAACCTTCCAATAGCCAAGGGTTCTTCATTTTTATAACTCTAACATTTTGCAAAAAATAAATAAATAGTGTTTATCTATAGTAGGGAAAATATTATGGGTTTTTGCTTCACTCCTTAGAGCCTTAGTTATCAATAATTTCGGGAACAAAAGTATTCATAAACATCATGGAGTTGGATTGGCAGTTTAGGTATATGTACTTTGTTAGATGAAATATTCTTTTTGAAGTTTGAAATTATGGTATGATGGAACAATAAATAGGAAAATTTTTATTTCTTGTATTTTTTATTTTATTTTCATGTTGGCACAACATTATTACTCCGTCCGGATAATAAATTGGAATAACATGCTTAAGTAAAAAAATAAAAGATCGGGTAACCCATTTTGTTTCCCAAAACCTATTTGAATATCAAAATAATTACTCACGAATAAAATGAAGCAAGAAAAATGTGAACAATATCGTATTAGAGACAAAACATCCCGTGCCGTTACGACACGGGTTAAGATCTAGTCCTCACATATGGAAAGGTTTAGGAGCTATGAAGCACGGATACTGATACGGGGATACGGATACGGGGATACTGATACGGGGATTCGTCAATTTTCAAAAAATGGAGATACGGGATACGTGTATTAATTAAAAAATATTTAATTTATTAATAGTGAAAAGATTCGCATAAAGTAAGAAAATTATAAAATACTATCCGGAATATATAAAAAAAAAAAAAAAAAAAAAAAGAAGATAACCCATCACTCATCAATATTGAATAAGAATGTTACGGTTAGACATTTATATACTGCTTCTATAGAATAATTTTTGATAAATACAAATATATTAAATATCTAAAAATATTTAACATATTTTGTATACAAATATTTGGCATATATATATATATATATATATATATATATATATATATATATATATACTATAAGAAGTGTCCCCTTTAGAGTATCTGTGAAGTATCCCAAAAGCATCCCCTACCCTTTTCGTAATTAATAAAAAGGAACACTTTAAATGGGGTTTCCGATACGTATCCCCAAGTGTCCCCAAGTGTCCGACACTGATAAGGCGTCCGACACGGATACGTCACCAGTTTTGAGTTGTCCGTGCTTCATAGTTTAAGAGTGCAAGAATAAAGATGCTCTGGGTACGGCGGTCAAGCGTTGCTTGACAGATCTATGAGTAGCGGGATTGCACCAGCCTCGTAATGCAAATACGATTGTCGGCATTCTTCTTGGCAGGAAGACGAAGCTCACCAAATGCGCAGATCGCCGATCCTCGCATTCCCTCGATTGAAGCTTGCGAAGTAAAATACCAACTTTAGCACGTTCCGCAGGAGTGCAGAAAGAAAAAAGTTAATGCGGTGAGCGTGGATCGAACACGCGACCTTCAGATCTTCAGTCTGACGCTCTCCCAACTGAGCTATCCCCGCACGTATACAGCAATCTCTCTCCCGCTACTCCCTCTCTGGTCTGCACCCAAGAACGTCGTATAACATATAGTGCCACGGAAAACAACGGCGAGCATTTGGAGTTGTGAGTTGTCTATATTTGGGGCCAAATACTCCAAAGTAGAATGATACCTTGGGCAATATAAGCATGCAGTGCTTGAGGGAGTGAAAAGGATGGGTAGTAATGGAGGCAGCCTATCGGCAAAAGCTACAAATGATTGCAATTTCCATCAGTACAATGCTTTTCATTCAAGAAGCAAAGAATAGGCGCAATTGTTTAGTTCTATGTCTTACATGTCAAATACAATGCTTTAATTTAATGCAATACGTAAACATTGAATTATACTTTCATGTGTTTGTTAGATTTTTGAATAAGTAGACAATGGCTTAAGTACGTTTAGTTCACGTGAGATTAATAAGTAGACATTTTAATTAGTTCTTGTAAACTCCATAATACTCTTGTTTTCACTTAAGTACGTTTACAATTACATTACATATTTAACTAGAACTTCATAATACTTTTTCATGTATATACTTCGTTCAAATCAACTTCGAGCTCCACCAAATATCTCCAAAGCGGTGATACGAATGAATGGCATTCCATGATCCGTTTGGTATAAATTCAAAGCATCTTCACGATTACCATTTGATGCCCTTAATGAAACGACAAAAAGCTTGCAATAACGCTTGATGCTTGCTAACCGACATTGTAATTGTTTTTGGCATCTTCCGTTAGCATTACCATTGATTCTCACAAATTTTTCAACAACTTGTTCCCAAAAGATGTTGGTTGTTTGAGACTTGTCGAAAGGATTTGTGTTGTTAATTTTGCGAAAACTTCTCACCAAGTCATTGTCTTCGGCAATTGAGAATGCAACCATGCTTGAATTTTGAATTGAGAATTTAGGAGAAGAGGAGAGTTAAACTTCACAAGTTTGGGATGTGGATTTTGATTTCATGTGTTGAGTTTATATATAGAGAAGAATAATCTGAGTTTGGGCTAAAAATGTAGCCGTTAGACAAAGCGTTGAACCAAACAACACCCAGCGCTGAACCAAACAACGCTTTGCCTAATAGCCGCAAGATCAAAAACTAGCCGTTATTTTCAACGGCAGGGAAGGTAGCGTTGTACCATTCATTTGAGCAATCTCACCATCAGATCAAGTATGACCGTTTAATCTCAACGATTCTGATTTAGTGGACGTTTGAAACCTCAACAACTATATTTTCAGGCTACCCTATAAATAAAGAACTACTTCTCCTTCATCCCTCACACCAAAATAAATTGATTATCTTCTTCATTGATTTTCTTCTTCTTCTTCTTCACATAATTTTGTTCATACAAAATTATGACACACTTTACTACAAAAGAAGATGAGGCACTGATTTATGGTTGGGTTATAGCAAGCAACAATCCGATTAATGGAAAAGATAAAAAAGGTGCAATATTTTGGAGGAAGATTATTGAAGAGTACAATAAAAGAATAGGCCTTAACGGTACCGAAAGAGATAAAAAGTCACTGCAAACAAGGTGCAACGCATTGAGAACCGAGGTGAAAAGATATATTTCACATGTTAAGCCCTACATCCGAAACAAACCTTCCGCGTTGAATGAACATGCTTATGTAAGTACTTGAATTTTTTGTTGATGTTTTTTTCCCATTTTGATCTCTTTCTCTAAATTTTTCCTTTCATTCTTTGTTTAATACACTTTTTCCTAGTATCGTCTTGGACAACTAAATTATGAAGCAGAGATTGGAAAACTTTGGAAGCACGAATCGGTTTTCCAGATCCTGAAGACCTATCAACCCGACTACAACCTAGCGGTGAATAATGATGATGGAGTCGGGTACTTCCACTCAACCTACTCAACAAACTCAAGCTACTCAAGACAATGAAGTTGATACTATGGATGAAGATTTGGAAAATATGGCTCTACTCATAATTCTGAAACCTTAGACATATCTCGTAGAAGACGCTATTTCGAACAAACAGATGACGTTAGAAGTGGAGGGAGAGACAATGCAAAGAAAAGGGCTCGTGAGGCTAAAGCATCGCAGAAAGCAGATGAAAAAAATGGATAAACTCATCGAACTTCTTGAAAACGCACAAGCACAAAGGGTTGCCAAGTATGAAACAGAGGAAGAGTACCTGAAGAAGAACATGGAAAAGTCTTCAATATTGGCACAAACACAACAAAGAGAAGCTGACATGAAGATCCTACGCCAAAACTTGAATGATTTAGAGGATTGAGAGAAATCCCTCTACAAAATATGGAAGAACGAGATTTTGTCCTGTCATGGATTGCCACTTATCCCTAAATTAAAGTGATATACAAGTAATAATTTAAGTTATTTAGAAGTAGGATTTCAATTTCAATGTACTTTTTTTATGTTTTAAGTTATTTAAGTTACTTAGAAGTAGGATTTCAACTTCAATGTACTTTTTTATGTTTTTAGTTATTTAAGTTATTTAGAAGTAGTATTTCAATTTCAATGTACTTTTTTTATTTTTTAAGTTATTTAAGTTATTTTAATTTTAATGTATTCTTTTTAATTTCTTCGAAAAGCATTGTAACCTTGTTTTGCAATGTAATGGAAGATTTCCTTACTTTGGTAAATTCTCAAATTTTGAAACAAACAAACAACCATTGGAACAAATTTCCAAACATTTGACGAACATTTAGAAAATCAAATTTTGAAAAAAAAATAGTCGTTGGTGGTGTGGAGGAGGTGTAGGAAAAAAGAAGGTCAAGCATTGAATTGTGCAACGCCAGTCTTTAGAGCTGAACAGAACAGCGCCCAGGCAAGCGCTGAATAGTTCAGCGATGATTCCCCGGAATATTCGCCTAGCGCTAAATCGTTCAAAGTAGAGATCACTTTTTCAGTGAATTTAAATCTAGCTGCTAGTTGAACTGCGAGAACATGCTAGGAGAGAACACTCGTGTTAACGTTTAGACCACACTTTTTTTTTTTTTTTTTTTTGAATTGCAACACTTAACTGCCAATCTAGCAGCTCAATCTAGCCCATAGGGGTTAGCCTAAAGTCTTACTTAAAGTCTTGAATGGATAAATTTTTTTGTGATAAATAGATACTAGTAGCATCAACTAGCTGGTTGATTTAATACTGTAGTTCGTAGACATGTGGTCTGGTACATAACTAGTAATCAAATGACATGTTTTTATACCTCATCTCATACACTTACTTATAGATATTTTACCTAAGAGTACAGGAGACAAAATAAATGACTAATGCAATCAAAAAAGATTTTCCAAATGTTGCCTTATGCTATATGCAAAGAACGCAACAAAAAAGGCAGGTTTGTTGTCATTGATCCTGAAGACCCAATGAAAGGGGAAATGCAAGAATTATAAAATTATATGTAGTAGTTGGGAATAAATATTCATTGGATCACATTCATAAAATAAATTTCAAGATAAATCGAATAAAATAATCACATTCATACCCTCTTATTTGATTAAGAAATTCCTTAATACACTGAACTAATTAATGTGTAGTAGAAATGTGTTTAATTTGTGCATTTCTTAGCGCAGTAAGAATTAACACAATGTTCAACTTGGTCTCCACGAGGATCCTGAGGAGTGCTTTTGCTGATGCAGGTTTGTGGTAGCACAACCAAGCTTGCAGTAGTGAACACCAAGAGACTCAATCTTGTTAGAAGGAGCCCCTCCGGATAAACATTTCTTCAAGCAAGTAAATGGGCATTCAAGCATATGCAAGTCAGGATGAGTAACTGCACATGTCGTCAAACATCCTACAAAGCAGTCCTTGCTGAATGCAGAGCTCTTCCTACGAACATTCCAAACATCACTATCACCATCAAAGAAATCATCTTCATATGTTTCCCCTCCATTTCTGCTATAAAATCTAGTTTGAATTGGCTCTTATCTTTTTTCTCTCTGGTTAGTTTTCTTGAAATTTTGATGGAAGGAGTGTTCGTTTGAGAAGCAATTTATAGGGTATGATTTGCCTAATCCATGACACATCATGGCTCATCATGGCTGTACAATATCTCTACACAGCTCAAATCATAATTACTAAAGGAATTTCACAAAGAATGATACCTTTTTGAGGGCCATAAAGATGGAAATGAATTTTTCGCAATAAATAGTGTCATCATAATTTCTATGGATGGCATGGCACTACCAATAAACCTGCTTCTTCTGTTCCGTTATTTGCATATATCCCAACGGCATATGGAAACATTTTCTAAATCTTACTCTTTACTACGAGTAATTCTTTTTCCTGACAAAACATTGTATCTTTGTGCGTATCTACAAGCAGTGAAATACACCCTCTACATGTATTAAGCATTTCGAAATGAATCTTTGCAATAAAAAGTGTCATCATAATTCTTTTGTTCCGTTCTAGCCCAAATGACTGCATCAGGCAACATTTGCCAAATCTTATTGGTTTTACGTACTAGTAATTTATTTTTTGACCTGTACTCTTAGGTACAATATATAATCTCAGCCAGAATGGTGTCCGGCATGAAGCATAAAAACATGCCAATATATTCATATTATCCATTACTAAGACCACTCGGCACAAAAAATTTCAATCTTGATCTTAATACAGAGTCTAAAAAGGCATAAATGAATTGGCATCTTATCCATAGATGTGCAGAAAGTGAACAAGGAGGGGTTTCAGTCAAAGGGTTAAGTGCAATGTCCCATATCCCATGCAAGAAATCCAACAAAATTGTTTAAGAAAATTTCGTAGATAAGATAAAAGAATTAGTTCATTCATTCATTCATTCCATTGCACTAACAGAGAGTAAAGCAATAATAGATTAAGCGAGTTGTTTTTATTTATTTCATATTGTTACAATGAACGAACATTTTTTACTTAATTGGTGCACACTTTCCCGCAACGACCATTGATACAATCGACCGCTTGCTGAGGATTGGCGGCTTTGTTTGCGCAGTTCAGGATCCCACAACCAAGCTTGCAATAATCAGTAGGAGATGTAATAACTATATTATTATCTGACAAAGCCCCAATTCCAGCCTTACAAAATAGCGCACAGGTTACAGCACATGGAGCAAAAATAAAACTCCACATGTATTTCCCTTCATACAGTCCGCCCAACATGATGCTGAACTCTGCCCTGCGGACATTCCCAACACTAGGATCGCCATAAAAACCTGACACCTTCAAATTCTTGCCTTCCATTTTTTTTTCTTCTATCGAATAAATTCTACACCTCTTCTTTCTCAATCGATTTTTCGCTAGAAATTTTGATTGAAGGAGTTCTACATGGAGGATTAATTTATAGGATTCTAGCCTAATTGTTATTGATTGTGCGGATCTCAAATCACCATTTCAGGACGATATTAAATAGGAAATATATCTCATTATTCTTCTGCATTAAAAAATGTGGTCATAATTCATAGGGATATGCTAGAACACAGTACGGAACTTGCTTCTTTTGTTCCATATTGTTCCCATTTTAGCTAGTGGGAATGTGCATAATGAGCTAACAATATCTCATCCCTTGATGATTCGTTTATATACCATTTGGAGAAAATAGACATGCTACACTTTCTAAAAAAAAAAGAGAGGAAATTCAAACTATCGACAGCTAGAAAATTAAATGTTCAAATTCATAATTAAGAATTAAATATGAATCATATCTCCCGCTTTTTTTGCATTAAGAAGTAACAAATGTCGTCATAAATCATAGGGATTTGCTAAAACACCGGACATGCTTCTTCGGTTAACTCCATATTGTTTTCATTTTAGCTAGCCGAATGTGCATAATGAAGTAACAATATTTCATCCCTTGTATATTTCGTTAGACGAAACATTAAAAGGTAATTTTATCAATCAATTGAAAAGAAAAACAGGAGGCAGGTGGCGTCCTAAATTACCTTCATTATTGAGACTGATTATAAAAGAGAGTAATAGGAATGGATAGAGAGAAGGTTGTAGCTTCACAAACTTAATCCAATACATACTTGACCTCTTTTCTTTTTGATCAGAAAATGTAAGATTGGATTCATATTATATCCAGAAAATGTACTATTGATGTTTATGCCGCAGTTGTTTCAGTCATAATAACCTACATCTATTAACAAACATCTGAAAAAGCTAACTGTATCGACAGTGGTAGAACTAGCATTTCAAGCTGGAGCGGTTTTGCGAATTTCATCTCATCTTTTTGTGAGCTTTGAGTAGAAAAAAATAGGGGAAACAAAAATTGTAAAATTATTTCGAGTTGAAAAACAGTGGAACAGATTCATTATATTAAATTTAAAGATAAATTGAATAAAGAATCACACATTTATACTCTCTTATTTGATTACGAAATTCCTTAATAAATCGAACAAATTAATATCTACAAAGGTGCTTAGTTTGTGCATTTTTTAGCGCAGTAAGAATTAACACAATGCTCAACTTGGTCTCCACGAGGATTCTGGGGAGTGCTTTTGCTGATGCAGTTCGCCGTAGCACAACCAAGCTTGCAGTAGCGATCACCAAGAGACTCAATCTTGTTAGAAGGATCCGGGTCATCGGACCTGAAAATACATTTCTTCAAGCAAGTAAATGGGCATACAAACATACTCCTGTTAGGATGAGTAACAGCGCATGCCACCATACACCCTACAAAGCAGTCCTTGCTGAATGCTGAACTCCTCCCTACGAACATTCCAAACATTACTATGACCATCAAAGAAATCACCTTCACATTTTTCCCTTCCATTGTTTCTAAACTTTGATGTTATCTCTCCTTTGCACACTTTAGTTATTTTCGAATTTTGATGAAATGAGTTTTCGTTTGAGGAGCAATTTATAGGGTATGAACTGTCATAAAAGAATAACACATCATGGCTTTACAGTGTCTTATTACGAAAGGAATCCACAGAGAATAACACCTTTTGTTAGCCATAAAAATGGAAATGAATCTTCTGGAACAAAAAGTGTCATCATAATTCAGATGGATGGCATCACCAATAAACCTGCTTCTTTTGTTCCATTCTTTGCATATGGCCGGCCCAAACTGCCGCATAAGGCAACATTTACCAAATCTTATTGATTAATGAGTATATATTTTTTTCACCTTTACTCTCGGCCAAACTGGTGTCTGAGATGAGGTATAGAAATCATATCATGTGATTACTAATTTCGGTGTTACTTGACTAAATACTAAAATGCTTGGTGGTCTAAATATGATTATTAGACGCGACAGTGCTACCAATCGCTAGCTCGCCGCAGTTTTCTCAACAAAATACAAAAACTAATCAAATGACAATGAATATTGTTTGCAGGATATATCGGACTTGAGACGAGCATTGAATTACTATGTTTCTTTTTCATTAATTTTTTCTTTTTGCTTATTCCCAATGTAACAACCACTTTCATTCTTCCTAGACGCGTTGGTGTTGACCAGAGAATATTTGCCATTAAGGACTCAGAGCCTAGACCTTATCGATCGGTTGACTTACCAGTCCTAGTGGTGGTGAGTTAAAGCAATTCTAAGTCTATAAATAATACCCAAAGCCGTTTCATTTGTACCACATCCATCAACAAATATCACACACATACCAAGTTTCCAGTAAGAAAATTAATGGCAAATACTAACTACAATGTTCAGTTCAAAGGTGAAACCATAGTAACAACTGTAGCAAATTCATCTTTGTCAATCGATGCTGTCCTTGACGAGTTCCGCTCTGAGCGTTTTATCGGTTTTTCTATCAAATGGAATCCAAATTCATCCAACAAGAAGGTTGCAACTCTTCAACTGTGCCGCAGGAATCGCTGCATTATCATTCAGTTACTTCACTTGGATTCCATCCCAAATTCTCTCAGAAACTTACTTTCGGATCGATCAATTAGATTCGTTGGTGTGAATATCGCGGAGGATATTGCTAAGCTGGATCGTGACCATGGTCTTAAGTGCTGGTATGGACATGAGTTGGGTTTTGGTGTCCGTAGCTTAGCTGGAGTCGTTGTCAGAGAACTCTACCGTGTGAATGATCGCTCTGACTGGAGTGCGAGTATCCTCACCAATGAACAGATCGAAGTTGCTGCAATGGAAGCTTCTGTTTATTTCGTTTATGGAAAGGTTAATCTTTGTGATCTATAAAACCGGAAAAATGTTGTTCAGTTGAATTAACTAGTTTGTGACTAGGGAGTTCTTGATGGTCTAGTTTGTGACTTGGGAGTTCCTGATGGTCTAGTTTGTGTTTGGTGTTTATGTAGTTCAGTATATTCTGAGGTCATTGAAGTCTGTTTTTATGTCTCCTATATTATTATTATTATTTTTTTTAAAAATTTATTATATTATAGATCATTAGTATTACATGAAACTAGTTGGAAGCCTAACAAGCTAAGCTCCAACGACATACTACTACATTAATTGAACAGGTTGATGTGCTAGTCTACCAAATGGGCCTCATGGGAAACCTTGCCAAGGGGAGCCGAAACGGCGGGAGGGGGCGAGATTGTGTAACAAGGGGGCAAATTAACACTACCTTCCATGTTAATTCCTGCAATATTACGCCATTGGGGACTCGAACCTGGGACCTCCTGGAGCGCATTAAACTTTGGGGAACGGGGATGACCAGCTGAGCTAGGACCTCCTATATTATTATTATTATTATTATTATTATTTTTATGTCTCCTATATTATTATTGTTCGGAAATTCAAAAAATAAAAAATCCAACACAATTTGATTGATTAATGCATCGTTACAATCATATTTTTTTGATCAATATATTCATATATATTCCCTCTTAAGGAGGGCGTTGTTCATTACTAAGACCACTCAGTACCAAAAAAATAATTATTTCTATCTAGATTTTAAGATAAAAGAGTCAAAAAGGCATATCTTATGAGAGTCAAAAATAATTACCCATAGATGTTGCAGAAGTGATGTTGAACAAGGAGGGATTTTCATGTTTCTTTTGCATTGAAAAATGTAGTCATAATTTACAGGGATATGCTAACACAACACCAAACATGCTTGTTTTGTTCCATAATGTTTCGGTAACAATATTTCATCCCTAGTATATAACCGGCAGGGCCGATCCGGAAGGGGAAACAGGGAAAGCTCCACTTTGAGACAACAGGCCTAGAGGGGCAACAAAATATGAATGCTCCATGGTATTTAACCCTGCCCAATGTGAAAAGAATTGGTTGAAATAACTAGTTTGTGACTTGGGAGTTCTTGATGGTCTAGTTTGTGGTGGTGTTTATGTAGTTCAGTATATTCTGAGGTCATTGAAGTCTGTTTTTATGTCTCCTATATTATTATTATTATTACTCCCTCCGTCCCTAATATATAGGCGGAGAAGATGAAATCTCTTAGAATGAGAAAATGCATGGTTTTTACAAATTTTCATGTTTTTTCTTGTCTATACCCCTTGTCTTATTCTCAATACAATTTCCCATACAACATAAATAAGGGTATGTTTGTCAAAAAGCATCTTGGAATTAGAATTCCGCCTATCTAGTGGGACTAGGAAAATCCAATATTCCGCCTATATAATAGGGACGGAGGGAGTATTATTTTTATGTCTCCTATATTATTATTGTTCGGAAATTCAAAAAATAAAAAATCCAACACAATTTGATTGATTAATGCATCATTACAATCATATATTTTTGATCAATATATTCATATATATTCCCTCTTAAGGAGCGCGTTGTTCATTACTAAGACCACTCCGTACCACAAAAATAATTATTTCTATCTAGATTTTAAGATAAAAGAGTCAAAAAGGCATATCTTATGAGAGTCAAAAATAATTACCCATAGGTGTTGCAGAAGTGATGTTGAACAAGGAGGGATTTTCATGCTTCTTTTGCATTGAAAAATGTAGTCATAATGTAAAGGGATATGCTAACACAACACCAAACATGCCTGTTTTGTTCCATAATGTTTCCGTAACAATATTTCATCCCTAGTATATAACCGGCAGGGGAAGCAGGGAAAGCTCCACTTTGAGGCAACATGCCTAGAGGGACAACAAAATATGATTGCTCCATCGTATTTAACCCTGCCCAATGTGAAATGAATTGGGACGGATATGAATATCAAAAACAATGAAGAGGGAATTAACCTTCCCGCTATGAAAAGGATCAGAACTGATATGAAGATCGAAGACAATCAAGAGGAATTTTGCAACCTATTGAAAACTGAGGTTAAACCGGTACGCATAATACCATTTGGAGAAAAGAGATATATGCCCCGTAAAGACAGTGTTGTTTTTTTTTTTTTTTTTTTTTTTTGGTCGAAAAAGAGATATAGAAGAATGCACAAGCAAGCTACAAGATGCAT
Source organism: Papaver armeniacum (assembly GCA_023531295.1). Taxonomy (NCBI): domain Eukaryota; kingdom Viridiplantae; phylum Streptophyta; class Magnoliopsida; order Ranunculales; family Papaveraceae; genus Papaver; species Papaver armeniacum. Next base: position 138,974 of record JAJJWW010007198.1, read on the forward strand.
AATACCATTTGGAGAAAAGAGATATATGCCCCGTAAAGACAGTGTTGTTTTTTTTTTTTTTTTTTTTTTGGTCGAAAAAGAGATATAGAAGAATGCCCAAGCAAGCTACAAGAAGTAGCAAAGAAAACAAAGAAAACCAAAGAAAATTAAAAAACTACAGCAACAAAAAGCAACATCCCAAGTGTGAGTTGAAGCTACAAACTGATGTCCAAAAGTGCCTGCCCAAGCTATTACTAGCTATTTGGCATCTAAAGATCATCGGTTTTGATTTCGGAAAATGGGTCATTTGTCCAAATATTTTTAAAACCTGGTTCAAATGGACGAGTAAAAATTAGTATGGGTGAAATGGACAAAAAAAAAATAACAAGGATGAAATTGGATTCATCCTGACTTAAACTTAAAAAATAGCAAGGATGAAACTGGATGCATCCTGATGTAAATTAAAAAAAGAAAAAGTATTTGAAATTAGGTAGGATGAAACTGTTTACATCCTGGCTATATTTGTATTTTTTTCCATTTAAACAGTATCAAAATCTAGATGTCTTTTTCACCCAGGATTTGTTGAAATATATGAGGATATATTTTTCTGATCACGTGAATGAACAGTCCGTTTGGTTGGGAGAATTGGAATCCTAGGAATTCAATTATGAGGTAATCCAATTCTTGGAATTGGATTCCAATCCAAAAAATTTATGTTCGGTTGAGGTTATTCAATTACCTTTGTTTTTACCCCGGAATCCAATTCCATTGCATCATTGGACAAATGCAATGGAAATCTATCATTTTGGGGGGAATTGGATTCATAGGAATCAAAATTCCTAATTACATAGAGTTCATTTGCCCCGTTCGGTTCAAGGAATTGGACGCATTCCCTAGGAATTGGATTCCAAGGAATACAATTCCTTGAAACGGGTTAGAATTCACGACATCAAATCAAATTTGATGCTCAAACTACACCTAAATGTTGGGTCGGGTCCCTCCTTATGGTCCATGAAGGTTCCCCTTATCAAATGGGGGGAGTTAACTAGTGGTTGCCTATGTTAGGTTATAACAAAAGGCATAGGAGAAGAGTTTCTTCTCACGAGTGATATCTTCTCAAGTGAGTGAGAAAGAGAGGGAGGCAGTAGAGAAAGAGGGAGAAGTGAGCAGCGACCATTTTTGGGTGAGATTTGAGTTATCTTGAAGAGAAGAAGAAAGGGTTCTTGTTAAAAATCCTTTTGGTTCATTGTGGTGAAGATTGTTCCATCAATTTCCACATCTCTTTAAAGGGGGAAAATTCTAGGGTTTGTTCAAACCTTAATAGTAAGTAATCTTAATCTTGCTATTGTCAAATTGATAGTGAATCTCATCTTATTGGTGAATGAATTGTTGATCCATCCTTAGGGGTGAGTGTAATTAGTCAAATAGGTATCCAATTGCTATATCATCTTGAAGTTGTTGTTATCCCCAAATTGGGAGGATTGTGTGGAAACCATTGTTTGTTATAGTGGAATATTTTCCCGTGGTTTTTTACCCTTCACCTTGGAGGGGTTTTTCCACGTAATTGTCGATGTTGTGTGATTGCTTCTATATTGCGTAGTTGTGTTATTTCCGCATTTGTTTTTTTTTTCTCATTGCTTGTGAAGGTTTCGTTTTGCACATAGCGGCTCGGATTTGGTAAGTCTCCCCCAACAAGTGGTATCAGAGCTTTTGGGTTGAGCTAATTCTGTGCAATGACGGAAGCTAGCACTGGTAATAGAATGGTTATGTTAACCGGTGATAACTATGTGATATGAAAGGCGAAGATGGGAGATTGGTTATATTGTTAAGATATCTATAGTCCAATAGAGAGCAAGGGAGTAAAGCCTAAGAAGATAGAAGATAAATTGTGGAGTGTTGTTAATCGTAAAGTTGTTAGTTTCATTCTACAATGGGTTGATGATTGTATTATTCGTCATGTGTCTAGTGAGAAACTAGCATATTCTTTGTGGACAAAGTTAGAGGAGTTATATGATCAGAAATCTGCTTGTGGCAAAGCTTTTGACCGTGACAAGTCAAGAGGTCAATCAAAGTCTAGAGAAGACGAGGATTGTTGTAAGAATTGTCATTATTCAAATGAATGCAGGAAGGTGACGCAAGAACCAACAAAAGGGAATGTAAATGAAAGACAAGTCAGTGATGTTACAGTTGTGGTAATAAGTAGTGATATTACTTCATTCTATGATTGTAATGATGTATGTGTAAGTTCTGCAGTTTCCTATTCAGAGTGGATAGTGGATTCATGTGCATCCTATCATGCTACTCCTCGTGAATATGTATTTACCTCCTACAAGGATGGTGACTTTGGGTCAGTTAGAATGGGAAACAGTGGTGTTGCGAAGATTGTAGGAATGGGTGATGTGAAGGTTGAGACCAGTGTTGGTTGCACATTGGTTCTCAGAAATGTGCGATGTACCAGACCTTCATTTGAATCTAATGTCACCTGGAGTATTAGATGATGAAGGGTACAACAATCACTTGGGTGATGGAAAATGGAAGCTAAGAAAGGGCTTCATGGTTATTGCAAGAGGCAAGAAGTGTGGCACATTGTACAAAACACAGGTGAAGGTGTTTAAAGGTGAGTTGAATGTTGTTGACAAAGATTCAACCTCCGAGCCGTGGCATAGAAGACTTGGTCATCTTAGTGAGAAGGGAATTCAAATCCTCACCAAAAGACAAGTTTCGCCAAATGCCAAAGGTATGCAATTGGGTAAGTGTACTCATTGTTTATTTGGTAAACAAACTAGAGTTTCCTTTCATAAAGCTTTACCCAAGCACAATTCTGGTATTATTGATCTTGTTCATTTTGATGTGTGTGGACCTTTAAGGGTCAAAACACTTGGTGGTGCTGTTTATTTTGTTACTTTTATAGATGATGCTTCAAGGAAGGTTTGGTCATATGCAATCAAGACCGAAGATGATGTTGTTCACTAGTGGAAAACAGCAATTCCGCGACCGCCATGACACATCATATATACGATTTAAACGACCTGTTCTAGGGTTCTCTGAATGGGTCGTTTATAAAGCATTTTTTTATTTCACGACCCTTACTGCGTGGGTCTCTGAACAGAGACCGTTTCTTACAGTAACTATATGCTGACCCGCAATACTGGTCGTAGATTTGAATTATAATATAAAAAAAAAAATACAGATTCAGATCACCTGAAATGTCTGAATCTGAATTAATCTTACTGCCATTTTAGTCAAACAGTCAAGTCAAGTTAAGTCAAATAGTCAAGTCAAGTTAATTCAAACTACAGTCAAGTCAAATTAATGTCAAACTGAAATTCAAATGCAACCTCAAATTTAATTGAAATTCAAATGCAACTCAAATTTAACTGATATTCAAGTGCAACTTCAAATTTAACTGAAATTTATAATCAAACTGAGAATTTTAACATTCATTCATTTTATCCATTGGGTGTAAAACTACACAAAAAAAGATGAAATACTGAGTTCAGAGAATACATGTCCAAGATAGCTAAGTTCTGACAACAACATGCTAAACTAATAGACAACTGATAAAAAAAAACAAAATGATAATTCATCTCCTCCTATGACAATGAACTTAATTAGCCAATACTTCACAAATGATATCAAACAGAGCATCCCTGTGTTGTGTCCTTGGTTCACATGCGACTTTCTGCAAAGCAAATCAACAATACAATGACTTCGTTCAGTTCATAATACACGGTAGAACAAAATAAGTTACTAGATATAGGTCATGTACAACAGTGTGAGGTAATTTGACAGACATTCTAGCAATGGGTAGTAGATGAAAGCACATGTGTGAGGTAATTTGACAAATAGGTCATGTAGATAACAGTTGGCTCATTAATTTTAGGGATCAAACCATAATCATTTCCATTCTACCAGACTAATCAAGACCACAACTATAATTCACATCACTTGAACAACTTATACAATCCAAGAAAAATTCATTGTAATATACAATCATAAACTCGCCTTACTTCCCAATCCACCCATAGCCGCAATCTCAATTTCCTTAACTACTACCACCGCATTCAACAACCTCATCATTAACAAGTGCTAAAAACTTATTTCATGCATCATTTCCATACATACAAATTCTCAATGATTCAAGCATAACTCTAAACTACAAACATAACCATAACCTAATCTAGGTCATGTGTGAGGTAATATTCATCATGCTATTTGACCCAAATAAGTACCTAGTTGTCAAGGTTATGACTATACAATTCCTTTAAGATGCACAGGAAAATTCAGAATCAGAGGTTCAAGGTTTGTTGTTGTTGATGGTGGCTTTTATCTTAGGGGTAAAATCGTAAAACCCTGGGCATACAATGACGTCACAGAACTTGAGTAATAATGTCCAAACCAAGCACATTTATTGAACCCTTTAATTTGTCTGCGAGAAAATTACCAGGGTACCTTTTTAATGCTGATTAGGGTTTCGACAGGCCAAAACCCTAATTCTCACACCGCATGTGCCAATGGCTAACCATGCCAACCACACCTATAGCGCCAAGGCATGCCAACCATTCTAGCCGCACCCCTGTGCCAATGGCAAACCATGCCAGCCACACCTACCGCGGCAAGGCATGCCAACCATGCTAGCCGCACCCCAGTGCCAATGGAAAACCATGCCATCCACACCTACCGCGCCAAGGCATGCCAACCATGATAGCCGCACCCCAGCGCCAATGGCAAACAATGCCAGCCACCCCTACCGCGCCATGCCAAACGCACCTTGCCATGGCCCCACATGCCAAGACAAACCGCACCTAGCCAAGCTATCCACGTCATGCGCCCATGGCAAACCCTTGGCCCCACATGCCAAGCCAAACCGCACCTAGCCAAGCTATCCACACCATGCGCCCATGGCAAACCCTTGGCCCAACATGCCAAGCCAAACCGCACCTAGCCAAGCTAGCCGCACCATGTGCCCATGGAAAACCTTGGCCCCACATGCCAAGCCAAATCCGCCCCTATCCAAGCTAGCCACGCCATGCACCCATGGCAAACCCTTGGCCCCACATGCCAAGCCAAACCGCACCTAGCCAAGCTAGCAACGCCATGCGCCCATGGAAAACCCTTGGCTTACATGCAAAGCCAAGCCGCACCTAGCCAAGCTAGCCACGCCATGCGCCCATGGCAAACCCTTGGCCCCACATGCCAAGCCAAACCGCACCTAGCCAAGCTAGCCACACCATGCGCCCATGGCAAACCCTTGGCCCCACATGCCAAGCCAAACCGCACCTAGCCAAGCTAGCCGCACCATGTGCCCATGGCAAACCCTTGGCCCCGCCATGCCAAGCCAAACCACACCCTGCCTTGGCCCTATCCAACATAGCCGCGCCACCATGCTGGCCTTCCCTGCACGGCTACCCAAGCGAAGGCGTGCAACAATCAACGGTTTCCCTTCAATCCCATGAGCAATCCTAGCCATCCAAGGTTACTAGACCACACATGGTAACCTTTGACCCAAAACCCTAGTTTGGTCACACCAAACCGCGCCAGGACATGCCATGCCAATAACGTGCTAACCTAGCCGCGCCACCATGCTGGCCTTCCCTACGCGGCTGCCAAAACGAAGGCGTGCGATAATCAACGGTCCCCCTTCAATCCCAGGAGCAAATCCTAGCCATCCAAGGTTACAAGACAACGCATGGTAAACTTTGGCCTGAAAACCCAAGTTTGGCCACGCCAAACCATGGCATGCCAACGGCATGCCAACCTAGCCGCTCCACCATGCTGGCCTTCTACACGGCTACCAAAACGAAAGCGTGTAACGATCAACGATTATCTTTCCTCTTGAGATGCAAAATCTCGACCGTCGAAGGTCACCAAGCTAGCAAGTCTCCCAAGTACGACTTTTCAGGCAAGAACAACTTGCTACATGTTTTCCACAAAAACATTCGAGACATCAACACATATCACAAACTGGGGGATCCTCTTTGGGTATTGGTTTGGCGGTTTACAGCGTGCGGCGTACACTACGCCCGTCATAAGGAAGTGTCATAAGGGTGAGGTAATACTTCTCATAAATAGTTTCATGTGATTCTTCACTTACCTCATGTGGAGCAGAAACTCCATACCATTGCCTATGCATATATTCAGCAAGCGTCATCTCATATGAGTTTTCCGATAATTTGAATTTCTACGCATATATTCCGCCGCCGTCATTAGGGTGACGTCTCCTCGAAGAAGTCATCATCCTCAAAACTTCCCTTAAACTAAATATAAAAATAAACGAATAAAAAGGAAAAATAAAATACTGTAAAAAAAAAAAAAAAAAAAAAACCTAAAAATTAATCTAAAAACAAATCCGCGTCGCAACGGCGCCAAAAATGGATCGAATTTAGAATAGTGGTAAGTAGAGTTGTCGTTCACTCGGACTTGTTGAAATTGATTTTAGGATTTAATAAAGAAAAATAATAAAAATAGATAAAATATACAATTTATGTCACAAGATGAAGAGAGTTACTGGGACTCGGGATTCCACCAATTCTCACATTCATGCGGTTCATCTATTAATTCCGGACAATTAAAGCTCATAAAATAACAAACATCGACTCTAATTCTTTGCCAAGGTAGATTTTATAAAGAATTATATGTAAGTCACAAGCATGACGCATCTAAAGTACCTAAGACTAAGCATGCGACATCTAACGAATTCACAAATAATCAAGAAAAATCATAAATCAATTATAATAGTGCAAATAGTCATAAAGGAATTAAATAGAATTACCACATGGGTGCAAAACAGCTTCCTCCGTCGTCCCAGTGATGGGTTCTAGATCTGCATGGTGAAAACACACTCAAAGGATTTTTTCATTGCTCAAAAAGGTGTGTTTACAATGGTGAAAATGAATAAAACATTGATTCTGCTCTCACAAAACTCCCCTCTCTCGATAATCCTGTTTGGTTCTACTAGCACCCTATTTATACACAACAACCCATTACTCAAACATCTTTTCAAAATCTTCTTCCATAACTCCATCAGATCTTCTCTTTAATGAAAGATATTTCATGAATAATTTCTTTCTCCATTATCACAAATCTTCTTTATTTGCTAGAATAAAATCCTAGGGATATTATCTTGTTTTATTTTTTAAATAAAACCCAAGATTTTCTTTCTCCTTTTGAATAAAAACCAACTCATAAATATATTATCTCTTTTAACTTCAAGATATGGAAACTTCCTGTATAATAGGCAAGAAGATATCTTTGCCTTAAATCTTTAAAATCTCCCATAAATTCCGTGAATATGTTTCAAAATGAAGAAGGAGAGGGTGCATCTTAACCAGTGATGGGGTGCGGTTAGCAGTTGTTGTCCTGGGGTGCAAATAGTAAAGAAGGTTCCCCTTAGTAATTGGGTTACCCCTTATCCAAATTGGGAGTCCGAATAGCAAATGTCCTCCGGGGGGTGTTCCGAGCAACTTTTCGAGCCGAATTTTCCAACAATCTTTATTTCCAAAAAATACCTACAAACACACAAAACACCATAATAAGGACAAAAACGAGTACTAACAATACGAAACATTGAGGACAAATTAGACACATGAATGCGTCTATCATGAGGCGGTTAGTAAATACAGGGAGTTAATGGTGAAACGCTTTTTACATCAATTTCATGCGTTAACGGTTTCATGGAACATCAATTCCATGCGTTAACGGTTTTATGGAACATCAATTCCACGCGTTACCACCTCCTCCCATTTACTTACCCATTTTTCCATTCCATAATGAGACCAGAGTATGTTTCACTTCGACTTGTATAAATAGGTGTTACCTATTTCCACCGAACAACAAGTTCATTAGGGAATACACAACACTCAGAAAATACTTGCTAGATTACCATTTGTTAGCCTTCCCACTTTTCTGATACAAGTCGTAGTAACACAACTACTCTTCCAGAATCAACTATTCTGGTGTCATCACTTTCCTTCCTTCCCTCCCCAAAACCAACCCATTCTCATTCACTTTGTGACTGAAGAAAGTATGAAACGGCCATTTCTTGGTTTAGGAAGGACTTGTACAGATTGATCTCTCGAATCTAAAGTACTCCCTTGCAGTACATTGTTTAGGGTTTAAATTATTTCTCACCTGTACACCCAAAATTACCGAAATCAGCAGAAACCATTTTCACCTACAAACAATTATCAACTCACATATGCGCAGGGGATCTACATAATTTCCACCAGTTGAATTATAAGGTGTTGGGCAAGTTCATTCACGTACGTGTATCCACATTTCTCGTTCCCTTGGAAAGATAACCAATTGTAGAAAATGAAATTAAAACGAAAGTAAAAGATCTAACATAACAAATATGAAATCTACTAGAAGAGACATGTAAGAAGAAATATAATTAAACCTTACCGGAGTTTCTCCACTCCAATACTCATCATTTCCAACAGTTGTCAAAATTGACGGAGCTTCATTCTCATTTGCAGTAAAGCCCCTATCATCAGTTCCAAGCACCTACGAAGAAGTAAACAAAAACATTTATCTAGCTAGTAAATGACAAGTTTCTTTTTTTTTTTCAAACTGCAATATGAATCCCTGAGTTCGGAACAATACACAAGTCCTAGTTAGCTAATAAGAAAACACTTTCCCTAGTGTCACTCTCTAGAGCAGCTTTAGCGGAACTAATGTTCCACCGTAGACTTTCTCTAGATGCAGAGCCAGACACAAGATACTTACTCAAAGCATACAAATAGGGGCGTAGAGTAAACATGTGAATAATCATCTTCAAGATCCATATCATTAGTGTACCTACAATGAGAGGAAAACTTAAACAACTTAGCAAGGCTTGGATCCACGTGATGCTTGTAAAAAAAAATCCCAGTTAACCATAGAACCATAAAAATACATTATGCTAGTCAAAAATACTGCAATCCATTAGAGCAATTGCTCTCTGCGATTTCAAACTTCAAATCTAAATTGACTTAAAACTCCAATAGTTAATGAAGTTGAGTAGGTTTCTTAATAATGTCTTACCCAGATTGAGTAAACTCTTGCATGACAGCAGCAGTTTCTCTGATAATTTGTGTAACAGATATTGGTTCCTACACAACCTGAATACAATGAAGTTAAAATATTTTCATAAGTACTGTAACTAAAACAGGGTAAGTAGAAATTAGTGGTTGAAGGAAAGAGAAAAACACAAAATGCTATAAGATGCATTTTCTTATCAAAAGACGGTTCTGACAACACAAAAGTAATGACCAGAAAACCACACATCAAGGATGTATGAGTACTTTGTATAATCTGTAATACTGTTGTACCTTCTTCCTACTTTTAGGAACCAAAACTCGAGAATCGTGACCCATCCCTGAAACCAAAACCGAATGCACTTAGGCAAGAAAGAGCATTTGATTATAGCATATTGAAGATAGTAAAGCAACAGACAAACATTCTCTGTTGAAAGTATACTTGTGCTCTGTTATAAGCATACATGAGACTCCCAAAAGACTAGCTATGGAAACTCCTGCAGTACCCTGTAAAAATATATTACAAAGTCATATCAAAGATGAATTAATGATCAAAGATACCAAAGCTAACACGAGGACACCCCCAAACCGACGTCTCCTCATATCATACTTTTCTACAAGAAAATTACTTCGAAAGATTAACAAAGTAACACATAAACCTAGTCAACTTGGATTAAAAATCATCATTCTAAGTCATATTGGAACTAAGAATAACATCATACATAATCAAATACTAATATATGTACAACCACTGAAGTATTCATTTTATAACTATCATGTTGTTAGAACAGAAATCCAGTTACGTTTGACATCAACCAAAACAAAATTACTTCGAAGAAAACAGAACGTACCTGTACATTAACATCACCAAACCAGTAATCCTTTCACATGAATTGAGACAAAATCGTTTAAAATTAAACATATTACTTCATTACCTAGACCCTAATATATGATCAGTAGAATAAATCTAAACAAACAAACCCCAACTTCAGTATCATAAAACAACTAACATCACCTAAATACCAAAATCAGATTAAACTTTTACCTGATGAAGATGTTCCTATAAGTTAAGCTGTCTGACTGAAATCAAACAATAAATACTTGAAATCAAACAAATACAAATAATGGTTAAAACCCAATGAAGACAGCCAACCAAAAAGAAAATCAAGTTGAAAGAAAAGAAAAAAAATTTAAAACTCAAATTCTGTACCTTATGAATTTGTAAAATCAAACCTAATAACCGCACCAAATTGAGAAATCAACATGAAATCAACCCATAATAGAAAAAAAAGATTAAAACCCAATGAAGAGAATCAACCAAATCAACAAAAAGAAAAAAAAATTTAAAACTCAAATTCTCTACCTGTGAAGTTTGCAAAATCAACCCTAATAACCGCACCAAATTGAGAAATCAACCTGAAATCAACCAATAATCGAAAAATGATTAAAACCCAGTGAAGAGAATCAACCAAATCAACAAATAAAGTTATAAGAAAAGAAAAAACAGAGAACTTGAATTGAAACCTAACTGTACCTGATGTTGATTGAAAAATCAAACCCTAACTTCACAAGATTCAGAGATGTGGAAGGCTTATCGAGTTTCTATTAGATTTTCAGATGAATAAATTCATGGTGGGCTCTGGTTCGTGGTGGTGTTCATAGAGAGGCGTTTTCTGCTGCGACTATAGAGTTTGGGTGAAGTGAACGAAGTGAAGAGAGAGAAAGATAACAAGATATATTTAGGCTCATAAACTACCAGATTTAAATCGCTGGCTGAGGGTCGTCGAACCGGTAGTTCCATGATGGCAAAATAGTAAATAAAATTTCTAATTGAGACATCTTATTAAGCTCTCAGAATTTTTCCGTATTTTTACTAAACCAGAGACGGCTATCTTTGGTCAACGGTCTAACTACAGTCAATGAGGGTCTCTGATGTGGGTTGCTAAATAACCATTTTCTACTAGTGGTTCATGTATTCAAGATGTTTCACAGCATGGTGGAAAGAGAAACAGGTAGAACCTTGAAGTGCCTTCGTTCTGACAACGGGGGAGAGTACATTGGACCACTTGAAGTGTATTGCAAAAGCATGGGTATACGTCATGAACAACCAGTACCAAAGAATCCATAACATAATGGTGTTGCAGGGAGGATGAACCGCACTATTCTTGAGAGAATCAGGTGCATGCTATCTCATACCAAGTTGCAGAAGCATTTCTGGGGTGAAGCAATGAATACTGTTGTGTACTTTATCAATCGATCTCCTTCAAGACCGCTAGATAGAGAAGGATCAGAAAAGGTATGGAGAGACAAAGAGCCTATTTATGATCACTTGAAAGTGGACTTTGTTCATATCCCAAAAGATCAAAGATCAAAGCTTGATGAAAAAGCAAAGAAGTGTGTGTTCCTAGGCTATGGGACAGAGAAGTTTGGTTACAGATTTTGGGATCCGGTTGAGAAGAAGGTTATTAGAAGTAGGGATGCAGTATTCCTTGAAGACCAGACTATTGAAGACTTTGAGAAGATTGAAATGCCAAAGCTTCAAGATGACATGACATGGATCCAAATCCAGTTGTTCCTACTCTTGAACAACATTATGATGATGTTGATGGTAATGGCAATGAATAATAAGAACAAAATCATGAAGATGAATCTCATGAAGATGTTCCAGTGGATGATGTTGAGCAGGAAGTGAAACAAAAACCAGTAGCTGAGTTGAGAAGATCCAGCGAGACCAGATTACCTTCAACAAAATATACACCACATGATTATGTGATGCTCACAGATGCAGGTGAACCAGAGTCTTATGAAGAAGCTCTTAGTGTTCCTTAAAGTCAAAAGTGGTTGAAATCCATGAAAGAAGAGGTTGGCTCTTTAGATGAGAATGACACTTTTGATTTGGTTGACAAGCCAGAGAACCAGAAAATTCTGAAGAACAAGTGGGTGTATAGAATCAAGACTGAATATGGTAACTCACAACCAAGGTATAAAGCACGCTTAGTTGTGAAGGGTTATGAGCAGAGAAAAGATGTTGACTTTGACGAGATTTTCTCACCGGTGGTGAGATTTCCTTCTATTCGGGTTGTCTTGACAATAGCCGCTAGTTTGGATCTTGAGATAGAACAACTAGATGTCAAAACAGCATTTCTTCACGGTGAGTTGGAGGAAGATGTGTTTATGGAACAACCAGAGGGTTTGAAGTCAATGGCAAAGAGCACATGGTGTGCAGGCTAAAGAAGGGTCTATATGGTTTGAAGCAAGCTCCTAGAAGATGGTACAAGAAGTTTGAATCGTTCATGAAAGAACATGGGTACAAGAGAACAGCTTCAGATCATTGTGTTTTCATTCAAAAATTTTCTGATGGTGATTTTCTTATTCTTTTGCTATATGTTGATGACATGCTTATTGTAGGAAAAGATAAGAAGAAAATTGACAGGTTGAAGTCAAATTTGAGCAAGTCTTTTGCCATGAAAGACTTGGGTGCAGCAAAGCGTATTCTTGGTATGGATATCACTCGGGATAGGAAAGCTAGGAAGCTTGGTTATCACAAGAGAGATACATTGAGAAGGTATTGCAAAGATTCAACATGGACAAGGCTGAGCCGGTAAGTTGTCCACTTGCAAACCATTTTAAATTAACTCGTGATCAATATCCTGTGAATGATGTTGAGAAACGGAAGATGGAGAATATTCCTTATGCATCCGTAGTTGGTAGTTTGATGTATGCAATGGTGTGTACAAGGAAAGATATAGCTTATGCAGTTGGAGTGGTAAGCAGATTTCTATCAAATCCTGGTCCGGATCATTGGGAAGCAGTGAAATGGATACTACGGTATCTAATGGGTACTTATAATATGTGTTTGTGCTATGGTGGTGACAATCCAGAGTTAGTAGGTTACACAGATTCAGATTTGGCAAGTGCTCAAGACAGTCTCAAGTCGACATCGGGTTACTTATTTACCTATGCAGGGGGAGCTGTGTCTTGGCAATCCAAGTTACAAAAATGTGTGGCATTGTCTACTACAGAGGCAGAGTACATTGCAGCTACGGAGAGTTGCAAGGAGATGATATGGATGAATAGGTTTGTTAGAGAACTCGGTGTGAAGCAACAAAGGTTCATCGTTTACTGTGACATCCAGAGTGCCATCCATCTCAGCAAGAATTCGAGTTTTCACTCGAGGTCCAAGCACATCAATATTACATACCAGTGGATACAAGAAGTTCTCGATGAGAAGGTCTTGTATATTGAGAAGATCCATACAGATGACAACGGTTATGATATGATGACAAAGTCGCTATCAAAGTACAAGCATGTGTATTTCTGCAGCAGGGCAGGTTTGGTGGTGATGGGTACCTCACCATAAGTCGTGAGGGGGAGATTGTTGGTTCGGGTCCCTCCTTATGGTCCAGCAAGGCTCCCCTTATCAAATGGGGGGAGTTAACTAGTGGTTGCCTATGTTAGGTTATAACAAAAGGCATGAGGAGAATAGTTTCTTCTCACGAGTGTTATCTTCTCAAGTGAGTGAGAAAGAGAGGGAGGCAGTAGAGAAAGAGGGAGAAGTGAGCGGTCACCATTTTTGGGTGAGATTTGAGTTATCTTGAAGAGAAGAAGAAAGGGTTCTTGTTAAAGATCTATTTGGTTCGTTGTGGTGAAGATTGTTCCATCAATTTCCACATCTCTTTAACAGGGGAAAAATTCTAGGGTTTGTTCAAACCTTAGTAGTAAGTAATCTTACTCTTGCTATTGTCAAATTGATAGTGAATCTCATCTTATTGGTGAATGAATTGTTGATCCATCCTTGGGGATGAGTGGAATTAGGCAATTAGGTATCCAAGTGCTATATGCACCTTGAAGCAGGGTCGGAGGCAATATAGTGCAAGGGTGTGCAATTGCACACCCTTGAAAGTCAAATATTCACATTGAGTGTTTGGTTTTGCAAGCCTATATCACGGGCCACTTGATCTTTGCACCCCTAAAATCTCAAGAGTCCAACTCTTTAAGACCCAATCACAGTTAATATCCTTCCCGAGTGCAATTGACTCTGGCTTATTACTTCTCACATTCATTTACTTCACCTTTCCCGACTATGGGCTTTCACTTTTCTGTACTATGGATGAGCGTTGACATTTGTATATGTATGTAGACCAAAATGAAGCATACATACCCATCGAAGAGCTGTTGCTGGTAGAGGTTGATGTACAACGGAATTTTTATTTTTCTAATCTTTTTATTTTGATGTGTATTTGTTTTTTTTTGCACCCCTCTCATGAAATTCTGGCTCCGCCCCTGCCTTGAAGTTTATCCCCAAATTGGGAGGATTGTGTGTAACCCATTGTTTGTTATAGTGGAAGATTTGCCCGTGGTTTTTTACCCTTCATTTTGGAGGGGTTTTTCCACGTAATTGCCAGTGTTGTGTGATTGCTTCTATATTGCACAGTTGTGTTATTTCCGCATTTGTTTTCTTTTTTTCATTACTTGTGAAGGTTTCGTTTTGCACATAGCGGCTCGGATTTGATAAGTCACCCCAACACTAAAGTCAAAACCTGAAGGGTAATTTTGAATTGACCACCAAAGTAAAGAAAAGACTTGAGTTCTGTGCCTTGAATTAATTGATGGCAGCATGTAATGGGAAAGGAGATGGTTATCTGAAAGTAATGATGGGAACAAACGGCAGTAGTTGCAGCGCCATACCGAAGTCGGGGTGGTCAAGTTTGAAATGATTTTAGACAACTATTTTTATTTTTTTTTGATAAAAGATTTTCGACAACTAACTAACAAGTGGCATATTTTTCTTTTCTATACCTAATTTGTGGTTTTCTGTTAATGATGATTGGGGAAGTTTATCTACAAGTAGAGACGGGTTTGTAGATGGAAAGCGTAATTAATTTATTCCAGCATTTGTATCATGTTTTGAAGCTACAAAGTACTATTCATGGCTGTGGTATTTTATCTCGAGGTTTGAGAACTAAGATTTTCCTCCGCCTCTAAATTTAGATGGAAATTTTCATTGCAAGAATTTAATTTCAAAATTACTTGACGAATATCAACCCCAAAAGCTGTTTATGTGGCATAATATTGGGATGAAAAATTATGCACATTCTGACTAGATAAAATGGAAAAAGAAGCATGTTCGGTAAATGTTGCCTTTTATATGCAGCAGCAGTCATTTGGGCCGGCTATAGGCAAACAACGGAACAAAAGAAGCAGGTATATGAGTCATGCCATCCATATGAATTAACGATGATTGACACTTTTTCAATGCAAAAGATTCATTGCCATTTTGATGGTAATTAGATATTGTAACGCCATGATGTGTCATGGCCTAGTTAGACAGTTCGGACCCTATAAATTGCTCAAACGAAAACTCCTTTTATGAAAATTTCGAAATTCCACCAAAGTGAGTGAAAGAGAGATAAGAGCCAATTCGAATTAGATTTTCGAAACAATGGAAGGGAAAAATGTGAAGGTGATTTCTTTGATGGTCATAGTAATGTTTGGAATGTTGGTTGTGCTACCGCGAACTGCATCAGCGAAAGCACTCCTCGGAATCCTCGTGGAGACCAAGAACATTGTCATAGTACATTTATATTAATAAAACTCCCTCAAAATTGAAAATACAGTAAAACATATATGCATTTGCCTACCGAATCTTATTAACTTTGACCTCTTGCATTGGAGATGCGCTAACGAGAGGTAAATAATGATGAACCCTAGAAAGTTAAGTTAGGCCTGAGTCTAACTTCCATTCTTCAGCCATTTCATTAGCCTCTATAAGTAAAAACGCACTTATTAAAAGTTTTTAAGTAATCAAATTCTAAATGACTCTATTTGTTATGTTGCCTACTGAGGCCCCTTAGCTACCACTGCAGACTGAAAATCTGATTCTGCCTTAATTAATCGACTCATGAGCTTGCTTCTTATCTTCATCTTCCGCAGCGACGCAAGAATCTCCTCATATTTTATCATACACCGATAATTACCCATGAACGGTTGCCAACAAGGAGATCCACCAGCAGCAGCATACTCTGCAAAGGCCATGTTCATATCAACCGATATTACTAAATCTTGAATCTCTTTTCTGAATTTCCAAAGGTGAGACGGATAGTCCCCATCTCTTTCTTCGTCGTCAAGCGTCTGAAGACCCAATTTTCCCATTAAGTCATTGAATTTGTCCGCAAGAACCTTGACAGCATCAAGAGGAGGTTCTCCCATTTCTACGTCGCTCTGAAGAGCCATTGCTTCAGCTTCAACTTCCCAAATTTCGTTTTTAAGATAATCATCACTACCGAAGTTACATCCTCCTGCCCCTTCACTGAATTTCCTGAGATGCTGGTTTCCAGGGATTTTCCGAGGAGAAGGATAACCAATTAATCGCCTCATAAGCCTGCTTCTTATTTTCATTTTCAGCAGCGATGCAACAATCTCATGATATTTTAGCATACACCGATAATTACTCATGAATCGGTCCCAGCGACTGTAGATATCTCCACCAGCTTCAACAAACTCAGCAAAGGCCATGGTCTTATCAACGGATTCTACTAAATCTTGAATCTCTTCTCTAAATCTCTGCAGGTGAGGAGGATAATCATCATCATGACCAGCTTCTTTTTCATTGTCGTCAAGAGTCGGAAGACCCAATTTTTCCATCAAGGCATTGAATTTGTCCGCCAGAAGCTCGACAGCATGAAGAGGAGGTCCATCACCGAATTCTATGCTGATCGTAGCCTTGTTTCGTTCGGCTCCAACTTTCGAAATTTCATTTTTCAGATAATCACCATCTTGAAAGTTACATTCTGCTGCTTGTCCACTGAATTTCCTGAAATGATCTCCAGGGATCTGAGGGTAATTAAAAGTGTGGTAGTGGTGTTTTGAGATAAATACTTTAATTAGGTTTGAAGAAGAAGAATTCGAAGATATGGGTTTTGATGATGACCATCTTATATATTGGTTTTTTCTTAACAGTGATGATGATGATGATCTGCAAAAGGAAGAAAATCTTGAAGAAATTTGATTCATTTTTTTCTTGGAGAAAAAGGAAAAAAGGAAAACCTGATTATCCCTCATCCCTCACACCAAAATATCTCGGAGAAGCTATATTTTCAGGCTGCCCTATAAATAGAGAACTACTTCTCCTTCATCCCTCACACCAAAATAAATTGATTATCTTCTTCATTGATTTTCTTCTTCTTCTTCTTCACATAATTTTGTATGAACAAAATAATGACACACTTTAATACAAAAGAAGATGAGGCACTAATTTATGTTGGGTTATAGCAAGCAACAATCCGATTAATGGAAAAGATAAAAAAAAGGTGCAATATTTTGGAGGAAGATTATTGAAGAGTACAATAAAAGAATAAGCCTTAATGGTACCGAAAGAGATAAAAAGTCATTGCAAACAAGGTGCAACACATTGAGAACCGAAGTGAAAAGATATATTTCACATGTTAGGCCCTACTTCCGAAACAAACCTTCCGGGTTGAATGAACATGCTTATGTAAGTACTTGAATTTTTGTTGATGTTTTATTCCCATTTTGATCTCTTTCTCTAAATTTTTCCTTTAATTCTTTGTTTAATACATTTTTTTCCCAGTATCGTCTTGGACAACTGAATTATGAAGCAGAGATTGGAAAAATTTGGAAGCACGAATCTGTTTTCCAGATCCTGAAGACCTATCAAACCGACTACAACCCAGCGGTGAATAATGATGATGGTGCTGGTACTTCCACTCAACCTACTCAATAAACTCAAGCTACTCAAGACAATGAAGTTCATACTATGGATGAAGATTTGGAAAATATGGCAAGGTTTGGTAGCTCCTCATCTACTCATAATTCTGAAACCTCAGACATATCTCGTAGAAGATGTTATTTCGAACAAACAGATGATGTTAGAAGTGGAGGGAGAGATAATGCAAAGAAAAGGGCTCGTGAGGCTAAAGCATCGCAGAAAGCAGATGAAAAAAAATGGATAAACTCATCGAACTTCTTGAAAATGCACAAGCACAAAGGGTTTCCAAGTATGAAACAGAGGAAGAGTACCCGAAGAAGAACATGGAAAACTCTTCAATCTTGGCACAAACACAACAAAGAGAAGCTGACATGAAGATCCTACGCCAAAACTTGAATGATTTAGAGGATTGGGAGAAATCCCTCTACAAAATATGGAAGAACGAGATTTTGGCTCGTCATGGATTGCCACTTATCCCCTGAATTAAAGTGATATACTAGTAATAATTTAAGTAATTTAGAAGTAGGATTTCAATTTCAATGTACTTTTTTTATGTTTTAAATTATTTAAGTTAGGATTTCAACTTCAATGTATTTTTTTATGTTTTTAGTTATTTAAGTTATTTAGTAGTAGTGTTTCAATTTCAATGTACTTTTTTATTTTTTAAGTTATTTTAATTTTAATGTATTCTTTTCAATTTCTTCAAAAAGCATTGTAACCTTGTTTTGCAATGTAATGGAAGATTTCCCTTACTTTGGTAAATTCTCAAATTTTAGAACAAACAAACAACCATTGGAACAAATTGCCAAACATTTAGAAAATCAAATTTTGAAAAAAAAAAATAGTCGTTGGTGGTGTGGAGGAGGTGTAGGGAAAAAAAAAGTCAAGCATTGAATTTTGCAGTGCCAGTCTTTAGCGCTGAACAGAACAGCGCCCAGGCAAGCGCTGAATAGTTCACCGCTGATGCCCCGGAATATTCGCCTAGCGCTAAATCGTTCAGAGTAGAGATCTCTTTTTCAGCTCTGAAACATTCAACGTTTCAATCTCGCTGCTAGTTGAACTGCGAGAACATGCTAGGAGAGAACACTCGTGTTAACGTTTAGACCACACTTTTTTTTTTTGAATTGCAATACTCAACTGTCAATCTAGCAGCCCAATCTAGCCCATAGGGGTTAGCCTAGAGTCTTGAATGGATAAATTTTTTGTGATAAATAGATACTAGTAGCATCAACTAGCTGGTTGATTTAATAGTTCGTAAACATGTGGTCTGGTACATAACTAGTAATCACATCACATGTTTTTATACCTCATCTCATACACTTACTTGTAGATATTTTACCTAAGAGTACAGGAGACAAAATAAATGACTAATGCAATCAAAAAAGATTTTCCAAATGTTGCCTTATGCTATATGCAAAGAACGCAACAAAAAAGGCAGGTTTGTTGCCATTGATCATGAAGACCCAATGAAAGGGGAAATGCAAGAATTATAAAATTATATGGAGTAGTTGGGATTTGGGAATAGAAGTTCATTGAATCACATTCATAAAATAAATTTCAAGATAAATCGAATAAAATAATCACATTCATACCCTCTTATTTGATTAAGAAATTCCTTAATACATTAAACTAATTAATATGTCGTAGAAAGGTGTTTAATTTGTGCATTTCTTAGCGCAGTAAGAATTAACACAATGTTCAACTTGATCTGCGCGAGGATCCTGAGGAGTGCTATGTTTGATGCAATTTGCGGTAGCACAACCAAGCTTGCAGTAGTGACCACCAAGAGACTCAATCTTGTTAGAAGGAGCCTTTCCGGATAAACATTTCTTCAAACAAGTAAATGGGCATTCAAGCATATGCAAGTCAGGATGAGTAACAGCACATGTCGTCAAACATCCTACAAAGCAGTCCTTGCTGAATGCAGAACTCTTCCCTACGAACATTCCCAGCATCACTATCACCATCAAAGAAATCATCTTCATATTTTTCCCTTCCATTGCTGCTACAAACTCTAGTTTGAATTGGCTCTTATCTTTTTTCTCTCTGGTTAATTTTCTTGAAATTTTGATGGAAGGAGTGTTCGTTTGAGAAGCAATTTATAGGGTATGATTTGCCTAATCCATGACACATTATGGCTCATCACGGCTTTACAATATCTCTACACAGCTCAAATCATAATTACTCAAGGAATTTCACAAAGAATGTGATACCTTTTTGAGGGCCATAAAGATGGAAATGAATCTTTTGCAATAAATAGTGTCATCATAATTTCTATGGATGGCATGGCATGGCATTACCAATAAACCTGCTTCTTCTGTTCGGTTCTTTGCATATATCCCAACGGCATAAGGAAACATTTTCTAAATCTTACTCTTTACTAAATTTTTTTCGTGACAAAACATTGTATCTTTGTGCGTATCTACGAGCAGTGAAATACTCCCTCTACATGTACAAGTAGTGCGCACGTGCGATGCACGTCGGCAACATTAATTTTTCATTCTATTTCTGAAATGTGGTACCTTCATTTTACGTTTTAATTTAGCCTAATATTAGGTAAAAATGGAAAGAAAAAAAAATATCACTTTTAATGAAACATAGGTAATCTTTCGTATCGAAACGAAAATTTATAGACTTTTCTAAGTAATTTTATAGTATATCAAGTGAAGTATTTCAGCATTATGTATGCAACATATAAAAAGTACATAAACTCTTTCAATTTACCTTTAAATTATAGCTATCTTTTCGGAGAACTATAAATATATTAAAAAGTAAAAATTTGATATAGTTGTTTATACTCGTTGCGTAAGTGATTGAAAGAGCTTTCCAAATATATAAATTTCACGAAAATCCGACGTATCATTTAGAAGATACAAAGTTTTAAAATATTTATCTTTATTTTTATAAAAATGACATTTCTGTAAATAAACGTTTTTATATATTATTATTTTTAAGTCCCTATTCTGTTAAGCATTTTTGTCCTTATTTATATTCCTTAACTAAACAGTCCCTATTTTGTTAACATATTAGTCCCTAAACCGTTTGGTGAACCATTTTCCGCTTGGTGAACCAAAAAAAGAGTAAGGATTTCAATTAAGCTTGCTTTCTTAAAGAGGGGGAGATTAAGCATTTCGGAAATGAATCTTTGGAATAAAAAGTGTCATCATAATTCTTTTGTTCCGTTCTAGCCCAAATGACTGCAGCAGGCAAAATGGTGTCCGGCATGAAGCATAAAAACATGTCATTATATTATATTCATATTATCCATTACTAAGACCACTCGGCACAAAAAATTTCAATCTTGATCTTAAGACAGAGTCTAAAAAGGCATAAATGAATTGGCAACTTATCCATCAGAATACCAACCCATGGATGTGCAGAAATTGAACAAGGAGGGATTTCAGTCAAAGGGTCAAGTACAATGTCCCATATCCCATGCAAGAAATCCAACAAAATTGTTTAAGAAAATTTCGTAGATAAGATAAAAGAATTAGTTCATTCATTCATTTCATTGCACATTTTTTAAGCGAGTAAAGCAATAATAGATTAAGCGAGTTCTTTTTATTTAGTAAAACAATGAACGAATATTTTTTACTTAATTGGTGCACACTTTCCCGCAACGAGCATTGATACAATCGTCCGCTTGCTGAGGATTGGCGGCTTTGTTTGCGCAGTTGAGGATCCCACAACCAAGCTTGCAATAATCAGTAGGAGATGTAATAACTATATTATTATCTAACAAAGCCCCAATTCCAGCCTTACAAAATAGCGCACAGGTTACAGCACATGGAGCAAAAAATAAAACTCCACATGTATTTCCCTTCATACAGTCCGTCCAACATGATGCTGAACTCTGCCCTGCGGACATTCCCAACACTAGGATCACTACTAAAAAGGAGACCTTCAAGTTCTTACCTTCCATTTTTTTTTTCTCTCAATCGATTTTTCGCTAGAAATTTTGATTGAAGGAGTTCTACATGGAGGATTAATTTATAGGATTCTATAGCATAATCTATATTGAATGTTCGGATCTCAAATCACAATTTCAGGACGAAATTAAATAGGAAATATATCTCATTATTCTTCTGCATTAAAAAATGTGGTCATAATTCATAGGATATGCTAGAACACAGTACTGAACTTGCTTCTTTTGTTCCATATTGTTCCCATTTTAGCTAGTCGGAATGTGCATAATATCTCATCCCTTGATGATTCGTTTATATATACCATTTGGAGAAAATAGACATGCTACACTTTCTAAAAAAAAGAGGAAATTCTAACTATTGACAGCTAGAAAATTAAATGTTCAAATTCATAATACTTAAATATGAATCATATCTCCCGCTTCTTTTTGCATTAACAAATAACAAATGTCGTCATAAATCATAGGGATTTGCTAGAACACAACACCGGACATGCTTCTTCGGTTAACTCCATATTGTTTTCATTTTAGCTAGCCGAATGTGCATAATGAAGTAACAACATTTCATCCCTTGTAAATTTTGTTAGACGAAACATTAAAAGGTAATTTTATCAATCAATTGAAAAGAAAAACAGGAGGCAGGTGGCGCCGGAGAGACCTATAAAATGCTTTTACACATTTACCAGACGATACGTAATTAAATCACCTTCATTATTGAGACTGATTATAAAAAAGAGTAATAGGAATGGATAGGGAGAAGGTTGTAGCTTCAAAAACTTAATCCAATACATACTTGACCTCTTTTCTTTTTATATCCAGAAAATGTACTATTTATGTTTATGCTGCAGTTGTTTCAGTCATAATAACCTACATCTATTAACAAACATCTGAAAAAGCTAACTGTATCGACAGTGGTAGAACTAGCATTTCAAGCTGGAGCGGTTTTGCGAATTTCATCTCATCTTTTTGTGAGCTTTGAGTAGAAAAAAATAGGGGAAACAAAAATTGTAAAATTATTTCGAGTAGAAAAACAGTGGAACAGATTCATTATATTAAATTTAAAGATAAATTGAATAAAGAATCACACATTTATACTCTCTTATTTGATTACGAAATTCCTTAATAAATCGAACAAATTAATATGTACAAAGGTGCTTAGTTTGTGCATTTTTTAGCGCAGTAAGAATTAACACAATGTTCAACTTGGTCTCCACGAGGATTCTGGGGAGTGCTTTTGCTGATGCAGTTCGCGGTAGCACAACCAAGCTTGCAGTAGCGATCACCAGGAGACTCTTGTTAGGATGAGTAACAGCGCATGCCACCATACACCCTACAAAGCAGTCCTTGCTGAATGCTGAACTCCTCCCTACGAACATTCCAAACATTACTATGACCATCAAAGAAATCACCTTCACATTTTTCCCTTCCATTAATTCTAAACTTTGATGTTAGCACACTTTAGTTATCTTCGAATTTTGATGAAATGAGTTTTCGTTTGAGGAGCAATTTATAGGGTATGAACTGTCTAGGCCATGACACATCATGGCTCTACAATGTCTTATTACGAAAGGAATTCACAGAGAATAACACCTTTTGTTAGCCATAAAAATGGAAATGAATCTTCTGGAACAAAAAGTGTCATCATAACTCAGATGGATGGCATCACCAATAAACCTGCTTCTTTTGTTCCATTCTTTGCATATGGCCGGCCCAAACTGCCGCATAAGGCAACGTTTACCAAATCTTATTGATTAATGAGTATATATTTTTTCACCTGTACTCTCGGCCAAACTGGTGTCTGAGATGAGGTATAGAAATCATATCATTTGATTACTGATTACAGACGCATGTAACTGATGCAGGCCAGTAGTATCTATCATTTTCGATTTTGGCTAAAGCCGGGGTGCACATTTCGGTTTTACTTGACTAAATACTAAAATACTTGGCGGTCTAAATATGAAATATAGGTTATATCGGACTTGAGACAAGCATTGAATTACTATGTATCTTTTTCATTAATTTCTTTTTTTGCTTATTCCCCATGTAACGTAACAACCACTTTCATTCTTCCTAGACGCGTTGGTGTTGACCAGAGAACCTAGACCTTATCGATTGGTTGACTTACCAGTCCCAGTGGTGGTGAGTTAAAGCAATTCTAAGTCTATAAATAATACCCAAAGCCGTTTCATTTGTACTACAGCCATCAACAAATATTATCACACACATACCAAGTTTCCAGCAAGAAAATTAATGGCAAATACTAACTACAATGTTCAGTTCAAAGGTGAAACCATAGTAACAACTGTAACAAATTCATCTTTGTCAATCGATGCTGTCCTTGACGAGTTCCGCTCTGAGCGTTTTATCGGTTTTTCTATCAAATGGAATCCAAATTCATCCAACAAGAAGGTCGCAACTCTTCAACTGTGCCGCAGGAATCGCTGCATTATCATTCAGTTACTTCACTTGGATTACATCCCAAATTCTCTGAGAAACTTACGTTCGGACCGATCAATTAAATTCGTTGGTGTGGATATCGCGGAGGATATTGCCAAGCTGGACCGTGACCATGGTCTTAAGTGCTGGTATGGACATGAATTGGGTTTTGGTGTCCGTAGCTTAGCTGGAGTCGTTGTCAGAGAACTGTACCGTGTGAATGATCGCTCTGACTGGAGTGCGAGTATCCTCACCAATGAACAGATCGAAGCTGCTGCAATGGAAGCTTCTGTTTATTTCGTTTATGGAAAGGTTAATCTTTGCGATCTATAAAACCGGAAAGATGTTGTTCAGTTGAATTAACTAGTTTGTAGTCAGGGAGTTCTTGATGGTCTAGTTTGTGTTGGTGTTTATGTAGTTCAGTATATTCTGAGGTCATTGAAGTCTGTTTTTATGTCTCCTATATTATTATTGTTCGGAAATTCAAAAAATAAAAAATCCAACACAATTTGATTGATTAATGCATCATTACAATCATATTTTTTTGATCAATATATTCATATATATTCCCTCTTAAGGAGGGCGTTGTTCATTACCAAGACCAGTCCGTACCAAAAAAAATAATATTATTTCTATCTAGATTTTAAGATAAAAGAGTCAAAAAGGCATAAGTCAAAAATAGTTACCCATAGATGTTGCAGAAGTGATGTTGAAGGAGGGATTTTCATGCTTCTTTTGCATTGAAAAAAGTAGTCATAATTTACAGGGATATGCTAACACAACACCAAACATGCTTGTTTTGTTCCATAATGTTTCGGTAACAATATTTCATCCCTAGTATATAACCGGCAGCGCCGGTCCGGAAGGGGAAGCAGGGAAAGCTCTACTTTGAGGCAACAGGCCTAGAGGGGCAATAAAATATGAATGCTCCATGGTATTTAACCCTCCCCAATGTGAAAAGAATTGGGACGGATATGAATATCAAAGACAATGAAGAGGGAATTAACCTTCCCGCCATGAAAAGGATCAGAACTGATATGAAGATCGAAGATAATCAAGGATCGGAATGTGTAGTTGTGTTATTTCCGCATTTGTTTTTTTTTTTCTAGTGCTTATGAAGGTTTCGTTTTGCACATAGCGTCTCGTATTTGGTAAGTCTCCCCCAACAAGTGGTATCAGAGAGTTTGGGTTGAGCTAATCCTGTACAATGGCGGAAGCTAGCACTAGTAATGAAATGGTTATTTTAACCGGTGAGAACTATGTGATATGGAAGGCGAAGATGGAAGATTGGTTATATTATGAAGATCTCTATGGTCCAATAGAGAGCAAGGAAGTAAATCCTAAGAAGATAGAAGATAAATTGTGGAGTGTTGCTAATCGTAAAGTTGTTAGTTTCAATCTACAATGGGTTGATGATTATATTATTCGTCATGTGTCTAGTGAGAAACTAGCATATTCTTTGTGGACAAAGTTAGAGGAGTTATATGATCAGAAATCTGCTTGTGGAAAAGCTTTTGACCTTGACAAGTCAAGAGGTCAATCAAAGTATAGAGAAGACGAGGATTATCTTAAGAATTGTCATTATTCAAATGAATGCAGGAAGGTGACGCAAGAACCAAGAAAAGGGAATGTAAATGACAGACAATTCAGTGATATTACAGTTATGGTAACAAGTAGTGATATTACTTCATTCTCTGATTGTAATGATGTATGTGTAAGTTCTGCAGTTTCCGATTCAAAGTGGATAGTGGATTCAGGTGCATCCTATCATGCTAATCCTCGTGAAGATGTATTTACCTCCTACAAGGCTGGTGACTTTGGGTCAGTCAGAATGGGAAACAGTGGTGTTGCGAAAATTGTAGGAATGGGTGATGTGAAGGTTGAGACCAGTGTTGGTTGCACATTGGTTCTCAGAAATGTACGACATGTACAAGACCTTCGTTTGAATCTAATATCACCTGGAGTGTTAGACGATGAAGGGTACAACAATCAGTTGGGTGATGGAAAATGGAAGCTAAGCAAGGGCTCCATGGTTATTGCAAGAGGCAAGAAGTATGGCAAATTGTACAAAACACATGTGAAGGTGTTTAAAGGTGATTTGAATGTTGTTGACAAAGATTCAACCTCCGAGCTGTGGCATAGAAGACTTGGTTATCTTAGTGAGAAGAGAATTCAAATCCTCACCAAAAGACAAGTTTTGCCAAATGCCAAAGGTATGCAATTGGGTAAGTGTACTCATTGTTTAGTTGGTAAACAAACTAGAGTTTCCTTTCATAAATCTTTACCCAAGCGCAATTCTGGTATTATTTATCTTGTTCATTCTGATGTGTGTGAACCTTTAAGGGTCAAGACACTTGGTGGTGCTGTTTATTTTTTTTCTTTTATAGATGATGCTTCAACGAAGGTTTGGTAATATGAAATCATGACCAAAGATGATGTTGTTCCTGTGTTCAAGATGTTTCACATCATGGTGGAAAGAGAAATAGGTAGAACCTTGAAGTGCCTTCGTTCTGACAACGGGGGAGAGTACATTGGACCACTTGAAGTGTATTGCAAGAGCATGGGTATACATTCAGTACCGAAGATTCCCCAACATAATTATGTTGCAGAGAGGATGAACCACAATATTCTTGAGAGCATCAGGTGCATGCTATCTCATTCCAAGTTGCAGAAGCATTTCTGGGGTGAAGCAATGAATACTGATGTGTACTTGATCAATCGATCTCCTTCAAGACCGCTAGATAGAGAAGTAGCATAAAAGGTATGGAGAGCCAAAGAGCCAAGGAGATGATATGGATGAACAGGTTGTTAGAGAACTTGGTGTGAAGCAACAAAGGTTCATCGTTCATCGTGACGATCGAGTGCCATCCATCTCAGCAAGAATTCGAGTTTTCGCTCGAGGTTCAAGCACATCAATATTAGATACGAGTGGATACAAGAAGTTCTCGATGAGAAGGTCTTGTATATTGAGAAGATCCATACAGATGACAAGGGTTCTGATATGATGACAAAGTCACTACCAAAGTACAAGCATGTGTATTTCTGTAGCAGGGCAGGTTTGGTGGTGATGGGTACCTCGTCATAAGTCATGAGGGGGAGATTGTTGGGTCGGGTCCATCCTTATGGTCCAACAAGGTTCCCCTTATCAAATGTGTATTTCTCAGGAGAAGAGTTTCTTCTCACGAGTGTTATCTTCTCAAGTGAGCGAGAAAGAGAGAGAGGCAGTAGAGAAAGAGGGAGAAGTGAGCAGCCACCATTTTTGGGTGAGATTTGAGTTATCTTGAAGAGAAGAAGAAATGGTTCTTGTTAAAGATCCGTTTGGTTCGTTGTGGTGAAGATTGTTCCATCAATTTTCACATCTCTTAAAAAGGGGAAAAATTCTAGGGTTTTTTCAAACCTTAGTAGTAAGTAATCTTACTCTTGATATTGTCAAATTGATAGTGATGATTGGGGGAAATTTAATCTTAAAACTAACTAACAAGTGGCAGATTTTTCTTTTCTATACCTAATTTGTGGTTTTCTGTTAATGATGATTGGGGGAAGTTTATCTACAAGTAGAGACGGGTTTGTAGATGGAAAGTGTAATTAATTTATTCCATCCTCACTAGTTCGACAATGGAAACTGCATTTGTATCATGTTTTGAAGCTACAAAGTACTATTCATGGCTGTGGTATTTTATCTCGAGGTTTGAGAACTAAGATTTTCCTCCGCACCATATCAACAAGTTGTACTCCAGCCTCTAAATTTAGATGGAAATTTTCATTGCAAGAATTTTATTTCATAATATTGGGGTTACAATTAGTAAGAGTGACAACACGCTGTTTATGTGGCATAATATTGGGATGAAAATATTGGTTACTTCATTATGCACATTCTGACTAGATAAAATGGAAAAAGAAGCATGTTCGGTAAATGTTGCCTTATGCAGCAGTAGTCATTTGAGCCGGCTATAGGCAAACAACGGAACAAAAGAAGCAGGTATATTAATCATGACATCCATATGAATTAACGATGATGAGCAAAAACAAACAGAATTTTCATCAAAATTCGACGATAACTAAAGTGTGCAAAAGAGAGATAACATCAGAGTTTAGAAACAATGGAAGGGAAAAATGTGAAGGTGATTTCTTTGATGGTCATAGTAATGTTTGGAATGCTCGTAGGGAGGAGTTCAGCATTCAGCAAAGACTGCTTTGTAGGATATTTGGTGATATGCGCTGTTACTCATCCTAACAAGCATATGTTTGTATGCCCATTTACTTGCTTGAAGAAATGTCATGGTACATTTATAGATGAACCAACTGCGGCCTAAACCTCAATAACATTGTCATAGTACAAAACTCCCTCAAAATTGAAAATACAGTAAAACATATATACAGTAGAATATGCATTTGCCTACCGAATCTTATTAACTTTGACCTCTTGCATTGGAGATGCGCTAACGAGAGTTTTTAACGCAAAGAGGTAAATAATGATGAACCCTAGAAAGTTAAGTTAGGCCTGAGTCTAACTTCCATTCTTCAGCCATTTCATTAGCCTCTATAAGTAAAAACGCACTTCTTTCTTTATAATAAGAGGCACCCAAAATGCCACATGTCGACACCATAATTATTCTTAATTTTGGTGAAGCCACGTCATCACTAATTATCCATGTCATCATTATCTGATTGGCTACTCCTATGAGATAGGATGCAGTAGGCAAACGTCTAAAGACACCTGCAACCCAAAGGTCACTTAGAAAGGATACATCTATATATATTTTCACACTTAGTTTGTGGTAAAGATGTTCTACAGGTCCCTTAGGTAGAGAATCTTTAAAGTCAAAACAACATTTAGGAAGGGAATATCGCCACCATTAAGTAACAAAAAAAAGTAACAAAGGTCGCAAACTTTTCAAACGATCTTTAACCCCCTCTAATGGGGACAAAATGTAGCAGATATTATTACGAAAAGTCGCCTATAAACACACAAATACATAAGCATCTTTCTAATAAGGGACACAACCTTTTGAGAAGATAGCTATTGGCTTCGTATTTTGGTTCGAGTTGCAAGAGGTTTACGACTCTTCGCTTGGGAAACGTCAATATAAAATATCAATGAGTAACATATTTATTCGCCATTAAATCACTCAAAATCAACGAGATCAAGTTCTGAGAATATTTTGTGATCCTCTAAGAGTTTTTAGTCCCAACATGTTGCAGCCTATTATAGTATGCAGATTTTCAGTTCTCATATTCTGTCTTACTATATATAGATTTAACTAAGTAGTAACTCAAATGCCAAAATATTGAAGCACATCATCAGAGTTTTACTATGAAGAGTTAAAGTTTTCAGTCAGATCAAATTGATGGACATCATCATCCAACATCATATCTATGTCAAAATGTAGATTACTGTCCGCAGTTGAATATTGCTCGGAGTCAACCAACTCCGACCCAGATGTGGATGGCATCATTGATATACACATGGTTGGAGATGAATTAAATGTCGGGAGATCATTCCAAATGGCAAACTAAGATGAGGGGACAATTGACTTATGTTTCTTTTTAGTGGGCAAAAGAGAAAATCGTAAAACTAATAGTTTTGAAAGCAAACCCGGTTGCTTCATTGTATTTTTCTTCTCATATTCCTTTGATCCCCTCTCTTGAAACTCGACATGTCAACAATTTTTATGATATGTGGTTAAAGCGCGTCGGCAAATCTTTTCATGTCACCACAATCCATGTCGCCAACTCATCCATACAGTAAGTAAGGTCACACCAAACGTCAGCTATTTATTTCCAACCGACATTTGTTTGGAACACTCCAGCAAAGCACCGGCCACCAAGCGTTTCATTTCGGGTAAGTTTTAACTGACATTTGATTGAAAGACTCCAAAACCATACAATATTGCTTACATGACTACCAATCGTATCCCTCTTCAAGTTCAAACCATGTTTTCGGAAAATTCCCTCTTAGAATACAACTGATGATTGACCAAAAAATAAATATAAATACCAGTATCCCATGTTTCCCATTGATCCTCAGCCATTCATTTATTTTGTACGTAGTATTAAGAAGGAATTGAAGAAATTCAAAATATATATTTTATTCTCACCGAAGATTATATAAGTTGGAGAAGCAGGACTTTGGTGATCAGTGCAGTAAGTGAAAGCAGTTGTATACCACATTTTTTCTTGCATTGCCCAAAAGCTACGCCAATTTGGCGTTATTTTATGCATGGTAGTGGTGTGATTGGGTGAAAAGAGGAGACATTGAAACGATCATCTACGAGTCACATGCTATCATCTTCTCTCTTGGAAGGTAATTCTCTGGATTGTACTTTGTATTTGTGAGTTGTCTGGATTGTACTTTGTATTTGGAATGAAAGGAAGCATAGGATGTTCGGGAAACATACAAAAGGTATGGACTATTAGACCATATTCGTTCTTAGAGATTAAGGCCAACATATTAATTAGATTGGGTTATCCCTTTCCATGATCTAGATGTGTCAGGTATGCATGAGTATCTATTGTTACATGGATTTTTTTTTTTTTTAAATAATTAAGGGATTAAGATTGAGATTATTGTGTTTAAATTTCTCCTCTATGGGGTGATTTTTCTGGGAAAATTAGAAATTTGAAAGGGAAAAACAATATTGTTTTCATGGGTAATGGGAAAAGACATTGCAAAGGTTACAGGGTTGATATTTTTTTTTTTTTTTTTTTTGATCAATACAACAAAAAATTATATAGATGAGGAAAGAATGTACAAAGGCCAAGAGGATTCCAAAGCGAATCAACTCCCAAGCAAGAAGAGAGCAGCCTCACCGAAACTGCACAATAGAAGTAAGGCATGAGTTTTTCAACTACCATCGTGCAATAAAAGAAGAGAGAGAGAGAGAGAGAGATAGAGCAAGAAATGTAAATTTATAAAAGAAGGCAGTCTAGGTTTACGTTGATTATAGATATGGAATATGGCCATTAGAAAAGTAGTTAAGGATATGCATGGGTTCAGGAATACATAAACACCCGATGAGTGCCACAACTCAAAAGTGGGTTCATGTTTAATTTTTATACTATCAATTTGCTGTGAATTGAGGTTAGATTAATACGATTACATTATTGAGGTGGCTCATGCACATTATAAGTGCTAATCCTTTTTATGAAGGCAAGTATGAAGGCAAAACAAGTGAAACCAGATATCAATTATGGAACTACTATTTCTCAATCCAATGTTCCCTACCTTTGTTCCATAATTAAACGTTTTCGGTTTCCCTAAGCAATGACTTCTTTATAAACTATTTCTTTTTCAGGGGAGATGTGCACAAGAAAAAGTTGGGACACCATTTTGAAGTTGCCGCATATCATTCTAAGCTCAAACTATGTAAACCAATAATTCTCTGGGTATATGCAGGATACAATATTGCGACTTTTTCCGGTGCGTATGCACCGGGTTAGATGCTTGTATTAATAGTTTTTTTAAGTAATCAAATTCTAAATGACGCTATTTGTTATGGTGCCTACTGAACAACCAGGCCCCTTAGCTACCACTGCAGACTGAAAATCTGATTCTGCCTTAATTAATCGACTCATGAGCTTGCTTCTTATCTTCATCTTCCGCAGCGACGCAAGAATCTCCTCATATTTTATCATACACCGATAATTACCCATGAACGGTTGCCAACAAGGAGATCCACCAGCAGCAGCATACTCTGCAAAGGCCATGTTCATATCAACCGTTATTACTAAATCTTCAATCTCTTTTCTGAATTTCCAAAGGTGAGACGGATAGTCCCCATCTCTTTCTTCGTCGTCAAGCGTCTGAAGACCCAATTTTCCCATTAAGTCATTGAATTTGTCCGCAAGAACCTTGACAGCATCAAGAGGAGGTTCTCCCATTTCTACGTCGCTCTGAAGAGCCATTGCTTCAGCTTCAACTTCCCAGATTTCGTTTTTAAGATAATCATCACTACCGAAGTTACATCCTGCTGCCCCTTCACTGAATTTCCTGGAATGGTGGTTTCCAGGGATTTTCCGAGGAGAAGGATAACCAATTAATCGCCTCATAAGCCTGCTTCTTAATTTCATTTTCAGCAGCGATGCAACAATCTCATGATATTTTAGCATACACCGATAATTACTCATGAATCGGTCCCAACGACAGTAGATATCTCCACCAGCTTCAACAAACTCAGCAAAGGCCATGGTCTTATCAACGGATTCTACTAAATCTTGAATCTCTTCTCTAAATCTCTGCAGGTGAGGCGGATAATCATCATCATGACCAGCTTCTTTTTCATTGTCGTCAAGAGTCGGAAGACCCAATTTTTCCATCAAGGCATTGAATTTTTCCGCCAGAAGCTCGACAGCATGAAGAGGAGGTCCATCACCGAATTCTATGCTGATCGTAGCCTTGTTTCGTTCGGCTCCAACTTTCGAAATTTCATTTTTCAGATAATCACCATCTTGAAAGTTACATTCTGCTGCTTGTCCACTGAATTTCCTGAAATGATCTCCAGGGATCTGAGGGTAATTAAAAGTGTGGTAGTGGTGTTTTGAGATAAATACTTTAATTAGGTTTGAAGAAGAAGAATTCGAAGATATGGGTTTTGATGATGATGACCATCTTATATATTGGTTTTTTCTTAACAGTGATGATGATGATGATCTGCAAAAGGAAGAAAATCTTGAAGAAATTTGATTCATTTTTTTCTTGGAGAAAAAGGAAAAAAGGAAAACCTGATACACCGGATTTATATGCGGCATCCATTAAAACCCTAGATGGAAAACCATGGGTTCTAAAAGGAATTCCATGGCCCATGGACCAGTGGAAGAAAGGTAACTCCCCTTACAGGGCAGAGTCCAACATGGGGTTTCGGCTGTAAGGTTATTACATCTGCTACTCATAACTTCAAGCTTGGATATTAAACTTAAACTGTGGCAACAAAGCCTCCATAGGACCACAGCAAGTGGATGATTGTGTCAATGTTCATTGCGGGAAAAAGTGCACCAATTAAGTAAAAAAACGTCGATATGTATCCATTGTGACAATGAGTTAAATAAATTGAATTTGATCCACTATTTGCACCGGTTAGTGCATATTTGCAATTGGAATCAGTGAACTAGTTCTTTTATTTTATTTACGGATTTGTGTAAACGATTTCTTTTGGTTTATTGGATGAGATGAGATTAAAATGCCAATTATAGGACATTGCACTTAACCCTTCGGATAAAATTCCTCCCTGTTCAGCATCACTTATATACATGAGTTGGTACCATGATAAAGATGCTAATTTTATACTTATGCGACAGAATGCTGCGAGTCACGATTTTTATATGTACAATGCAAACAACCTATACAGGCCTTAACAAAAATATAAAAAGACTTTCGCGGGATTCAATTCAACCTGCGGGATAGGGTTGGTTACATACCAGACTATGGAAAAGGCGCACTATAACAAACAATGAATAATAGATTAATTAATTTATTTTAGTTTGGTTGTTGAAAAGTTTTGTTAGAATTTTTTTTTTTTTTTTTTTTTTGATAAAAGAGGTGCTCAGACCTCAGTGAGGTCACCTCACCTCACTGCATTAAGTTAATAAAGCCCATAGGTTGTAGTCAACCCAGTTATGATTAATGTCATATTTGTTACAAAAAAAGACAGTTTAGCTGCCCACATTACTTCTTTTGTTTCTACTAAGCTGAAATCTTTTGCTATGAAATTCATTTCAAACTTTTTTGTGCTTCCAAAATCTTCACTGATCATGTATCTTCGTCATCGAGCTTCCGCATACATTCCCACCAACAGCACTAGAGTTGGTTCCGAATCACTCCTAAAGGAAATCTTGTGTCCACTCCATCGTGTTGCCCATTGGAAAGCTGCTTCAGATCCTTCTTTTTCTAGCTCATCAATTGTTGTACTGTCAGTAGAGATTCCTCTAGCTTCTCTGACTGTACCTGTATGATCAACCAAATTTAGTCATGTTAGTCATATATAACTGATATATATGTAAGATGAACAAATCAAATGCGGAAGCGGGTTATTAGTTCGTACCTTTTAATCGCTCCAAATGAGGATGACGTCGAACCAACGGATCACTTGCGTTTCACGTTCTTGAACCTCCAAACTCGGCGGTGAGTAGGTGTCACAAAAATGAGCACAAACTATATTTTCACAAACTAAATACCGTATAGAACTTCAACTTCTTCTCCAAAGGACACTAAGGGATTTTGGTGATTCTACAACTAATATTTGAATACTAGAAGACTTTGCTAGCTAAGTAGAATGCTCACTTATAACTCTCTAGCTTATTCTCCATACTTGGTTTATCTCTTGCTAAACTCACTACTATTGAGTTGTAGTGTTTTCTTCTACTTCTTATTATGTTTCAACAAATGAAACTAGAAGCCTATTTATACTTAAACTCCAAGTATCCTCTCTTGGAAAGTGTCAAGGAAGAACCAAACACTTGGAGCAAGTTCTAACACTTGTTAGCATGGACTAAACACATGGAGTAAGTGATTAAACACTTGTTAACATCATGCAAATACATGGTGGAAAGAAACAAGACACATGTTTTACCATAGCTTGGTTAGTTGGAGAAGGATTTTTCCTAGCATATGACTTACTCATCCACCCAAGATGGACTTTGGGCATGCACACACGTAATGGGTGCCCATATTTCCAACATCTCCCACTCACACATAGTGTGTGTAACGCCAGCATGTTTCCCAATCAAAAGTCCTTAGAGAAAAACGTTCATATTAGTAAATAGTTTGTGCGATCGCCGAGATACCTTCATTTTGGGAGCTCCATACTAGAACCTTATTACGAGTCATCATGGAGACATCAAACCTTCACAAAGAATGTTCGTATCTCATTACCTCAGATAATTTGACTACACCTGACACAATACTCTTACTCCCTCTAGCAAGCAGTATTGCACCCATGTACATTTTATCAATTGTACTCATAATTTTCGACAAACGAAAAACGCTGGCCAGCTATGAGTTACAATTCATGGTGTATCATCAAATTTTCTTCCTAGAAATTGATATCGTTCCAATTCAACTTAATAGCTTTCCTAGACATGTATCATCATACGAGAAGTTGCATCGTATTAGAAAACATGCTAAAGTAGCATCATTAAGTATCCTCTTCATAACATAAACTCAAGTCAAACTGTTCAGAAAATCACATCTGGCTTTATAACAGGCTTCATTAAATGGTGGTCACATTTAATGATCGATCTCTTTGTGAGATCTCATCTTAAACATATTAAGGCGACTTATACAATTATAGAAAAGTCTGCTACAAAAGCAAATGGTTTTCGAAAGAAATATTTTCCGAAAAAAAATGTCTTTTCTTTTGTCTCATCTTGCTCGCTATACTAAGCGCCAAGGCGAATCACCTGTGTGAGTAGGCCGATTCTTGCCTGTGGACAACTTAATCATCCATGTACACATAAAGAGTACTCACAAAGGTTGTTAAAATCTTATTTAACACTCAATACTCATTCACCTAATATTAATGTCATCAAATGATCTTCATATCGAATACTGCTTAATCTCATGTTCTCTGCATAAGATTAGAAAGCAAATCTAGCTCGTGGAGATATGTCTAAGAACAACCTTTATTCATGCAACCATATCACGTATAACATGGGAACACCTACTAATATGTTTTCTTTTCCACGGTATTCGAGATTTATCTTTCACACATGCAACATCTCAGGTGATATCATTGTGAAGCAACACCGCGTCCTTTGCATGTTCTGAGACACCAAGTCTCATAGGAAGTCTCTTTAACCAGAAAGCTTGTGAGAGTGCAACATATTCTGCTTTCGGTGTAAACGGAGAAATGCACTTCCGCTTATGACTACACCAACTGACTGCATGCATGTATTCCAAGACCATATCCTGAAGTATTCGTATACTGATCTCCCTAGAAGTTCTTTCAAGATAACGTATATCATGTTGATCGTTTCCACTGAGTTGGATCTAGGTCACTAAGGTAACGATTTACTAAATCCACTGCAAAACTTATGTCAGGCCTAGTACACAACATAGCGTACATTAGGCTCCCGACTGCAGAGGCATAATAAGGTACTTCGGACATATAATTCTTTTCTTTTCTATCTTTAAGAAAATGATCCTCCCATAGGAGTGTCGATGGGTTCCAAAATATTCTTTTATGTAAGTCTCTTGAGACAAACTAAGAATCTTTCTTGAGAGATCTCGTGTGATCTCAAACACATAATACATAATTAGTCATACCCATGTCCGTCATTTCAAAAATTAGAGGACAACAATTCCTTAGTGGCGACAACACCTTCAAGATCATTAAATGCTAGTAGAATCTACATACAATTTTATGAAAATAATATTTCCTTAGATCTTTTAACGTACACACAATGGTCTTCATCAATCATCTCGTAACCAACATAGGTGATAGAGTGATGGAAACTCATATACCATTGTCTAGATGATTATTTAAGGATAACAATAGGATATTTGAGATGACAAACTTTTTGCGCTCTTATTCCTTGACCTCAAATCTCGTAGGTAAAGACACAAAATCTCGTCATCTAGTCCTCCGTTGAGGAATGTAGTTTTAACATCCCTTTGGAACAATTCTAAATCCAAATGTGCAACTGTAGCATGAGGCGAATTGAGGTAAAACTTACTACATAAGAAGAGGTTTCCTCATAGTCTATACCCTAGTGATGGGTATTTCCTCGTGTCTTTAGGAGACCATTGTACTTTTTATTGAACCATCCTCCTTGCGTTTTAAAGACCATTTCTTTTAAATAGTCTTTCGCCCAGGAGGAAGGTCAACTAGTTCCCAAACATAATTCTTTTTCATCGATGTCATTTCACTCCTGCATAGCAACAACTCATTCATCGCTAGCAGTTGAGGATTAACGTATTTATACAAAAGAAGTAAGTTTATCCTCATTTCTCGCAATACACATTAATGTTCCCCCTTCAATCCCAAAATGACGATGGGGTGCTATTCTATGCTCATTTTTAAGTAGCTCAAGATCTTAGGATCTAGTGGTACTTTCCCACTAGGATGAAGACCACTCCCACCATCTTCAACAATTATAGGTTGAAAAACTATTTCTCTAACCTGGCTAAAAGATAGTAAGATGTCTTCCCTCTCTTTTATTTCAAAGAGTTCCAAGTCCTTGTCAATGTCAATGATGCGAGGAAATTCATTTTCAATAGAAACACTATCTATGGACTCTATCTCAGTCATTTCTCCACTTGGATGTTCACCATACATCACATAGCCTTTTGAGAAATCAGAATATATTATGAAGATAAGATTTCTTGCTCTAGGACCTAGCTTTCCATACACATGAGAAGCGTTGTGAACATAACCAGCTGAACCCCATGGGCGCAAATTTCCTAAATTAGGTTTTTCGCGTTTCCAAAGTTCATATGGCGTAGAAGGAACCAACTTCGCTGGAACACGGTTCAGAATGTAAGCCGTAGTCATAATAGCAACCCCCCAAAAGGATATTGGTAGGTTGGCTTGCACCATCATTGATCTAACCATATCCAATAATGTTCTATTCCGTCTCTCTGCAACACCATTTTGTTGCGGGGTATTTGGAATAGTGAGCTGCCTAGTTATTCCCTTACTCTCACAAAATTCCTTCAACATATCGGACAAATATTCGCGTCCACAGTCTATACGGAGAGTCTTTAAACT
The DNA here is from genome assembly GCA_023531295.1 of Papaver armeniacum. Lineage (NCBI taxonomy): Eukaryota > Viridiplantae > Streptophyta > Magnoliopsida > Ranunculales > Papaveraceae > Papaver > Papaver armeniacum. The sequence continues at coordinate 176,759 of JAJJWW010007198.1, forward strand.
CTTTCCAATTTGATTTTCAACTTCTGCAACAAAGCGCTTGAAACAATCCAAGGCTTCGTAGTGGTGAGCGATCAAATATACATAACCAAATCGCGTATTGTCGTCAATATATGTGAAAAAAAAAGGTATGTCCAGCTCTAACATTCATAGCTCCACAAATATCATAATGTACCGACTACAAAAGTTTAGTATCATGTTTGGCCTTATCAAAAAGGTTTTACACAAGTTATGTCGTCTAGACAAGGTTCACATTCAGGTAAGAAAACTTTTAGCGAGTGAGCCACAATAGCTTTCTCGAGCTAACTAAGTCATCCTATCTTACCCGATGTGGCTTAATCTAGCATTCCAAGTTACACAATCAATAACATTACTTTTACTAGCATCAGTCACCAAAGTATCAGAAGAGATAGAACTAAACAAACCTTATTTGAAGAAGTTACTACTTAAGTAACCATGTCCAAACCAAATACTATGATGTCCAACCTGCTGTCTGCGATTTTTCAAAAGAGTACCCAAAACTAATAATTGCAAGAACTGTGAGTAGATTTTAATAAGCTCCAGATACGTAAAGCACATTGTGAAGTGTTAAAAATGCGACCAGAGCGCATATGAAGTTGACAAAACTTCCTCACTTGTGCCATTGTCCATATAAACTCTTTGTCTATATGATAGAAGTCACATAGACTCTTTATGTACAACATAAAATACGTTATCAACCCACTTATGGACAGAGTGAGAAACCATGTATATACACACAAGTGTGGATGGAGTTGGGTGACAAGGTACCTTTTTCGGCTTCGTGCATTCACGGCCAAAATATTCCTTGTCTCCAGTTGGAGCAATTCAACTTGGATTCATCTCTTTTGCCATCTTGCTTGCCACGATGGTGCAAAGATGGTTTCTTTTTCTTTAATATCCATTGGGCTATTTTTATTGCGCTTACCCCGAGGTTTGCGCACACCTTTACCATAAAAGGAAGCCACACGTGTCGCAACTTGGCGCTCAGCTTCAATCTCAACATGTCTAGAGATATTAGAAAAAACTTTTGATGCTTTCAATATGAGGCAACAAATTTCTTCATACACAAAAAAAAAATAGACGGTGACCTTATCACAGCTAAAACTTGTTGTTCATCCTTTCAGTAAACTTAAAATTTCAGCACTAAGTTGCGAATTTAGAAGTTGACGTATTACCAAGGACAAATTTTTAGCTTAACCTACATTCGCTTGGAAATAGACAAAACCTCATATTTTTTTACAAGATCACCCTAGCTACTTGTTGCTCAATCATGAGCGCACAGTTTGATCTAACTCAAGCATGTAGGTTTCAAGGTTTCAATGGTATTGGGCACATATCATAGTTTTTCCTACACAAAGTAATATATATTTTTGCAAACAAATACACTAAGTGTTTTTCTTGAGCAGGACACTTTAATCAAAGACATTAATTTACTCATATGTATAACTTATGATATTAAATTAAAACAACATGATTCAACAAATTATTCATATTTATTAATATCATGCATGTTATATTTATATGAAATTAATTAAATCAACCACAAAGGTGATGATTCCACATAATTAATTTTAGGTCGTAGTCCTTTTAGGCAGAGGCCGTTTAGTCCATGGTCCATTGGATGGTAGGTGTAAGGCCAGAAATTGGAACATATTGAACCACAAACGTGATGGCTCCACATAATTAATTTTAGGTCATAGTCCTTTCAGGGAATTGTAGTTTAGTACATGGTTCAAAAAATAACGAAAAACGCATAAAAGGCTCTGATACCAATGTTAGTCATATATAACTGATATATATGTAAGTTGAAAAAATCAAATGCGGAAGCGGGTTATTAGTTCGTACATTTTAATCGCTCTAAATGAGGATGACGTCGAACCAACGTATCACTTGCGTTTCACGTTCTTGAACCTCCAAACTCGGCGGTGAGTAGGTGCCACAAAAATGAGCACAAACTATATTTACACAAACTAAATACCGTATAGAACTTAAACTTCTTCTCCAAAGGACGCTAAGGGATTTTGGTGAGTCTACAACTAATGTTTGAATACTAAAAGACTTTGCTAGCTAAGTAGAATGCTCACTTAGAACTCTCTAGCTTATTCTCCATACTTAGTTTATCTCTTGCTAAACTCACTACTATTGAGTTGTAGTGTTTTCTTCTACTTCTTATTATGATTCAACAAATGAAACTAGAAGCCTATTTATACTTAACTCCAAGTATCCTTTCTTGGCAAGTTTCAAGGAAGAACCAAACACTTGGAGCAAGTTATAACACTTGTTAGCATGGACTAAACACATGGAGTAAGTGATTAAACACTTGCAAATACATGGTGGCAAGAAACAAGACACATGTTTTACCATAGCTTGGTTAGTTGGAGAAGGATTTTTCCTAGCATATGACTTTACTCATCCACCCAAGATGGACTTTGGGCATGCACACATATAATGGGTGCCCATATTTCCAACAAGTCCAATGGCTGTTTTAAAGTTTGAGTCTGTTACATTCAAAGCAATAAGAATTTTCAGTGTCATCTCATTATTTCCTCTTTCGTCAGGATATTTTTTAATCTGGTTTGTTTACAGTATTATAACTATTTATATATCTAAAGACCAGTATTAAAACAATGACTTTACCGCTGTATCATAATAGCATCAACATCACTATTTTTTCTTTTTTATCGTATTTCGTTATTACAATGGGTGTAAGCATCAAATCTTTTCAACTTATTTTGTGCATATGTTCCCGCTATAATTCTGGTATTAGGATTAAGTCTTGAGGAAGACATATCAGTTGAAGAAGGAGGACGAAAAGATGAAGTAGAAGCTCCATGAAAACCACCTCGAAAATTAAAACCACGACCTCTACCACGAAAAGTAGAATTGTATGCAGGTCGAAAGTTACGAGAAGTACCTTGATTAGATGAAGCGAGAAACGCTTTTGATTCAGCATCAGCACGAAGAGAAGAATTTCGCTCAGTAATGATAATTTCTTCACTCATAAGAAGACTGTGAAGTTCACCAAATATAACATGAGGAGATCAAATTCTAATTGAAGTTGCAAATGCGTGATAATATGGTCCAAGACCACCAAGAACAGTGACAAGAAGTTCATCATCAGAAATACGAGATCCACACGCAGCTAGTTGATTTGAAATATTCTCGATCTCAGAGATGTATGAAGAAACTTTAGAAGAACCTAGTTTGATGTTTTGTAATTGAGTATGAAGTTAAATAGGAAAAATATCTCATCATTCTTCTGCATTAAAAAATGTGGTCATAATTTATAGGATATGCTAGAACACAGTACTGAACTTGCTTCTTTTGTTCCCATTTTAGCTAGTCGGAATGTGCATAATGACTGAGCTAACAATATCTCATCCCTTGATGATTCGTTTATATATACCATTTGGAGAAAATAGACATGCTACACTTTCTAAAAAAAAGAGGAAATTCTAACTATTGACAGCTAGAAAATTAAATGTTCAAATTCATAATACTTAAATATGAATCATATCTCCCGCTTCTTTTTGCATTAACAAATAACAAATGTCGTCATAAATCATAGGGATTTTCTAGAACACAACACTGGACATACTTCTTCGGTTAACTCCATATTGTTTTCATTTTAGCTAGCCGAATGTGCATAATGAAGTAACAACATTTCATCCCTTGTAAATTTTGTTAGACGAAACATTAAAAGGTAATTTTATCAATCAATTGAAAAGAAAAATAGGAGGCAGCTGGCGCTGGAGAGACCTATAAAATGCTTTTGCACATTTACCGGACGATACGTAATTAAATCACCTTCATTATTGAGACTGATTATAAAATATACAAACTTAATCCAATACATACTTGAGCTCTTTTCTTTTTGATCAGAAAATGTATACTATTGATGTTTATGCCTTAGTTGTTTCAGTCATAATAACCTACATCTATTATGAAAGAGCCAACTCTATCGCTGGAGCAGTTTTGCGAGTTTCATCTCATCTTTTTGTGAGGTTTGATTATGACATTGATCCTCAAGACACACAGATAGGGGAAACAAAAACTGTAAAATTATTTAAAAGTTGAAAATCAGTGGAACACATTCACTAAATTAAATCTTAAAGATAAATTGAATAAAGAATCACACATTTATACTCTCTTATTTGATTATGAAATTCCTTAATAAATCGAACAAATTAATATGTACAAAGGTGCTTAGTTTGTGCATTTTTTAGCGCAGTAAGAATTAACACAATGCTCAACTTGGTCTCCACGAGGATTCTGGGGAGTGCTTTTGCTGATGCAGTTCGCGGTAGCACAACCAAGCTTGCAGTAGCGATCACCAGGAGACTCAATCTTGTTAGAAGGATCCGGGTCATCCGACCTGAAAATACATTTCTTCAAGCAAGTAAATGGGCATACAAACATACTCTTGTTAGGATGAGTAACAGCGCATGCCACCATACACCCTACAAAGCAGTCCTTGCTGAATGCTGAACTCCTCCCTACGAACATTCCAAACATTACTATGACCATCAAAGAAATCACCTTCACATTTTTCCCTTCCATTGTTTCTAAACTTTGATGTTATCTCTCCTTTGCACACTTTAGTTATTTTCGAATTTTGATGAAATGAGTTTTCGTTTGATGAGCAATTTATAGGGTATGAACTGTCTAGGCCATGACACATCATGGCTTTACAATGTCTTATTACGAAAGAAATTCACAGAGAATAACACCTTTTGTTAGCCATAAAAATGGAAATGAATCTTCTGGAACAAAAAGTGTCATCATAACTCAGATGGATGGCATCACCAATAAACCTACTTCTTTTGTTCCATTCTTTGCATATGGCCGGCCCAAACTGCCGCATAAGGCAACGTTTACCAAATCTTATTGATTAATGAGTATATATTTTTTCACCTGTACTCTCGGCCAAACTGGTGTCTGAGATGAGGTATAGAAATCATATCATTTGATTACTAATTACAGACGCATGTAACTGATGCAGGCCAGTAGTATCTATCATTTTCGATTTTGGCTAAAGCCGGGGTGCACATTTCGGTTTTACTTGACTAAATACTAAAATACTTGGGGGTCTAAATATGAAATATAGGTTAATTTAACGGAAAATGAGTCATTTGTCCAAAAAAATTTAAAACACGATTCAAATGGACGAGTAAAAAATTTTATGGGTGAAATGGACACCAAAAAAATAGTAAGGATGAAACTGGATTCATCCTGGCTTAAACTTAAAAAATAGCGAGGATGAAAGTGGATGCATCCTGTGTAAATTAAAAATAAGAAAAAGTATTTGAAAATGGGCAGGATGAAACTGGTTACATCCTGCCTATTTTTAAATTTTTGTTCATTTAAACAAGTATTAAAATCTAAACTGTCCTTTTTACCAAGGAAATTTTAATTTTGGTCCTTTTAACCAATTCTGTGTTAATTTAAAGGGTTTTAATATGATTATTAGATGCGACAGTGCTACCAATCGCTAGCTCACCGCAGTTTTCTCAACAAAATACAAATGACAATGAATATTGTTTGCTGGATGTATCGGACTTGAGACAAGCATTGAATTACTATGTATCTTTTTCATTAATTTTTTTTTTTTTGCTTATTCCCCATGTAACGTAACAACCACTTTCATTCTTCCTAGACGCGTTGGTGTTGACCAGAGAACCCAGACCTTATCGATTGGTTGACTTACCGGTCATAATGGTGGTGAGTTAAAAGCAATTGTAAGTCTATAAATAATACCAAAAGCCGTTTCATTTGTACCTGTTTATGGGTAAAAATCGTTTCCGCCAATTTTGGTAAATTCGGTAGGTGAGTGAGAAACTGGTTTAAACCCTAAACAAATGTGTTGCACGTGAGCACTTTCTTGATTCGAGTGATCAACTGCACAAGTCCGGCCTAAACCAAGAAATGACCGTTCCAGGACTTGCTTCGGTCACAAAGTGGAGGAGAAGGGTTGATTTGGGGAGGAAAGTAAAGAAAGGTGTTGAGACCGAGAATAGTGCTGGGAGAGTAGTGTCTCGACTTGTATCGAGAAAGTGAAAGCTTCGGAAGCTTACAAGAGATGAAAGCTTTTTGGAGAGCTTGTAAAGTTGCCTTTTCTGAGAGTGTTGTGTTTTTCTCCTGACCGAGACTTGTCGTCTGGTGGAAATAGGTAAGACCTATTTATACAAGTCGAGAATGAAACGTACCCTGGCCTCATGAAGGAAGAGAGTAAAGGGTGAAATAATGGGAGGAGGTGGTAACCGCATGGTGTTTATGGATGAAAACGTTTTCACCATTATTTCCTCATTTATTTGACCGCTTTATTCCAATTCACTCTTTCTTAATATGAGCGTAGTGTAAGCTGCATGCTGTGACCGCCAAACCAAAACCCTGGAAAGCATCCCCCAGTTTGTGTTCATGTCTCGAGTGTTGGTTGCACCTTGAGTGCAAGTGGCGCTGCTAGTGGCGCGTATGGCATGTGCGGAATGCCTTTGTTGCGGGTTGCACCTTGAGTGCAAGTGGCAATGCCAGAGCTGCTAGGGGCGTGTGTGGCATGCGCCAATGGCATGTGCGGAATGCCTTGGTGGTAGGTTGCACGGTTTGCAAGTTAGGCTACCAACGTGGATTTTGGCATGTGTCAATGGCACGCACGGCCATTAGGTACACGGCTAGGTAACGAAAGCTACCAGCAAGAGTGTTGGCGTGTGCCAATGGTATGCTCGGCCGTTAGGGCCATGGCCTGGTGGGAAAATCTACCAGCGATGCGTGTTGGCATGTGCCAATGGCATGCTCGGCTATTAGGGCCAGTGCCTGGTAAGAAAAGCTACCAGCGATGCGTGTTGGCATGTGTGGCCAATTTGGGTCACGTCTTGGTAAGAAAAGCTACCAGCGATGCGTGTTGGAATGTGCCAATGGCATGCACGGCCATTAGGGCCATGGCCTGGTAAGAAAAGCTACCAGCGATGCGTGTTGGCATGTGCCAATGGCATGCTCGGCCATTAGGGCCATGGCACAGTAAGAAAAGCTACCCGGCGATGCGCGTTGGCATGTGCCAATGGCATGCTCGTCCATTTGGGCCATGGCACGGTAAGAAAAGCTACCAGTGGCGTGTTGGCATGTGCCAATGGCATGCGTCGCCAATTTGGGTCACTGACCTGGGTAGGAAAAGCTACCAGCGGCGTGTTGGCATGTGCCAATGGCATGCGTGGCCAATTTGGGTCACGGCCTTGTAGGAAAAGCTACCAGCGATGCATGTTGGCATGCGTGGCCAATTTGGTTCACGGCCTGGTAAGAAAAGCTACCAGCGATGCGTGTTGGCATGTGCCAATGGCATGCTCGGCCATTAGGGCCATGGCCTGGTAAGAAAAGCTACCAGCGATGCGTGTTGGCATGTGCCAATGGCATGCGTGGCCAATTTGGGTCACGGCCCGGTAGGAAATGCTACCAGCGATGTGTGTTGGCATGTGCCAATGGCATGCTAGCTCGGCCATTAGGGCCATGGCCTGGTAAGAAAAGCTACCAGCGAGCGTGTTGGCATGTGCCAATGGCATGCGTGGCCAATTTGGGCCACGGCCTGGTAGCAAAAGCGACCAGCGAGCGTGTTGGCATGTGCCAATGGCATGCGTGGCTAATTTGGGTCACAGCCTGGTAGGAAAAGCTACCAGCGATGCGTGTTGGCTTGTGCCAATGGCATGCTCGGCCATTAGGGCCATGGCCTGGTAAGAAAAGCTACCAGCGAGCATGTTGGCATGTGCCAATGGCATGCGTGGCCAATTTGGGTCACGACCTGGTAGGAAAAGCTACCATCGAGCGTGTTGGCATGTGCCAATGGCATGCGTGGCCAATTTGGCCTAGGTTGCACGGTTTGCAAGCCTAGGCGCGGGCGCTATTTTGGCATGGCGTGGCTAGGCTTACTAGGGCCAAGGTAGAGTGCGTTTGGCATGGCGCGACTAGCTCGGGCTAAGTGTGGCTGGCATGATTTGCCATTGGCACGGAGGTGCGGCTAGCATGGTTGGCATGCTTCGGCGCGTTTGGTGTGACTGCAATAACTAGGGCCAAGGTAGAGTGCGTTTGGCATGGCGCGGCTAGCTTGGGCTAAGTGTGGCTGACATGATTTGCCATTGGCACGGAGGTGCGGCTAGCATGGTTGGCATGCTTTGGGGCGTTTGGTGTGGCTGGCATGATTTGCCATTGGCACACAGGTGCGGCTAGGGCCAAGGCAAGGATGTTTGGCTTGGCGTGGTGTGACTAGCGTAGCTAGGGCCAAGGCAAAGTGCGTTTGGCTTGGCGCGGCTAGCTTGGGCTAAGTGTGGCTGGCATGATTTGCCGTTGGCACAGAGGTGCGGCTAGCATGGTTGGCATGCTTTGGCGCGTTTGGTGTGGCTGGCATGATTTGCCATTGGCACGGAGGTGTGGTTAGGGCCAAGGCAAGGGTGTTTGGCTTGGCATGGTGTGACTAGCGTAGCTAGGGCCAAGGCAGAGTGCGTTTGGCATGGCGCGGCTAGCTTGGGCTAAGTGTGGCTGGCATGATTTGCCGTTGGCACAGAGGTGCGGCTAGCATGGTTGGCGCGTTTGGTGTGGCTGGCATGATTTGCCATTGGCACTGAGGGGAATTAGGGTTTTGTTCGTTGTAACCCTAATTTGAAAAAATACCCCCTATTAATTGCTGACTACATAAATTGAATTTTCTAATAAATGTGTCGCCGGTGACATTAGGTTATTCGAGGTTTTACGATTTTACCCTTTGTCTAAAAACCACCATCATCATTAAGTCCCCCGCTTAGCTCGAACAGAGCTTTGTTGCGAGGTAAGCATAAGATGGTGACAAACTATCAACAGTAAATCGTAAAGAAAATTGAGGAGGCTTGTCTGACCTTTTATAAATAGGATTTGGAATCCTTGCCTCTGGCATTTTTGCACAAATCGGGAGGTTGGCACGATTGGGGAGTCAGCATCATTGAGAGACAGGAAGCTGGGCGGCATTGAGAAGTTGGCGCGAGTTGGGAAACTGAGCGTGCTAGTTGGTAGGACCGGCGCAAGGTGGGGAAGCTGAGCGTGCTAGCTGGAGTGACTTGGGCGGTCATTGGGAAGCTGGCGCAATTGGTGGGGCCAGTGTAAACAAGGAGGGAGTAGGTGTTTCTACAGATAGCAAAGTTTCCTTATTTTTGCCTTCCTTCACGCGCGGCTTCAATCAGGGCATTATCCATGCTAAAATCTGGAAGCGTTATGTCCCTCATTGCTTCCTTTCCTTTTTAATTAAGGTTCCGTATTCATACCCAACGCAATTGTACCGTCTCCCTTGTTTGAGAAAAGGTTCTTCTTGTTGAGTTTATTTCTTTGCCTAGAGACGGATCATCCTCTAAACAACCAGATTCTCCAGGTGAAGGCGCGAGGTATGACTCTTGCAAAAGCACCCTGACTAGGGTTATTCGGGCTAAGAAGATCATACCGGTATGTTTTCTTCTTCTTCTCTATCATGTTATCCTCTTTTTATATGTGTATAGATAGAGTGGAACTTTATCATTTTCCCCATTTTTTGCAGTGTATGATGGGACCCTCCAGGGATGGCCGCGCCTTTAAATCTTCAGAGAAGGACTTCAGAATTGGCGGAGATCGATCTTTTTCTATTGAGGAGGCATTGGTGGTGATTGAATATCTGTTCCATGAAGCTAGTGAAATCATTAAGGACCTCCCTTCCATCTATCCCCATGAAAAACAGGTGCATGTTCGGACTTTCTTGGGTTCAATGAGCATGGAGGAGGGGCGAGAGAACGAGGAAGAGTCTTGGCATATTGAGAAACTTCAGTGCGGCAAAGCCTTTCCCCGGTCCGGGTATGGTGCGGATCGGACTGTTTCTAGGTCGAAGCGACGGAAAAGCGAACGTGTGAGGCTCTTGGAGGAGAGCGCCATGATTCTTGATTTTGATGCGGATGAATCAAAAAGCTTTCTTCGAAGTGTCAATGAGAAAACCTTCGAAGGAGCATATGACGGAAACGAAATAGCCTTTGAAGTTGATGCCAAAGGTGTCGTTGGTGATACCGGAGGGTCATGGTGGCGTATGCTGGACCGGTCGTCGGGGAGGACACTGCCGCTGCTTGTGGTTGCTTCGGGATGGGATGTTGAGGTTCTGCCGCTAACACCGTTGAATGGAACCTTTGTTGCCCGAGGGATTGCTGGGGGAAGTGCTTGAAGACAGCCTTGCCCGAGGGGACTTGTGCTCCATCCTTCGAGGGCTAGTTCCTCCCTTTTGTTATTTCTGTTAGCTGCTTAGTTCCCCTGATGTCTTTTTTTCGTAAACTCATCTTTACCTTCTTCTTCATCAGTCAACATTTTTCTTCATATATATTTTGAAAGAGGTTGTGGTATCATGGATCTGCAATAGTTTTCTGGGTTTATCTGATGTATTTCTCTGATATCTGGAGAATTTGCTTCGAAAGAGATGTATTTATGTTTTTTTTTTTGACGGAAAAGGGAATCCACAGGGAAAAATACAAACGGTGTATTCATCTTGGGGGAGTACAACTACTAAGAGGAATTTTTAAAGGAAATACTAAAAGGGGGAGTGATTGGGAAGTACAGCATTTTAGGGATTGGAGGCCTTGAGCCATCGCGAGTGAATTATCATGCCTTCAGGTGTGTCTGCATTGATGAGCTTGCAATATCCTCCCAAAAGGGTATCCACAACCGGATACAGCCTGTCTTCCCTTTCATTGGGCGAATTAGTTTGAATAGCCATTTTTACTGCCATCCTCCCAACTTGAAACGAGCTTTTTTCTTAAACACTACATCTCCGATTGAAAACGGGTTCAGACATCGTGCAACCGTTTGAGTCTTGGCTTCGTTGGTTTCAATAGAAGTTTCCAAGCTTCTTGCAAAGTGTTTAAATGGTCCAGCTCCCCATTCACATTTCTTGACAGCGTTCGTGCCAGTAATCGCGCCGAGTCCCCATGACGGAATGGGGGAAGAAAAGACTGGTTGCAGAAAAGGTTGCTCGGTCAGACTTACTTGCATTTTAAAACCATGATCTAGCGCCAACGGGTCCTCTCCGGATGTCTGGGTTCCTTCAATAGTTCGTTGATGCGATAACCAGTGGGATGATTTGTTGGAAATTCCTTCGGGCGTGGACGTCGGCAGAGGGTGCACATCCAATTTTGCTTTGTTGTCGAGCACCCATAAGCGTCCCAATATCATGTCATGATCTAGTTCTTTGACAATATGGAATTTTCTATGCGTTATAGAGTCTCCCATCTTAATCTCTAGGTTGATATAGCCATGTGCGTTCAAAGTTTCTCCTCTCAAGTTCTTAATCACGGATGGGGAATAGGTAGCGTCTTGTTTTGTAAATCCTGCTGCCTTTAGTGTCTTGAAAGTAATGATGTTGTGGTCAGAGGCCGTGTCGATGAGCGTGTCGTCAAATTCGTTACCTCTTAAACGGGACGTGGTCAGCAGTCCCCAGTTCTCTTTTTTGGTTCTGCATGTTTGGAAAGCTTGGGCCTCTGGCGTGGTTTCCGAGGAGAGAAAAAGTCGTTTGCCGGATACAACGCGATTGAGAGCTGCGAAAATATCTTGGCGCTGCACCTTGTAAAGATAGAGAATTTCGCATACATGTTGCATCATGGATTGTACAGTCTCGTGCACGGAGTCCCCGGAGGACCCGATTTCTTATTGGGAGTGGGTCTCGATGCACTCTTTCGTCTCCTAGTTGGAGTTCTCCCGCTTCTATCCTTTCTTTGAAAATATGCTTTAGTCTGTTGCAATCGCTGGTTGGGTGGTGAACGAACCTGTGTCTTGGCAAGATACTTGGGGTTCGCCATCTCGGCCTCGGTTGGTGGACGCCCGGGAGGTGGCGGTGCGATAACATCATCTTGAACCCGGGGCTTCTAGGAGGTCAATCACCTCCTCGATGGGAAACGGGAAATCAAGGGTATTTCCTTCGGTCTCATGATGCCGTATGGGAGTTTTAGTGACGGTCTTTCGTGGCGGGGGTTTCTGTTGCGCCGGCGCTTCACGTTTTGGCTGGTGGCTCGTAGTTGGGGCTTTCCTTTTTCCCCTTTCGTTTACTATGTTCACGGAGGATGAGCCGGCATTAAATTGCTTGTCGATGAGGCGTCTACTCCCCGAGTTTCACGCGTGTCTTCGGTTCGAGTTGGCCTAGCTTTTTCCAGAATCTGGTGTCTTTGTTGTTGCGGATCGTCTGGCGGCTTCATGTAGTTCGGAGAATATTTGGAAGCGCAATTTCTATAGCAAGGCGCGGTAAATAGGTACCATACCATTGATGCACGCATTCACCAGTCTTTGTTCGGTCACATTTGGGTCATGACAGTCGAGTGCTTGGACCCTGAACCTTTTGACGAAATCATTCGGATGTTCGTTATCCCACTGGTACATTCTTCCGAGGTCTGAGAAAGTAACTTGTTTAGACACGAAGAAGTATTTCTTGTAAAACGCAGTGACCATGCTACTCCGGTTGGGAATCTTTGTTCGGTGGGATGCTGTTGTACCATGTATACGCCCTTCCAGTAAGTGATTTTGATAATTCCCTTAAACGAAGAACGTGATTATATTCATGTTCACCTAGGGATTCCAGGAAACGGGAGATATGCTCATGTGCACTCCCGGTACCATCGTACAGGCTAAATTGAGGAGAAGAGTACCCCCTTGGGAGAGGGATTCTCTGCATTTTGGATGGGTAAGGGGGTTGGTGATGATGCACGTCCAATTCATCATTCTTGATTCGGTTGCGGAGAGTTATTCCAGATCTTCTCGCGTGACGAAGTTGGGAGGCTGATTTCTTTCCAACGGGATTCTAGCGCGAGTTTCCTCATCCGTTGAGGCGTGCTCCGCCGAGGTACTGGCATCGGGGTTGTTGGAGACGTTCCTAAGCGGCTCTGGAGGACTCGACTCACGTGGTAGTCGCTCTGTCAGGGTCTTGAGAAAGACGAGTGCCTCCTTCTGCGTTGAGACCATATCCGTATGGGCTCTGGCGAGCATCTCCTGTCGTTCCATCAAATCAGCAATGGTGACATAAGGACGACATCCTCTGGTCCCTCCGGTCTCTCGTCCCGTCGGCGGGGTTGTTGGAACCTTAGTTGTGGTCGGAGGCACCATGATAGACGAAGCATTAGGGGACGCAGCGGCGGCTCTGGCCCTGGTGACTGGTGGCGTGACACCCGAAGAGATATTTTCGTTGCCGTGATTAGAGGGTTATGCAGAGACACTAGAGGAGGCATCGGCTCTGGCCCTGGTGATTGGCGGTGTTACGCTTGAGGGAGTGCATTCGACGTTACTGTAGTCAGTAGGTGATGCAACAACGTTATTGGGAGAGACGCTAACATCAGGGATGTGTTCTGTGCTGGTATTCTCGGCAGCAACTCCGGACCTGAGTTCCACCATGTTGGGATTTGACGTTCGGGAAACGAAATCAGGAGTCGGAGTTGGTATTATAACCGATAGATCAATCCTCCCGCTGTGGTCGCCAATTCTTTTTGGGTAAAAATCGTTTCCGCCGATTTTGGTAAATTCGGTAGGTGAGTGAGAAACTGGTTTAAACCCTAAACAAATGTGCTGCACGTGAGTACTTTCTAGATTCGAGAGATCAATCTGTACAAGTCCGGCCTAAACCAAGAAATGGCCGTTCCATACTTGCTTCGGTCACAAAGTGGAGGAGAAGGGTTGATTTGGGGAGGAAGCAAAGAAAGGTATTGAGACCAGAATAGTGCTGGGAGAGTAGTGTCTCGACTTGTATCGGAAAGTGAAAGCCGGAAGCTTACAAGAGATGAAAGCTTTTTTGGAGAGCTTGCAAAGTTGCCTTTTACGAGAGTGTTGTGTTTTTCTCCGACCGAGACTTGTCGTGCGGTAGAAATAGGTAAGACCTATTTATACAAGTCGAGATTGAAACGTACCCTGGCCTCATGAAGGAAGAGAGTAAAGGGTGAAATAGTAGGAGGAGGTGGTAACCGCATGGTGTTTATGGGTGAAAACTTTTTCACCATTATTTCCTCATTTATTTGACCGCCTTATTCCTATTCACTCTTTCTTAATGTGAGCGTAGTGTACGCTGCATCTTTGTGACCCGCTAAAACCAAAACCCAGAAAGCATCCCCGGTTTGTGTTGATGTCTCGAGGGTTGGTTGTACCTTGAGTGCAAGTGGCGCTGCTAGTGGCGCGTGTGGCATGTGCCAATGGCATGTGCGGAATGCCTTTGTTGCGGGTTGCACCTTGAGTGCAAGTGGCAATACCAGAGCTGCTAGTGGAGTGTGTGGCATGTGCCAATGACATGTGCGGAATGCCTTGGTGGTAGGTTGCACGGTTTGCAAGTTAGGCTACCAGCGTGGATTTTGGCATGTGTCAATGGCACACACGGCCATTAGGTCCACGGCTAGGTAACGAAAGCTACCAGCAAGAGTGTTGGCTTGTGCCAATGGTATGCTCGGCCATTAGGATAACGGCCTGGTAGGAAAAGCTACCAGTGATGCGTGGTGGCATGTGCCAATGGCATGCTCGGCCATTAGGGCCAGGGCCTGGTTAGAAAAGCTACCAGCGATGCGTGTTGGCATGTGCCAATGGCATGCGTGGCCAATTTGGGTCACGTCCTGGTAAGAAAAGCTACCAGCGATGTATGTTGGCATGTGCTTAATGGCATGCTCGGCCATTAGGGCCATGACCTGGTAAGAAAAGCTACCAGCGATGCGTGTTGGCATGTGCCAATGGCATGCGTGGCCAATTTAGTCACGACACTGGTAGGAAAAGCTACCAGCGATGCGTGTTGGCATGTGCCAATGGCATGATCGGCCATTAGGGCCATGGCCTGGTAAGAAAATCTACCAGCGGCGTGTTGGCATGTGCCAATGGCATGCGTGGCCAGTTTGGGTCACGGCCTGGTAGGAAAAGCTACCCACCCGGCGTGTTGGCATGTGCCAATGGCATGCGTGGCCAATTTGGGTCACGGCCTGGTAAGAAAAGCTACCAGCGATGCGTGTTGTCATGTGCCAATGGCATGCGTGGCCAATTTGGGTCACGGCCTGGTAAGAAAAGCTACCAGCGATGCGTGTTGGCATGTGCCAATGGCATGCGTGGCCAATTTGGGTCACGGCACAGTAGGAAAAGCTACCGAGGCGATGCGTGTTGGCATGTGCCAATGGCATGCTCGGCCATTAGGGCCATGGCACAGTAAGAAAAGCTACCGCGAGCGTGTTGGCATGTGCCAATGGCATGCGTGGCCAATTTGGGTCACGGCCTGGTAGGAAAAGCTACCAGCGAGCGTGTTGGCATGTGCCAATGGCATGCGCGGCCAATTTGGCCTAGGTTGCACGGTTTGCAAGCCTAGCCGCGGGCGCTATTTTGGCATGGCGTGGCTAGGCTAGCTAGGGCCAAGGCAGAGTGCGTTTGGCATGGCGCGGCTAGCTTGGGCTAAGTGTGGCTAGCATGATTTTCCATTGGCACGGAGGTGCGGCTAGCATGGTTTGCATGCTTTGGCGCGTTTGGTATGATTTGGCATATCTAGGGCCAAGGCGAGTGCGTTTGGCATGGCGCGGCTAGCTTGGGCTAAGTGTGGCTAGCATGATTTGCCATTGGCACGGAGGTGCGACTAGCATGGTTGGCATGCTTTGGCGCGTTTGGTGTTCTTTGGCATGATTTGCCATTGGCACGGAGAGGTGCGGCTAGGGCCAAGGCAAGGATGTTTGGCTTGGCGTGGTGTGACTAGCGTAGCTAGGGCCAAGGCAGTGCGTTTGGCTTGGCGCGGCTAGCTTGGGCTAAGTGTGGTGGCATGAATTGTTGTTGGCACGAGAGGTGCGGCTAGCATGGTTGGCATGCTTTGGCGCGTTTGGTGTGGCTGGCATGATTTGCCATTGGCACAGAGGTGCGACTAGGGCCAAGGCAAGGGTGTTTGGCTTGGCGTGGTGTGACTAGCGTAGCTAGGGCCAAGGCAGAGTGCGTTTGGCATGGCGCGGCTAGCTTGGGCTAGTGTGGCTGGCATGATTTGCCGTTGGCACAGAGGTGCGGCTAGCATGCTTGGCATGCTTTGGCGCGTTTGGTGTGGATGGCATGATTTGCCATTGGCACAGAGGGGAATTAGGGTTTTGTTCGTTGTAACCCTAATTTGAAAAAATACCCCCTATTAATTACTGACTACATGCATTGAATTTTCTAATAAATGTGTCGCCGGTGACATTAGGTTATTCGGGGTTTTACGATTTTACCCTTTGTCTAAAAACCACCATCAACAGTACCACATCCATCAACAAATATCACACACATACCAAGTTTCCAGCAAGAAAATTAATGGCAAATACTAACTACAATGTTCAGTTCAAAGGTGAAACCATAGTAACAACTGTAACAAATTCATCTTTGTCAATCGATGCTGTCCTTGACGAGTTCCGCTCTGAGCATTTTATCGGTTTTTTTCTATCAAACGGAATCCAAATTCATCCAACAAGAAGGTTGCAACTCTTCAACTGTGCCGCAGGAATCGCTGCATTATCATTCAGTTACTTCACTTGGATTCCATCCCAAATTCTCTGAGAAACTTACTTTCGGATCGATCAATTAAATTCGTTGGTGTGAATATCGCGGAGGATATTGCTAAGCTGAACCGTGACCATGGTCTTAAGTGCTGGTATGGACATGAGTTGGGTTTTGGTGTCCGTAGCTTAGCTGGAGTCGTTATCAGAGAACTGTACCGTGTGAATGATCACTCCGACTGGAGTGCGAGCATCCTCACCAATGATCAAATCAAAGTTGCTGCAATGGAAGCTTCTGTTTATTTCGTTTATGGAAAGGTTAATCTTTGCGATCTATAAAACCGGAAAGATGTTGTTCGGTTGAAATAAATAGTTTGTGACTTGGGAGTTCTAGTTTGTGTTGGTTTTGAAGTGGTAAAGTATTCTGAAGTCATTGAAGTCATTAATCAATACGCCTATGTATTTTTTTTTATGTATTGCATTAGAAGCATTGTATTTGACTCGTAAGACATTGAATTAAGCCTAGTCTTTGTCTTTGCATCTTAAATGAGAAACAAAACAACATTGCACTGATGGTAGTTTTTTTTTTTTTTTTTTTTTGCAGTGATGGTAGTTGCTGTTAACGCCTCCATCTCAATTCATCTTTCCACTCCCTAAACGACTCCTTGTGGAACAAATTAGCCTTTGATAACTGTCACTATTTGACCACAAAATGTAAGATTGGATTCATATTATATCCAGAAAATGTATTATAGATTTTTAGGCCGCAGATGGTTCAGTCATAACCTACATATATTAACAAACATCTGAAAGAGCCAACTCTATGGCCAGTGGCGGAACTAGGACTTCAAGCTAGAGTGGTTCTGCGAATTTCATCTCATCTTCTTGTGAGCTATAACTATTATGACACTGATCCTCAAGACACAAAGAAATGGGAAACACAAACATTGTAAAATTATTTCGAGTAAAAATCAGTAGAACACATCCACTAAATTAAATTTAAAGATAAATCGAATAAAGAATCACATTTATACTCTCTTATTTGATCACGAAATTCCTAATAAATCGAACAAATTAATATGTATAAAGGGTGTTTAGTTTGTGCTTTTTTTAGCGCAATAGGAATCAACCCAATGTTCAACTTGGTCTCCATCACTTATACCCAGCCATTCTCGGTCATCACAAATCGAGACGACGGATTAAATGGTTTAAGTTTAAGGATCAGGGGAGATGAATGATCCAAAATATCCACCTCGGGTAATGTACACATTATTATACTGTAGTAGTATATGAATTGGAACACAAACACCGAATCTCAAGGAAATGGAAACTCAAACGCTTCATATTTTCTCCCATCGTCTCACTATTTAAAACTTCTTCTCCTCTGTTGGTTTGTTCAAGACTCATAGGAAGGAAAATATTTAGTGGCAGAGAAACCCTAATTTAAGTTCCAAATATGTCTGGTAATCCAGGAAAAGCAACGGAACAAGCTGGTTTCATTTGTCTTAAGGTTAAGAGCAATGTACGTAAAAGTCTCTTTTCTATCTCTGAATCTTTCATCTTCTTATTTTGAGAAAATGACTGAATCATTCACTAGATGATGTTCTTAATTAATATTTGTGTTGGTATATTTGAGATATGGGTTTAAGGATTTTTTTCGTTTTAATACTTATTTAAACTGTTGTCGATCATGACTGCAGGATGGAACTGAAGTTTTCTTTAGGACCAAGCGCAACACTAAGTTAAGTAAACTTATGATTGCTTATTGTGACAGAAGAGAACTTGATATCAAAACCATTGAATTCTTTTTTATCTAC
The DNA here is from genome assembly GCA_023531295.1 of Papaver armeniacum. Taxonomy (NCBI): domain Eukaryota; kingdom Viridiplantae; phylum Streptophyta; class Magnoliopsida; order Ranunculales; family Papaveraceae; genus Papaver; species Papaver armeniacum. Next base: position 195,057 of record JAJJWW010007198.1, read on the forward strand.
TAACTTTTCAAAAATCCATTTATTCATTTCAATGAATTTGAGACTTTTTCATAACTAATCCTTTATACTTTTGTTACAATTAATTTTATTTCGTTTTTCCATACGAGCTTTGGAGATGTTTATTTTGGTTTGACTAATGCCTGCAGCTTCAATTGGAAGAGGGAGACGAAATTGATGCCTTTGATAGTCAAATAGGAGGTGGTTCTGAATATTAATTAAGATGTGGAGTATGTAATTAGGGGATGTCATAACTAAGGCATATGTGTTAAAGCCTCGAGGCTGTGGATCTTGATTTAAGTAAAAGTCTTTTTTATATATCGCATTAGAAGCATTGTGTCATTTGACTCGTCAGTCCCTTGGCCAAATTGTTTTGCTAGATTGAATTTATTTTTTAATGGAAAAAATTTGAGTCTATTTTTAATTAGAAAGAGTCACAACATTCTTTTTATGGGGTGAAATATTGTTAGCTCAATATACACATTCAGATTAGCTAAAATAAAAGATTTTTGTTAGAGGGAGAGCAAAAATGGATCCGAGGAGAACGAAAACCATAGTCGACTCGGCAACTCGGACCTAGTCAATATGTTTTTCTAACTCGGACCAAACTACCCTTAGTAATTACACTCGCCGCACAAAATTCACAATTCCACCAGACCATCTACTCCAACGATGACAACACCGATTACGGCCAAAAGAAAAAAAAATAGATGCATGCCTTTAATTAGGAAGGATCTGTATATCACCACCACCGTGAATACCATTACAGAGGTTTCGTTTCCCCTATTTTATGGAAATTTTACTCTTCCAAATACAATCAAAATCTACAAACCCTAAAAAGATAGAAAGAAACTTAAGACTTGCGAGGAAAGAATAGTCGATAACGCGAAGAGCTTTATGGCCATGTTTATCACGACCTTAGTTGATGATCTGAATCTTCCCTATATATTGTTCTTGATAAGAAACACCGTTTATCAATATATGTGTAGACTACATACGGATGTTACTCTTTAGTTTTACAGTTAGGTCTTTCTTCTTCTTGTTTCCTGTTTTTAATTAGGTTTAGATACAAATCTTATGGGTTTGTTGGTTCTTTTACTTATTTAATTCGCTTGATCCTAAAAATCTGTTTTTGCTAATTAAATTAAACAGTTATGGTTTTCTCATTTAAGTTGTTTTTTTTTGGGTCGTTTGGTGGTGGAGGAGATGGCGGTGGTGAAGTAGCTTTAAGATGGGTGTGAATTTTGCATGGCTAATGGGTGAATTTGGTATGGATAATTTGATCTTATTCAAAAAAAAATTATTGACTAGGCCTGAGTTAGTGAGTCGACTACGATTTTCGCTCTCCTCGGATCCATTTTTGCTGAACCTTTAAAATTCAAATAGAAACAATATTGGACAAAAGAAGCAAATTTAGACGGTGTACATGTTCTAGTATATCCCAATGAATTAAAGCCATGAATAATGATTACATTTAGAATCCTATTATTGGGCAGTAGGTAAGATGGTTGTTTGGGGCTTAATGGGTCATGAAATAGTAGTTTTTATAACCCCTTATCCTCCATTTTACATAATCCCCAATATACCCTCGATTTGATTAGTGATAATTATGATGATTAAGTAACTAATCACGATTAGCAAATGGATTATACTAATTTAATGATTAATTTCTTGAGAATCAAATTTTTTTTTTTTTTTTTTTTTTTATCTAGAAGAAGAAGAAGGATGATTTTGGTGAACTTTTGAATACTTTGAAGAAAAACTGATGAAACCTATCCTGAAACTAGTCTAGAAAACCTTGTAATCAACCCCCATTTGAAATTTTGATTGATTCAAATCCATTTGAAACGGAAAAAATTTGAGTTTATTTACAAGTTACGTCTGGGAAAATGTTGTCGTCCCAGCCGTTATAGAGAATTACGGTTCATAATTTAAGGATTCCAGGACGTAATATATATTCACGGCTAGGTTAGTAAGAGCTTCTGGCCGTAATTCATACTCACGGCTGGGTTAGTATAAACTCTTGGCCGAATAGTTATCCAGAGTCTCTTGTGTATCAATCACAGTTGAAAACCCAACCGTAAATTGTATAAACGGCTGGGTATCTAGCTGTTTTTAGGCATGAACACTCTCAACCAATGCATTTAATGCATTGCTTGACTTCTATTTTTAAACAAAATGGTTAGTTTTCAAAAAAAAATTAACCGTTATGTCATTAAACCCTATAAAAGGAGACCATTCTATCATCTCTTGCTCATCCAAATCCTAGTTATAAGCTCTCATATTCATTCTCATCTATTTCTCATCCACAAAATAAGAAAAAACACTATGGTGGAAGATTCTGCGATTGTTAGAGCATTGGCGACGGTTAGACAACATGATGAAGATTTGGACATTGACATAGATCAAATATCCTTGTCTTTTTGGAACCGTGTTTTCATAGTTTATTTTGTTGCACTAAACGGAAATCGTAATGGAAGAATTTTCGCAAGCGTTAATGAGAGATTCGAGAAAGTCTTTGAAGAATGCGAAGATTTCAAAAAGGAAATGAAAGACCAAAAGGAAGCCAATCCCATAATGCCAAGTGCGATAAGAGTAAGTTTTTTAATAAGTTATTTCATTAGAAATCGTTTTGAGTAACTTTATCTAACATATTGTATTTGTTTCTATAGTGGTCGAGGGCTCACCATCAATATGAGGCAGTTCATGGGAAAGAGCTTAAACAAAATGATAGCTATTGCATCTTAGAAAATACTACTTATGATTTTGACCGATATGAATAAGGGTTTATTTTAATTGTTATGATCTATTCTATCTTATCAATGTAATGATATATGTATGCTTTTCTGATTCAATGAATGAAAAACCATTTTGGTCCATTTTGTTTTATGTTTGTTCCATTTCTCAAAAGAAATAGTTTCATATTTTTTCAAGTATTTTCGGCCAGGTTTTAAAGCAAAATGACCTAGCCGTTTTGACCATAAAAACTGAAAATTAAAATTTACGGTTCGAACAACGGACCACGACCGAACATTAAACATCATATCGACTGGGTTTCTATAGTTTCCCAACCGTAATTGAGATATCGGTTTGGAAGATGGTTTTTCGGGTGGGATTTAAAAGTTTACGGCCGGATATTGTGGCCGTTAACTGCGATTCCCATAATTATAGATACTTACGGCTGGTAAACCCAACCGTTACTATGGTTGATTTTGTAAATTTTGTAGTCGTATTCGATCAAAATTTTCACTTTCCATTTATCAATAATGTTACCATCACATAATTTGGCTAGGCCACGTTATATTGAATAGTTATACCCAAATGCAAAAAATAAAACATGGAGTAATACACTTAAATATTCAATGTTGTTTGTAAATCTCAATAAACTCTCTCGTGATCCAATAGCATTTCTCATGCTCAAATTCCTTGCGACGAATATCTTGGTAACGGCCAAGAGTCCGGGCGACCTAAAAAACAAATCAAAGTAAAGTTAATATTTTATTCAAAAATTACTTTATTAGAAAGCATTTGCACATACTTACTCTATTGAAAAGGACATTTCGGGACTCATCGCCTTCACCCGTGCTAATTGCACCCTAAAAACTTCCATTTCTAGGTAAATCTCCTTGAACCTATCCTTTATTTGGTTCATCGATCTTCCATTTTGATTACCATCTTTGCTCACAAAGACCATAAATATATGGTTTAATTGAGAATCATCACTTTCTCCCGCGTTAATGTCTTGATTTTCGTCATGCTTTCTCACCATGAGTGTCACTCTAACGATTGTCATATCTTATTCGGTGGTGTACGGAGTAACTATGTTTGTTCCTTTTTTTTTTCCAACAATTGTGAGAGATAGATAGAGAGGGAGTGTGTTTTGTGTGAAAATTTTTATTGGAAAAAACTCAACGCATTAACTCAATACAGTTGGAGAATTACGGCCAGGAAACATATAATCTTTTTTCCGATATTAGAGGTTTACGGCTTGGTAGTTCAATTTTTCCAGGCCGTATATGGTGGTTACGGCTTGGTAGTTTCATGTTTCCAGGCCGTAAATCTAAACCTTCCCAGAACTTCCCAACCGTTTTCTATGCGTCCCAGCCGTAAATGAGTTATAGGCTGGTTTTTTAATGTTTCCTAGCCTAAAATCTGAACAAAAGTATTACAAATAAATTTGCGGCAGGGACGCATTGAAAACGGCTAGGAAACAATTGGGAAGGTTCATATTTACGGCCGGGAAACATGGAAATCCCAAGTCGCGAACATCTAATATCGGCCAAAAACTTTTATGTTTGCTGGCCGTAATTTTACAACTGCATTGAGTTAATGCGTTGAGTTTTTTTAGGAACGGCTAGTTTTTTTAAAAGGCTAGCCGATGGGTCATTTTTTGTTATAAAATGACCCTTCTCCAATCAAAATTTCACATAAAACACACTCCCTCTCTATCTCTCTCTCACAATTGTTGCAAAAAAAGGAAGAAACATGGTTACTCGCTACACCACTGAAGAAGATGTTGCAATCGTCAGAGCGTGGCTGACGGTATCAAAGCATTTCGAAGATGCACTCATTTTATAGATGAAACCTCGGAAGATTTTTGGAACCGTGTGCGATTTTTTTTTTGTGGCGTTAAACGGAAATCGTAATGGAAGATCGATGAAAATCATTAAGAAAAGATTCGAGCAGATCTTTCCACAATTGGAAGCCTTCAAAGACGAAATGGAAGCCGTAAAGGAGAACAATCTCAATATGCCACATGCACAAAGAGTAAGTTTGCCAATATTTATCCCATCAAAAATTGTTTTATGTAAAACCGATTTAAAATTATTGGGGATTTTAATTTTGTGCCACACTTCCAATTAGGTGTTCAAGAAAATGCCACGGTTTTTTTCAGAGTTTATTAAATGCCACAACCGTTATAACTTCCGTCAAGGCCCACATGATTGGTCAGTTGTCGGAGACCTGGTCAATCTTTCATGACGCAATTAATTTATTACCCTCCCAATAACGATTACTATTTCATTACTTCTCTCCGCCTCAAATTCAATCAAAAGATAGAAACTGAAACGCAGAGAAGAGATACGGCTGTTGCACCGACATATATTGTTCTTCCATCGAATCAGCACAGCTACAACTCCTTCATCTTCTCGTCCATCACCACCACCACCAGTAAACATCTTTTATGTTCTCATGTTCTTCTTGTCAATCAACTGTTTCTTGTTAATCATGATTCTTAATTTCAGAAATTGGGGAAAATTTTGGGGTTATCCAAAATTAGGTTTAGTTCACATAATTGAGGTGATTTTAATGGTTATGGTTTAATTTTCATTTTTTTTTTTAAAATTTCATATGCTTAATTTTACTGCGATTGTGGGTTTGAATTTTTGTTAAGAGATTAGAGTTATGGGTAATGATTTGAATTTCATTCTCTGCACAGATGTAATTATTTGGGTTTGTTCATTGAAATTGTGGAGCTTGATCATCTTAGGGAGTATAATTTTATTTGGTTTTTTCATGTGAGTTTAATTTCATCTCGTTCTGTTTGAGTTTATGGAGTACGAGGCTGATACTGGTGGTGATGAACCATAATCAACAAAGGAAATTATTTTGATTATGATGGTTTTCGTGATGAACCAATATTGGTGGCTGATACTGGTGGTGATGCTATGGCTTAAGGCAATGGTTGCAGGTGATGCCAAGTTGAAGGAGTTGCAGAGAGTGAACTGGAACTTGTCCTGAAAATAGTTCTACATGAGAACTTGTCCCTGCTGTTTGCAAGGGAGTGTGGTGCAGTTTGTAATGAAGCAACATAATGAATTTGATGCTGCAATGGAGGCTTGAAGACGTAAAACAAAAAAAAGATTAGAAACAGAAACCTTGTGGTCTGTGAAGATAGCTGAATTTGGGCGGTGAGAAGACGACGGAGACGAACTTGATGTTGTTGTTGCTCGGATGAGCTCGACGTGGTCTACATGTTCGATGAAATGGCCCAAAGAAGACACGAAATATAGTGAGATGGTTCAAGGGCGTAAATGTCTTTTCCTAAGCTGAATTAATGCCACCTATGCACTAATGGATGTTAACTGTTGTATGAAAAAAACGTGACGGAAAAAGTCAAGAGTGTGGCATTTTATAAACTCTGAAAAAAACGGTGGCATTTTCTTGAACACCTAATTGGAAGTGTGGCACAAAATTAAAATCTTCATTTTTTCAGTGGGAGATGGCCGAAGATGATTATGAGGATGTCCATGGAAAGAAGTTTGAACTTCATGCTTGCTATCATGTCTTGGAAGAAAGTATCTACGGTGATTTCTTCCACTATTATTAAGACCCATGTTTGCAATGTCATGAAAGCTTATGCTATGAAATATGTATTCCTTTTCGTTTCACTGAAAAATGTATGGTTTTTCCCTTCTTTGGTTATCAAAAATGACACAATTATATAAGACCAAAGAAACATTCATTCAGACAATTACGGTTGGGCAGCAATACACAACCCATCCGTTTGTCTACCGACGGCGGGGAAAACTTTCTAACCCAAAGGACATATATCATAACGGCTTGGAAAACTATCCAACCCGACCGACAAAAAACTTCACGGCTGGGAAAATTTTTCAACCCGAGTACCCGACCGACACAAAACTTCACGGCTGGGAAACTAAAAAAACGGCTGGGAACCTACGGTTACGGTTGGGAATTCCCAGCCGATTTTGAAGAATTTTCGTGTTTTCTACGGATACAAAACAATTAACGTCTAGAAAAGTCCCAACCGTGATAGCTATTTTACGGCTGGGAGTTCTTTGAGTCCCAACCGTTTCTACACATTTACGGCTAGGTCGAAAAGAACTCCTAGCCGTAATTCTCCCAGAACCAGTTTTCCTAAACCCTAAATACTTCACTCTTATATGTTAAACCAATTTAAAGGCAAAATAAATCGTGGGTTTTTGACTTCTTAGCATTCTGGAGGATTTAATTGTGTTTGGACAGATTCATTCACCTAATCTTCAATCTTCAATGGTTCAACACCTTCATAACCAATAGAATCATAACAAGTTTATGATAATCCAAATCGTCCTGATCTTGTCATATTGAGAATAAATCTTAATAAACATTTTTGAAAATCGATGGAGATTTGATAAAAAAAAAATTCAAGGTTTTGTTTGATTTTGAAAAGAGAAGAAGAAAAAGGGTAAGGTGTATTAATTTTGGTTTAGAAATTTAATTTAGTTTTGATTTTAGGTATAATAGTGGTCAAGGGTATATTTGACTTTTCATAAGAATTAGGTCCCCCTTATCCCCCTAAGGATGTTAGATAGAATATAAATCCCCCAAATTTTAAAAACTTTAAGCCCAATAATAGGATTCTACGTTTAATGTCGATACATCACCTATAAACTAGTCCTTCATTTTAGATTTTCTTTAAAGAAAACAAATCGATCTAGAGAAATTAGCCTTGAGCAGTCATAATTGTTACTAGCCGACCACATACTTGAACGAGCTGTCTACTGGGAAAGGACTTCAAAAATGGTGATATTCCTGGCCCGTATTATTCCAGCTCAAAAATTCCAACAACTAATTTTGGACTTTTTGCAACGTTGTTATACCTTTTTTAGCCTTGACAATTCGCCAAATGTAATGTTGACCGTGGACTGAGTAACATTGAGTCTAGTTGACAGACCCAAATAAGCCGGTGTACTCCTACTAGACATTCGAAAAACGCACTGTTGACCGTTGACTGCGTAGTGTCGATTGATGTTGACCAGTGAACTTGAGTCTATTTAACTGGTTAGTATTTCGAACGCACAATTAGTGCACTCCAAAAATCGTTCTTACTGCATCAATCATGCAGTCATGTACGTTGTCATTTCAGGGGTATGGGCGGATTTTCTTGGTCATATTTTGACCTTTTAGTCATATGTGTTGTTTTTGGAATTTAGCAGTACGTTTGCTACATACTTTTTTTAAGTCTTTTTTCAGCCAAAATCTCTTCTTGAACTCTTTTCTTTGACCAGAAAATGTTAGATGGGAACCATATTATAGATTTTTAGGCCGGAACTGGTTCAATTATAACCTATATATATATAGGAAACATCCAAAAGAACCTCTATCCCCAGTTGCGGAACTAGAACTTCAAGCTGGAATGGTTTGGCGAATTTCATCTCATTTTTTTGTGAGCTGTGATTATTATGACACTGATCCTCAAGACACAAAGAACGGGGAAACGCAAACATTGCAAAATTATTTGGAGTAGAAATCAGTGGAACACATTCATTAAATTAAATTTAAGATAAACTGAATAAAAAATCACATTTATGCTCTCTTATTTGATTGCGAGTTTCCTTAATAAATCGAAAAAATTAATATGTAGAAAGAAGGTACTTAGTTTGTGCATTTTTGAGCACAGTAAGAATTGACACAATGTTCAACTTGGTCTCCGCGAGGATTCTGAGGAGTGCTCTTGCTGATGCAGTTTGAGGTAGCACAACCAAGCTTGCAGTATTGATCACCAAGAGACTCAATCATGTTAGAAGGAGCCTTCTTGAAAATACATTTCTTCAAGCAAGTAAATGGGCAAAATAGCATATGCTTGTTAGGATGAGTAACAGCACATATCACCATACATCCTACAAAGCAGCCCTTGCTGAATGCTGAACTCCTCTCTACGAACATTCCAAATATTACTATGACCATCAAAGAAATCACCTTCACATTTTTCCCTTCCATTGTTTCTAAACTTTGATGTTATCTCTCTTTTGCACACTTTAGTTATCTTGGAATTTTGATGAAAGGAAATTTCGTTTGAGGAGCAATTTATAGGGTATGAACAGTCTAGGCCATGACACATCATGGCTTGACAATATCTAATTACGAAATGAATTCACAGAGAATAATATCTTTTGTGAATTTATGAAATGAATCTTCTGCAATAAAAAGTGTCATCATAATTCATATGGATGGCATCACCAAAAAATCTCCTTCCTATGTTCCGTCCTTCGCATATAACCCAAATGACTGCATAAGGCAACATTTGCCAAATCTTATTGATTGCATTCCTAATTTATTTTGTCACCCTACCTCTTTGGTAAAATGTATATAATCTCTGCCAAAATGTTGTCTTAAGATGAGGTATAAAAACGTCATTTATTTACTAATTACATACCAGACCACATGTAGTAGTCTATAAACTATAAAGTCAGCCAGCTTGTTGATTACTTAATTCTTGCAATGAGAATTTCAATCTAAATTTACAGGTTGGAGTACAACTTGTTCAGAATCATTTTAAGATAATGAACTAATTCTGAATTCTGAAATCACACCATAAAAACTTTCATTTCCAAAAGATAAGAATGTACAAAAGACTACAAGTAACTAGTTGTCAGCCTAGCGACAAGCTGGGCTCCAACCCCTTTTTGTATTGCTATTCCTAATCTATGAAAGAAATAGTTGCATTTCTTGGCACTAACATCAAATCTAGATAATTGATTATTAAGCCTTTTCAAGAAATCCATTGTTTCAGAGCAAAGTTCACCAAAAGTAGTAAACGCTAAAGTGCCAAAGTTGTAACCATGGGCTAAGCATTTTTCCAAATATTTCTTATGCTTGCGTTTAACTGCCCTATTCAGTGCTAACCCTTGACGATATGTGTGCACCCCTCCTCCGGTGAATGGTGAAACACCGGTTACATCCAAACACTTGTCACACCCATTGTCCCAATTAAGGACTAAAATATCAGCCGGGCGGAGAGAACCCCCATCATCCGCCAACAAACCAAGATCTACTTCTTTTCTAGCCGGCACCCCTGCACGGAAACACATATCTGCAAATATGTCACGCACGAGATCGTGACGAAATTTGATGCCTACCTCATGTGCGCAGTGTAAGGCATGATCCCCATAATCCCTCCTGCAAAAAGCACAAAGGCTACCTTCCACAAAAAGAGGTATACCAAGCCTATACCGTAAAACTGCTCCAAATTCCTGAGCCCCAACCCTCTGATTAAGCCCCTCGATAGGAATAGCCTTAAGGTAGTCTTGTGCGTGGATATCTTTATTGCACTCCCAAATAGCACAATCTCGAGAGGACATGGAAAATTTAACCGGCAAATCCTTAATGACAACATCAAAGTAAATCACTGCCAAGGTCTTCATGGGATGGGGGGCAGTAAGCTCGATGTTGACGTCCAGGACCACATATCTTTGGAGAAAAGCTCTATGGCGCGCGCATGTTGTGATTAGGGCCCTGCGAGTTAAGCGTTACGAAGGATGCTGATCTGAAGTGGCTGAGTCTATATACAAGATGCCAAGTAGCAATAGTTTATTGCATCAGCCATGAAGTAGATACCTAAACCACCCAAACTGAGTGGTAGAGAAGACATACGGTACTGCAACAACCCCATACCAGGCCCGTCATTAGTAACAATGTGCCGCAGATGTAACGACAGGTGAGCATCAAAAATAACTTGAGCATCTATGACAAAATCCGGCCTGGTGGTTCTCATAGAGAAATACAGACGAGAGACTCCAGCACAACTACGCAACAATAACAATTCACTTTGGGGATCATCTAGCTTCCTAACGGCGTCCATTAAATTGTTAGTTTTGACCACTCTACTCTTGATCATGCTTCTGCAGAACTCATGTTCTAAACTTACAGGCCCTCCTAAAAGCTTTACCCCCTAGCTGGTCTGCAAATTTGGGCAGAAAAGACGTCCCTGTCATGACATCGTATATCCATCGTAGGCCAGAAGATCTCTGTCTTGGCGATGTTAAGATTAAGACCCAGCTTGCTACCCTCATTTTTGATGATGTTAACTCAGAAATTGTTTCAACAATTTCTGAGTTATTTTAATGAACTAATTATATACTCCCTCTGTCCCTATTATATAGGCGGAATATTGGATTTTTTTAGTCCCACTAGATAGGCGGAATTCTAATTTCAAGGTGTTTTGTGACATATATATCCTTATTTATGTTGTGTGGGAAATTGTATTGAGAATAAGACAAGGGGTATAGACAAGAAAAAACATGAAAATTTATAAAAACCATGCATTTTTTTATTCTAAGAGATTTCATCTTCTCCGCCTATATATTAGGGACGAAGGGAGTATCACACTTTACCCTCATCGCACTTTACCCTCGTGAACCACGTTTCGTCGTCACCAAAAATATGTTAACCGGTCCAAAATCTATACATACATTATTATCATCCAATGTCTTTTTTACGTACATTGTGACCTGAAACTTCAATCTCACAAAACACAAAAAAAAAAAAAAAAGTCTAATGACAATAAATAGATTTCGGAAATGAAACATTGAATTATGTTTTCATTTTACATTCTTCGTCTCTTCCCTAGACAACTCGTTCAAAGTAACAATTAACCACGTTCATTCTTCCTAGATATTGATGTTGACTATGGAGGACTAGATTAATTGATTTGGCTTATCAGTTCCAGTGGTGAATATGAAGGAGCAATTCTAAGTCTATAAATTCCTAAATCCATCTCATTTGCACCACATCCGTCAACAAATATCACATACCTCTCAAGTTTCCAGCAAACAAATGGCAAATTCTAACTATGAAGTTCAGTTCGATGGCATCAATATAGTAACAACTGTAACAAATTCATCTTTGTTAATTGATACTGTCCTCGGTGAGTTTCGCTCTAAGCGAATTATTGGTCTTCATACCGAATGTGATTCATCTTCGCCCAGTAACAAGGTTGCCACACTTCAACTATGTCATGGTAATCGTTGCATTATCATTCAGCTACTTCACTTGGATTCAATCCCATATTCTCTAAGGAACTTACTTTCGGATCGATCAATTAGATTCGTTGGTGCTGATATCGCACAGGCAATTGCAAAGCTGGATCGTGACCATGGTCTTAAATGTTGGTTTGGTCATGAGTTGATTTTACCTATGGCTGCTTATGCTGATAGAACTACCCAGCAATTTGGTGGTGCTGCTGGGGTGGCTTCCGCAATGTCAACCCAAAAATTTGCTGGACTCTCTGTTGAAGAACTGGACCATGTGAATGATCACGCGGATTGGAGTGTGAACATCCTCGCCATTGATCAAATCAAAGTTGCTACAATGGATGCTTATCTTTGTTTCAAAATCGGAAACATGGTGCTCGGTTGAAATAACTAGTCTGTGTTCATGTTTAAGTGGTTTCGTATTTTGCAGTCTGTTCTTGTGTGTTTTGGTGATCATATCATTATAAAGTAAAAAGTCTTTTTTATGTATTGCATTAGAATCATTGTGTTATTCGACTCGTCAGTCCCTTGGCCAAATTGTTTTGCTAGATTGATTATTTTTTTGTACGGTAAAAATTTAAGCCTTAGAATGAGTGACAACATTCTCTTTATGGGGTGAAATATCAGACTAGCTAAAATGGAAACAATATTGAACAAAAAGAAAGTTAGGTGTTGTGCGTGTTCTAGACTTCTAGTATATCCCAAGACTAATTGACCCGTTTATCCCTTATGCTCATTGGGTTTGGGTTTTCTAGTATATCCATCCCTATGAATTACAAGCTAGGTAAAGGGGCGGCATGAAATGGTAGAGGGGCGGCAATCTAATAAGACAAAAAAGGTCATTATAAGAAAATTCAAGTTCCCCTTATCAATGAAAATATGGAATTGACTAATTAGCCCTTATTGTTAATAATCAAGTTTAGTAATGATAATCAAGATTAGTGTTGATAATCAAGATTAATGTTGATAATTAATTTTCACTTATTATAACTCTAAAATCAGATTTTTAGAGTTATAAAAAAAAAAAAATTGAGGAGAAGAAAAAGAAAACTTATGTGATATTTGTGAAACCCTAGATTTTGATTCACTCCACCAAAATGAGTGATTCCAGTGACCCGGTATACTTCTAAATTAGTTCCCATTAGCTTTTTCTCGCTCAAAATTATCTAAAGTACATAACAAAAACAAAACTTTTGAATTTTCAGAAGAACTTACGGTTGCAATTTTGCTTGTTACTTCGTAAGTTATCGAATAACAACCGTAACTGGTTAAATTTGGGGAAGATCCAATCGTAAAACCAGTTACGGTTGGTAACTAAATGCTCGATACCAACCGTAAATTAAATGCTCGAAACCAAACGTAACTCAGTTACGGTTGGTAAACTAAAATAGTTACCAACCGTATTGAAGAAAATTCTCAGATATAAGAACATACGGTTGGTAATTGAACTATTACCATCCGTATGTTCTTCAAATCTCCAGTTACGGTTCGTAATTGAGTTATTACCAACCATAACTCACATAAACCCAGAAATTTCAATTTCAATTTTCATACAAAACCCTAATTTTTGATACAAAATTAACTTAAATCCAACACGATAAACTAAACCCTAACTGGGTTTTTCCAAACATTTTTCAAATCGCCGATTAATCGAAGACGATGAAATTTTCGGTTTTAATGGAGGTTAGGGTTGATGGAGGAGAAGAGAAGATGAAGAAGAAGATGAAAAAAAAAACTGATTTGATTTTTTCTGATTCATTAGTTTTAAAAAAAATTGATTTGATTTTGGTTAATTTAAGGTGAAAAGGGTAATCTAGTCAATCTACACCCCCTATAGGACACCCCTAACCAATAAGAGGGACATTGCTATCACACCTGCCGCTCCTCTACCATTATGTGCCGCCCCTTTACCAAGCTTGATGAATTAAAGCAAAAGAAGGTGACTGCTACACATATTCTATGGCGTCGTGAATATTCTATTGATGTTTGGGCTTATTTAATTTACCAAAGCTTTTAAGATATCAGGGACACATCCATATACTATTTGGAAAATGGGTCATTTGTCCAAAAATATTTAAAACACGGTTCAAATAGACGAGTAAAAAACTTTATGGGTGAAATAGACACAAAAAAATAGCAATGATGAAACTGGATTCATCCTGGCTTAAACTTAAAAAATAGCGAGGATGAAACTGGATGCATCCTGTGTAAATTAAAAATAAGAAAAAGTATTTGAAAATAAGCAGGATGAAACTGGTTACATTCTGCCTATTTTTAAATTTTTGTCCATTTAAACAGTATCAAAATCTAACTGTCCTTTTCACCCAGGAAATTTTAACTTTGGTCTTTTTAACCAATTTTGTGTATACTATTTTGGTCGCTGAGGAATGGAATATAGTGTGTACTAGAAACCGATGCAAAGAGGAAACAAGTTGAGCTATGAAATTCCATGGCATTTTTTAAAAGTAAGAAACAACTTAGCATTTGGTGGTAGAGCTAAAGAAGCTATCGAATTTTCTATTTCTTTGAAGCGTAGAGTTGTTTTCTCTGATTAAGCATTTTGTTGTTTTTTGGTATTATAATAAACATGTGTAAATTACCGTCTGGGAAGGTCCGTTTAATATCCAAAAACTTCTCAGCAACAGTAATGTTGGGTGAACCAAAAAAGTGTGGGTAGAATCGGATTTAAGCGTTGGCTAGCTAGGCAAGTGTCCTGCCTGAGTGTCCATCAAATTTTATTTAATTGGGAGACAACTCTTCATATGTAGAATGAATTACAATTGTTTCCTGCCTTTGTAAATTTCTTTTGTCCTTAATACAACCCTCTTAGTTCTACCTGTTAATTACTTAAGCTTTAGACACGACAGTGCTACCAATCGCTAGCTCACGGCATTTTTCTCAGCAAAACACAATAACTAGTCAAATCGCAATGAATATAGTTTGTTGGATTGGATACATTGGACTTGAGACATGCATTGAATTACTTTGTTTTTTTCACTAAGCATTTTTTTGCTTATTCCCAAAGTAACAACCACTTTCATTCTTCCTAGATGCGTTGGTGTTGACCAGAGAGCCTAGACCTTATCGATTGATTGACTTGTCAGTTCCCAATGGTGGTGAGTTAAAGCAATTCTAAGTCTATAAATAATACCCAAAGCCGTTTCATTTCTACCACATCCATCAACAAATATCACACACATACCAAGTTTCCAGCAAGAAAATTAATGGAAAATACTAAATACAATGTTCAGTTCAGAGATAAAACCATAGTAACAACTGTAACAAATTCATCTTTGTCAATCGATGCTGTCCTTGACGAGTTCCGCTCTGAGCGTTATATCGGTTTTACTATCAAATGCAATTCAAATTCAGACAACAAGAAGGTTGCAACTCTTCAACTGTGCATTAGGAATCGCTGCATTATCATTCAGTTACTTCACTTGGATTCCATCCCACATTCTCTCAGAAACTTACTTTCGGATCGATCAATTAAATTCGTTGGTGTAGATATCGCGGAGGATATTGCTAAGCTGGACCGTGACCATGGTCTGAAGTGCTGGTATGGACATGAGTTGGGTTTTGGTGTCCGTAGCTTAGCTGGAGTCGTTATCAGAGAACTGTACCGCGTGAATGATCGCTCTGACTGGAGTGCGAGTATCCTCACCAATGAACAGATCGAAGTTGCTGCAATGGAAGCTTCTGTTTATTTCGTTTATGGAAAGCTTCTGTTTATTTCGTTTATGGAAAGGTTAATCTTTGTTATGTCTGTTTTTATTGAGGTTTTTTGTAACCTCTATTGTTGCTGCACTGTTTGGTGCATTCCCTTCTTGTATCCTTTTTTTTTTTTTTTTTAATAAAATTTTAACATTTTAAGTCAAATTTTATTTTTATTATTGTTATGTCAGCCTCTGCTGCCTCTGGAAAAGTTGAAGACTTTTTGAGTCAGTCCTTCCTGGACATGTTAGTAGTCTCGAGAAATCTGAAGTTGGATTATTGAAGAACAAAACCTCTATTTTTGTTCGGAAATTCAAAAAATAAAAAATCCAACACAATTTGATTGATTAATGCATCATTACAATCATATTTTTTTGATCAATATATTCATATATATTCCCTCTTAAGGAGGGCGTTGTTCATTACTAAGACCACTCCGTACCAAAAAAAATAATTATTTCTATCTGGATTTTAAGATAAAAGAGTCAAAAAGGCATATCTTATGAGAGTCAAAAATAATTACCCATAGATGTTGCAGAAGTTATGTTGAACACGGAGGGATTTTCATGCTTCTTTTGCATTGAAAAATGTAGTCATAATTTACAGGGATATGCTAACACAACACCAAACATGCTTGTTTTGTTCCATAATGTTTCGGTAACAATATTTCATCCCTAGTATATAACCGGCAGGGCCGGTCCGGAAGGGGAAGCAGGAAAAGCTCCACTTTGAGGCAACATGCCTAGAGGGACAACAAAATATGAATGCTCCATCGTATTTAACCCTGCCCAATGTGAAAAGAATTGAGACGGATATGAATATCAAAGACAATGAAGAGGGAATTAACCTTCCCGCTATGAAAAGGATCGGAACTGATATGAAGATCGAAGACAATCAAGAGGAATTTTGCAACCTATTGAAAACCGAGGTTAAACCGGTACGCATAATACCATTTGGAGAAAAGGGATATATGCCCCGTAAAGACAGTGTTGTTTTTTTTTTTTTTTTGGTCGAAAAAGAGATATATAGATCAAGAAGAATGCACAAGAAAGCTACAAGAAGTAGCAAAGACAACAAAGAAAACCAAAGAAAATTAAAAAAACTACAGCAACAAAAAGCAACATCCCAAGTGTGAGTTGAAGATACAAACTGATGTCCAAAAGCGGCTGCCCAAACTATTACTAGCTATTTGGCATTTAAAGATCATCGGTTTTGATTTCGGAAAGTGGGTCATTTGTCCAAATATTTTTAAAACCTGGTTCAAATGGAAGAGTAAAAATTAGTATCCGTGAAATGGACAAAAAAAAAATTAGTAAGGATGAAATTGGATTCATCCTGACTTAAACTTAAAAAATAGCAAGGATGAAACTGGATGCATCCTGATGTAAATTAAAAAAAGAAAAAGTATTTGAAAATAGGTAGGATGAAACTGTTTACATCCTGGCTATATTTGTATTTTTGTCCATTTAAACAGTATCAAAATCTAGATGTCTTTTTCACCCAGGATTTGTTGAAATATATGAGGATTTATTTTTCTGATCACGTGAATGAACAGTCCGTTCGGTTGGGAGAATTGGAATCCTAGGAATTCAATTATGGGGTAATCCAATTCTTGGAATTGGATTCCAATCCAAAAAAATTATGTTCGGTTGAGGTTATTCAATTACCTTTGTTTTTACCCCGGAATCCAATTCCATTGCATCATTGGACCAATGCAATGGAAATCTATCATTTTGGGGGGAATTGGATTCCTAGGAATCAAAATTCCTAATTACATAGAGTTCATTTGCCCAGTTCGGTTCAAAGAATTGGACGCATTCCCTAGGAATTGGATTCCAAGGAATACAATTCCTTGAAACGAACGGGTTAGAATTCACGTCATCAAATCAAATTTGATGCTCAAACTACACCTAAATGTTGGGTCGGGTCCCTCCTTATGGTCCAGGAAGGTTCCCCTTATCAAATGGGGGGAATTAACTAGTGATTGCCTATGTTAGGTTATAACAAAAGGCATAGGAGAAGAGTTTCTTCTCACGAGTGTTATCTTCTCAAGTGAGTGAGAAAGAGAGGGAGGCAGTTGAGAAAGATGGAGAAGTGAGCAGCCACCATTTTTGGGTGAGATTTGAGTTATCCTGAAGAGAAGAAGAAAGGGTTCTTGTTAAAAATTCGTTTGGTTCGTTGTGGTGAAGATTGTTCCATCAATTTCCACATCTCTTTAAAGGGGGGAAATTCTAGGGTTTGTTCAAACCTTAGTAGTAAGTAATCTTACTCTTGCTATTGTCAAATTGATAGTGAATCTCATCTTATTGGTGAATGAATTGTTGATCCATCCTTAGGGGTGAGTGTAATTAGACAAATAGGTATCCAAGTGCTATATGCATCTTGAAGTTGTTGTTATCCCCAAATTGGGAGGATTGTGTGTAACCCATTGTTTGTTATAGTGGAAGATTTGCCCGTGGTTTTTTACCCTTCACCTTGGAGGGGTTTTTCCACGTAATTGCCGATGTTGTGTGATTGCTTCTATATTGCATAGTTGTGTTATTTCCGCATTTGTTTTTTTTTTTTTCATTGCTTATGAAGGTTTCGTTTTGCACATAGCGGCTCGGATTTAGTAAGTCTCCCCCAACAAGTGGTATCAGAGCTTTTGGGTTGAGCTAATTATGTGCAATAGCGGAAGCTAGCACTATAGAATGGTTATGTTAACCGGTGAGAACTATGTGATATGGAAGACGAAGATGGAAGATTGGTTATATTGTGAAGATATCTATAGTCCAATAGAGAGCAAGGGAGTAAAGCCTAAGAAGATAGAAGATAAATTGTGGAGTGTTGTTAATCGTAAAGTTGTTAGTTTCATTCTACAATGGGTTGATGATTATATTATTCGTCATGTGTCTAGTGAGAAACTAGCATATTCTTTGTGGACAAAGTTAGAGGAGTTATATGATCAGAAATCTGCTTGTGGAAAAGCTTTTGACTGTGACAAGTCAAGAGGTCAATCAAAGTCTAGAGAAGATGAGGATTGTCGTAAGAATTGTCATTATTCAAATGAATGCAGGAAGGCGACGCAAGAACCAACAAATGGGAATGTAAATGACAGACAATTCAGTGATGTTACAGTTGTGGTAACAAGTAGTGATATTACTTCATTCTCTGATTGTAATGATGTATGTGTAAGTTCTGCAGTTTCCTATTCAGAGTGGATAGTGGATTCATGTGCATCCTATCATGCTACTTCTCGTGAATATGTATTTACCTCCTACAAGGCTGGTGACTTTGGGTCAGTCAGAATGGGAAACAGTGGTGTTGCGAAGATTGTAGGAATGGGTGATGTGAAGGTTGAGACCAGTGTTGGTTGCACATTGGTTCTCAGAAATGTACCAGACCTTCGTTTGAATCTAATGTCACCTGGAGTGTTAGATGATGAAAGGTACAACAATCACTTGGGTGATGGAAAATGGAAGCTAAGAAAGGGCTCCATGGTTATTACAAGAGGCAAGAAATGTGGCACATTGTACAAAACACAGGTGAAGGTGTTTAAAGGTGATCTGAATGTTGTTGACAAAGATTCAACCTCCGATCCGTGGCATAGAAGACTTGGTCATATTAGTGAGAAGGAATTCAAATCCTCACCAAAAGACAAGTTTTGCCAAATGCTAAAGGTATGCAATTGGGTAAGTGTAATCATTGTTTATTTGGTAAACAAACTAGAGTTTCCTTTCATAAAGCTTTACCCAAGCGCATTGCAGTATTATTGATCTTGTTCATTACGATGTGTGTGGACCTTTAAGGGTCAAAACACTTGGTGGTGATGTTTATTTTGTTAGGTTTATAGATGATGCTTCAAGGAAGGTTTGGTCATATGCAATCAAGACCAAAGATGATGTTGTTCACTAGTGGAAAATATCAATTCTGCGACCGCCAGGACACATCATATATACGAGTTAAACGACCTGTTCTAGGGTTTTCTGAATGGGTCGTTTATAAAGCGTTTTTAATTGCACGACCCTTACTACGTGGGTCTCGAACAGACTGCATTTTGTTATTCTGATAATTATATCTTTGACATAATATTGGTCGTAGATTTGAATTATAATATAAAAAAATACAGATTCAGATCAGCTGAAATGTCTGAATGGCTGAATCTGAATTAAACTTACCGGCATTTTAGTCAAACAGTCAAGTCAAGTTAAGTCAAATAGTCAAGTCAAGTTAAGTCAAACTACAGTCAAGTCAAATTAATGTCAAACTGAAATTCAAATACAACCTCAAATTTAATTGAAATTCAAATGAAACTCAAATTTAACTGATATTAAAGTGCAACTTCAAATTTAACTGAAATTTATAATCAAACTGAGAATTTTAACATTCGTTCATTTTATCCATTGGGTGTAAAACTACACAAAAAAGATGAAATACTGAGTTCGGAGAATACATGTCCAAGATATCTAAGTTCTGACAATAACATGCTAAACTAATAGACAACTGATAAAAAAACAAAATGATAATTCAGCTCCTCCTATGACAATGAACTTAATTAGCCAATAGTTCACAAATGATATCAACCAGAGAATCCTTGTGTTGTGTCCTTGGTTCACATGCGACTTCCTGCAAACCAAATCAACAGTACAATGACTTCGTTCAGTTTATAATACACGGTAGAACAAAATAAGTTACTAGATATAGGTCATGTACAACAGTGTGAGGTAATTTGACAGACATTCTAGCAATGGGTAGTAGCTAAAAGAACATGTGTTAGGTAATTTGACATATAGGTCATGTAGGTAACAGTTGGCTCATTAATTGCAGGGATCAAACCATAATCATTTCCATTCTACCATACTAATCAAGACCACAACTATAATTCACATCACTTGAACAACTTATACAATCCAAGCAAAATTCATTGTAATATACAATCATAAACTCAGCTTACTTACCAATTCACCCATAGCTGCAATCTCAATTTCCCAGAACTACTACCACCAGATTCAACAACCTCATCATTAACAGTGCTAAAAACTTATTTCATGCATCATTTCCATACATACAAATTCTCAATGATTCAACCATAACTCTAAACTACAAACATAACCATAACCTAATCTAGGTCATGTGTGAGGTAATATTCAGCATGCTATTTGACCCAAATAAGTACCTAGTTGTCAAGGATATGACTATATAATACCTTTAAGATGCACAGGAAAATTCAGAATCAGAGGTTCAAGGTTTGTTGTTGTTGATGGTGGCTTTTAGCTTAGGGGTAAAATCGTAAAACCCTAGTCAGACAATGACGTCACAAAACTTGAGTAATAATGTCCAAACCAGCACATTTATTGAACCCTTTAATTTGTCTGCGAGAAAATTACCAGGGTACCTTTTTTAGTGCTAATTAGGGTTTCGACAGGCCAAAACCCTAATTCTCACACCGCATGTGCCAATGGCTAACCATGCCAGCCACATCTATCGCGCCAATGCATGCCAACCATGCTAGCCGCACCCATGTGCCAATGGAAAACCATGCCAGCCACACCTACCGCGCCAAGGCATGCCAACCATGCTAGCCGCACCCCAGTGCCAATGGCAAACCATGCCATCCATACCTACCGCGCCAAGGCATGCCAACCATGCTAGCCGCACCCCAGTGCCAATGGCAAACCATGCCAGCTACACCTACCGCGCCAAGGCATGCCAACCATGTTAGCCACACCCCTGTGCCAATGCCAAACCATGCCAGCCACACCTACCGCGCCATGCCAAACGCACCTTGTCATGGCCCCACATGCCAAGCCAAATCGCACCTAGCCAAGCTAGCCACACCATACGCCCATGGCAAACCCTTGGCCCCACATGCCAAGCCAAACCGCACCTAGCCAAGCTATCCGCACCATGTTCCCCTGGCAAACCTTGGCCCCACATGCCAAGCCAAAACCTCCCCTAGCCAAGCTAGCCCGCCATGCGCCCATGGCAAACCCTTGGCCCCACATGCTAATCCAAACCGCACCTAGCCAAGCTAGCCACGCCATGCGCCCATGGAAAACCCTTGGCCCCACCTGCAAAGCCAAGCCGCACCTAGCCAAGCTAGCCACGCCATGCGCCCATGGCAAACCCTTGGCCCAACATGCCAAGCCAAACTGCACCTAGCCAAGCTAGACACACCATGCGCCCATGGCAAATCCTTGGCCCCACATGCCAAGCCAAACCGCACCTAGCCAAGCTAGCCGCACCATGTGCCCATGGCAAACTCTTGGCCCCGCCATGCCAAGCCAAACCACACCCTGCCTTGGCCCTAGCCAATATAGCCGCGCCACCATGCTGGCCTTCCCTGCACGGCTACCCAAGCGAAGGCATACAACAATCAACGGTTGCCTATTAATCCTAGGAGCAAATCCTAGCCATCCAAGGTTACCAGACCACACATGGTAACCTTTGACCCAAAACCCTAGTTTGGTCACACCAAACCGCGGCAGGACATGCCACGCCAAACCATGCCATGCCAACCTAGCCGCGCCACCATGCTGGCCTTCCCTACACGGCTACCAAAACAAAAGCGTGCAACGATCAACGTCTATCTTTCCTCTTGAGATGCAAAATCTCGACCGTCGAAGGTTACCAAGCTAGCAAGTCTCCCAAGTACGACTTGCCAGGAAAGAACAACATTCTACATGTTTTCCACAAAAACATTCGAGATATCAACACATATCACAAACTGGGGGATCCTCTTTGGGTATTGGTTTGGCGGTTTACAGCGTGCGGCGTACACTACACCCGTCATAAGGAAGTGTCATAAGGGTGAGGTGGTTAGTAAATACAGGGAGTTAATGGTGAAACGCTTTTTACATCAATTCCATGCGTTAACGGTTTCATGGAGCATCAATTCCATGCGTTAACGGTTTTATGGAACATCAATTCCATGCGTCACCACCTCCTCCCATTTACTTACCCATTTTTCCATTCCTTAATGAGACCAGAGTATGTTTCACTTTGACTTGTATTAACAGGTCTTACCTATTTCCACCGAACAACAAGTTCATTCGGGAATACACAACACTCATAAAATACTTGCTAGATTACCATTTGTTAGCCTTCCCACTTTTCTGATACAAGTCGTAGTAACATAACTACTCTTCCAGAATCAACTATTCTGGTCTCATCACTTTCCTTGCTTCCCTCCCCAGAACCAACCCATTCTCCTTCACTTTGTGACCGAAGCAAGTATGGAACTACCATTTCTTGGTTTAGGCCGGACTTGTACAGATTGATCTCTCGAATCTAAAGTACTCCCTTGCAGTACATTGTTTAGGGTTTAAATTGTTTCTCACCCGTACACCCAAAATTACCGAAATCAGCAGAAACCATTTTCACCTACAAACAGTTGTCAACTCACATGTGCGCAGGGGAGCTACATAATTTCCGCCAGTTGAATTATAAGGTGCTGGGAAAGTTCATTCACGTACGTGTATCCACATTTCTCGTTCCCTTGGAAAGATAACCAATTGTAGAAAATGAAATTAAAACGAAAGTAAAAGATCTAACATAAAAAATATGAAATCTACTAGAAGAGACATGGAAGAAGAAATATAATGAAACCTTACCTGAGCTTCTCCACTCCAATACTCATCATTTCCAACAGTTGTCAAAATTGACGGAGCTTCATTCTCATTTGCAGTAAAGCCCCTATCATCAGTTCCAAGCACCTACGAAGAAGTAAACAAAAACATTTATCTAGCTAGTAACTGACAAGTTTTTTTTTTTTTTCAAACTACAATATGAATCCCTGAGTTCAGAACAATACACAAGTCCTAGTTAGATAATAAGAAAACACTTTCCCTAGTGTCACTCTCTAGAGCAGCTTTAGCTGAACTCATGTTCCACCGTACACTTTCTCTAGATGCAGAGCCAGACACAAGATACTTAGTCAAAGCATACAGATAGGGCCGTAGAGTAAACATGTGAATAATCATCTTCAAGATCCATATCATTAGTGTACCTACAATGAGAGGAAAACTTAAACAACTTAGCAAGGCTTGGATCCACGTGATGCTTGTAAAAAAAATTCCCAGTTAACCATAGAACCATAAAAATACATTATGCTAGTCAAAAATACTGCAATCCATTAGAGCAATTGCTCTCTGGGATTTCAAACTTCAAATCTAAATTGACTTAAAACTCCAATAGTTAACGAAGTTGAGTACGTTTCTTAATAATGTCTTACCCAGATTGAGTAAACTCTTGCATGACAGTAGCAGTTTCTCTGACAATTTGTGTAACAGATATTGGTTCCTACACAACCTGAATACAATGAAGTTAAAATATTTTCATAAGTATTGTAACTAAAACAGGTTAAGTAGAAATTAGTGTTTGAAGGAAAGAGAAAAACAAAAAATGCTATAAGATGCATTTTCTTGTCAAAAGACGGTTCTAACAACACAAAAGTAATGACCAGAAAACCACACATCAAGGATGTATCCGTACTTTGTATAATCTATAATACTGTTGTACCTGATTCCTACTTTTATGGACCAAAACTCGAGAATCGTGACCCATCCCTGAAACCAAAACCGAATGTACTTAGGCAAGAAAGAGCATTTTATTAAAGCATATTGAAGATAGTAAAGCAACAGACAAACATTCTCTGTTGAAAGTATACTTGTGCTCTGTTAAAAGCATACATGAGACTCCCAAAAGACTAGCTATGGAAACTCCTGCAGTACCCTGTAAAAATATATTACAAAGTCAGATCAAAGATGAATTAAGGATCAAAGATACCAAAGCTAACACGAGGACACCCCCAAACGACGTCTCCTCATATCATACTTTTCTACAAGAAAATTACTTTGAAAGATTAACAAAGTAACACAAAAACCTAGTCAACTTGGATTAAAAATCATCATTCTAAGTCATATTGGAACTAAGAATAACATCATACATAATCAAATACTAATATACTTACAACCACTGAAGTATTCATTTTATAACTATCATGTTGTTAGAACAGAAATCCAGTTACATTTGACATCAACCAAAACAAAATTACTTCGAAGAAAACAGAACGCGCATGTACATTAACATCACCAAACCAGTAATCCTTTCACGTGAATTGAGACAAAATCGGTTAAAATTAAACATATCACTTCATTACCTAGACCCTAATATATGATCAGTAGACTAAATCTAAACAAACAAACAAACCCCAACTTCAGTATCATAAAACAACTAACATCACCTAAATACCAAAATCAGATAAAACTTTTACCTGATGAAGATGTTCCTATAAGTTAAGCTGTCTGACTGAAATCAAACAATAAATACCTGAAATCAAACAAATCTTTCTTTATAATAAGAGACCCCAAAAACGCCACATGTCGGAACTACAATTACTCTGCTATATAATGAAGCCAAGTCAGCATTACTAGACATGTCATCGCCATGTCATTGCACACCCTGGCAAAAATGAACCGTTGCTTAAACATAATATACCAAGTATCTTTTTCAAAAAAATAATAAAATATACCAAAAAACACACTGATTGGAAGAACCAATAGGAATGAATTCTATATTTGTAAAACAATGTATAAAATTAATTCCCACTTATCGTCACTTCTTACAATTTCGGAGATCAATCCACTAAGTCTGCTATGATGATGATGGCAACATGTAATTCCTATCAACTTACAGAAATGAAAAGATTCATTTGGTTGACAAAAACACCAACATTTTAAGTTAGGATAAGAATGAAGAGATACAAGTTAAAAGTATAGTGACACACCCTTTCACCAATGGGTAACAACGTAACCTGAAAAACCATTTCAAATTCAAGGCGTCCTTTGGGATAGTATATAAGCAGGGAAACTCAACGACTTATTCTTAATTGAAAGTCTCAAAGAAGACTTCTATTCAAATATATAATATATATATTCAAAGAAAAGATCGTGTGGTAGTCGAAGAAAGTTGATGTAGGTAATCAAAAGAAGATAAAACTAAAGAAGACGAATAGAAAAGTTGCAGCGATAGTCATTACACCGGATCAAGCGCAGAGAGGTTAGTTTTTCATTCATCGTAGGTGACATTGGAAATGTTTTCAGACTAATAAACCTAATGTTTTCAGATTAATAATCTTACAGATATAAACTTTATACAATAGATGATTGTAAATTGAGAATTTGAAATCATGCAGGAGATTTAATTAATGTAGAAAACTTGGCCAATGTTAGCAGCCTTTACTAATAGTATAGGAATAACGTTGATGCAGGTGAATACGAAGGATAAAGGAATTATCATTCCGCCATCATAAGGAAACTTTACGATAAACGTGTTAAAAACGAAGGTATGTATATATAATGGGAAGACGGTGGAGGAAGCTAAGAGATTAATGTATTATTTCACATTCTTGGCTTAAAGGTATAGAAATTAATACAATGAATGAAAAACTTCTTCTACTCAATTTCTATGTCATTTCACTGTCATCATGTCTCATTAGACCCATCTCTTCACGTTAGACACATCTCTTTGCATAAATCTTCCATAACACTTCCATAACACACAAATAATACAAAAGACACCATACTAAATGGATATGTTATCTAATGGGTGGTGGGTGATTTGTAGAAGAAAAAAAACAGACGTGAAGTACTGCTGCCAGACGATGGCAACAATCAGTAGTTAGAATCATCTTAAGATTGGCACACTGCTACCAGACAATGGCAAAGATCCAATACAGAGACGTCGCCTCAATACCAGGGGAAACACAAGATGCAGAAGCTTACTATAACATGTGGGAGCACTATGCATATAGGGCAGATTAAAGACCTAATGAATGCCTCCTCATAATTCATTCAGGGAGGTTGTTTGTTTCAAAAGTATTTGGTTAAAGAGTCGAAACTGAGATTGGCTGGAAAACACCAAATCAAATCAGAGCTTAACTTTGAAATGGTTTGAAAAAAGAAGTCATGTCCGGTGAACACATCACCTTCCTCCGTTAGAGACGAGGATTTTTTACCATCTTTGCTCATTGAAGGGCCTAGATACATGTTACCCCTTTATCATGATGCAATAGTCATAAGCAGATTCATAGGACTTCCGGATTTGTTCAAAAGTTTCGCATGTGATGACCTGATGTGTCCATTAATAAAACCGCCTCTGAGTTTGATGGGAGGAAAAAAATAAAGACCGGCATGATATCTCGACTCGAAATATTTTAAGATTAAATTAATTCCGCAGGTGTGTAAACTAATTATCTAACTTAACATAGAGAATGATATGTGGATAATGTCTTACTTATCTATTTGTACAAGACTTTACACCATTGAATTCCAGACGCGAAGGCTTCCTCATGCGAAAATTTTGTTTGTTCCTATGAATCTCAAAGATAAACCTAAGTCAATGATTATAAAATCATACCAGAAAGAATACAAAATAAGGTTGCCGACCCAAAGGATATGAGGCTGCCGTTCATATTAATTAGGGTCTGCTAATGCCAATTTTGAGTTTTCTGCATAATAAATTACACACTTCCGGTGCGTATGCACCGGGTTAGAGGCTTGTACAAATAATGGTTAAAACCCAATGAAGACAGCCAACCAAAAAGAAAATCAAGTTGAAAGAAAAGAAAAAGACATTAAAACTCAAATTCTGTACCTGATGAATTTGTAAAATCAAACCCTAATAACCGCACCAAATTGAGAAATCAACATGAAATCAACCAATAATAGAAAAAAAGATCAAAACCCAATGAAGAGAATCAACCAAATCAACAAAAAGAAAATAAAAAAATTTAAAGGTCAAATTCTCTACCTGTGAAGTTTGCAAAATCAATCCCTAATAACCGCACCAAATTGAGAAATCAACCAATAATCGAAAAATAATTAAAACCCAGTGAAGAGAATCAACCAAATCAACAAATAAAGTTATAAGAAAAGAAAATAAAGAGAACTTGAATTGAAACCTAAATGTACCCGATGTTGATTGAAAAATCAAACCCTAACTTCACAAGATTCAGAGATGTGGAAGATTTATCGAGTTTCTATTAGATTTTCAGATGAAGAAAGTCATGGTGGACTCTGGTTCGTGGTGGTGTTCATAGAGAGGCGTTTTCTGCTGCGGCTATAGGGTTTGGGTGAAGTGAACGAAGTGAAGAGAGACAAAGATAACAAGATATATATAGGCTCAGAAACTACCAGATTTAAATCGCTGGCTGAGGGTCGTCGAACCGGTAGTTCCATGATGGCAAAATAGTAAATAAAATATCTAATTGAGACAGCTTATTAAGCTCTCGGAATTTTTCCGTGTTTTAACCAAACCATAGACGGCTATCTTTGGTCAACGGTCTAACTACAGTCAATGAGGGTCTCTGATGTGGGTTGCTAAATAACCATTTTCCACTAGTGGTTCCTGTGTTCAAGATGTTTCACAGCATGGTGGAAATAGAAACAGGTAGAACCTTGAAGTGCCTTCGTGCTGACAACGGGGGAGAGTACATTGGACCAGTTGAAGAGTATTGCAAAAGCATGGGTATACGTCATGAACAATCAAGACTGGAAGAATCCACAACATAATGGTGTTGCAAAGAGGATGAACCGCACTATTCTTGAGAGAATCAGGTGCATGCTATCTCATACCAAGTTGCAGAAGCATTTCTGGGATGAAGCAATGAACACTGTTGTGTACTTTATCAATCGATCTCCTTCAAGACCGCTAGATGGAGAAGTAACAGAAAAGGTATGGAGAGACAAAGAGCCTACTTATGATCACTTGAGAGTGTTTGGTTGCAGGGACTTTGTTCATATCCCAAAAGATCAGAGATCAAAGCTTGATGACAAAGCAAAGCAGTGTGTGTTCCTAGGGTATGGGACAGAGAAGTTTGGTTACATATCAGAGATCAAACCAGACAATTGAAGACTTTGAGAAGATTGAAATGCCAAAGCTTCAAGATGACATGACCTGGATCCAAATCCAGTTGTTCCTACTCTTGAACAACATTATGATGATGTTTATGGTAATGGTAATGAAGAATAAGAACACAATCATGAAGATGAATCTCATGAAGATGTTCCAGTGGATGATATTGAGCAGGAAGTGCAACAAAAACCAGTAGCTGAGTTGAGAAGATCCAGCAGGACCAGATTACCTTCAACAAAGTATACACCACATGAGTATGTGATGCTCAGAGATGCAGGTGAACCAGAGTCTTATAAAGAAGCTCTTAGTGTTCCTTAAACTCAGAAGTGGTTGAAATCCATGAAAGAAGAGGTTGGCTCTTTAGATGAGAATGACACTTTTGATTTGGTTGACAAGCCAGAGAACCAGAAAATTCTGAAAAACAAGTGGGTGTATAGAATCAAGACTGAATATGGTAACTCACAACCAAGGTACAAAGCACGCTTAGTTGTGAAGGGTTATGAGCAGAGAAAAGGTGTTGACTTTGACGAGATTTTCTCACCGGTGGTGAGATTTCCTTCTATTCTGGTTGTCTAGACAATTGCCGCTAGTTTGGATCTTGAGATAGAACAACTAGATGTCAAGACAGCATTTCTTTACGGTGAGTTGGAGGAAGATGTGTATATGGCACAACCTGAGGGTTTTGAAGTCAAAGGCAAAGAGCACATGGTGTGCAATCTAAAGAAGAGTCTATATGGTTTGAAGCAAGCTCCTAGAAGATGGTACAAGAAGTTTGAATTCTTCATGAAAGAACATGGGTACAAGAGAACAACATCAGATCATTGTGTTTTCATTAAAAAATTTACTGATGGTGATTTTCTTATTCTTTTGCTATATGTTGATGACATG
Source organism: Papaver armeniacum (assembly GCA_023531295.1). Taxonomy (NCBI): domain Eukaryota; kingdom Viridiplantae; phylum Streptophyta; class Magnoliopsida; order Ranunculales; family Papaveraceae; genus Papaver; species Papaver armeniacum. The sequence continues at coordinate 224,306 of JAJJWW010007198.1, forward strand.
CTTATTGTTGGCAAAGATAAGAAGAAAATTGACAGGTTGTAGTCAGATTTGAGCAAGTCTTTTGCTATGAAAGACTTGGGAGCAGCAAAGCGTATTCTTGGCATGGAAATCACTCGTGACAGGAAAGCTAGGAAGCTTGGTTATCACAAGAGAGCTACATTGAGAAGGTATTGCAAAGATTCAACATGGACAAGGCTGAGCAGGTAAGTTGTCCACTTTCAAACCATTTTAAGTTAACTCGTGATCAATGTCCTGTGAATGATGTTGAGAAACGGAAGATGGAGAATATTCCTTATGCATCCGCAATTGGTAGTTTGATGTATGCAATGGTGTGTACAAGGCCGGATATAGCTTATGCAGTTGGAGTGGTAAGCATATTTCTATCAAATCCTGGTCTGAAGCATTGGGAAGCAGTGAAATGGATACTACGGTATCTAATGGGTACTTCTAATATGTGTTTGTGCTATGGTGGTGGAAACCCAGAGTTAGTAGGTTACACAGATTTAGATTTGGCAGGTGCTCAATACAGTCTCAAGTCGACATCGGGTTACTTATTTACCTATGCAGGGGGAGCTGTGTCTTGGCAATCCAAGTTACAAAAATGTGTAGCATTGTCTACTACAGAGGCAGAGTACGTTGCAGCTACGGAGAGTTGCAAGGAGATGATATGGATGAAGAGGTTTGTTAGAGAACTCGGTGTGAAGCAACAAAGGTTCATCGTTTACTGTGACAGCCAGAGTGACATCCATCTCAGCAAGAATTCGAGTTTTCACTCGAGGTCCAAGCCCATCAATATTACATGCCGGTGGATACAAGAAGTTCTCGATGAGAAGGTCTTGTATATTGAGAATATCCATATAGATGACAACGGTTCGATATGATGACAAAGTCGCTACCAAAGTACAAGCATGTGTATTTCTGCAGCAGGGCAGGTTTGGTGGTGATGGGTACCTCACCATAAGTCGTGAGGGGGAGATTGTTGGGTCGGGCCCCTCCTTATGGTCCAGCAAGGCTCCCCTTATCAAATGGGGGGAGTTAACTAGTGGTTGCCTATGTTAGGTTATAACAAAAGGCATCAGGAGAAGAGTTTTTTCTCACGAGTGTTATCTTCTCAAGTGAGTGAGAAAGAGAGTGAGGCAATAGAGAAAGAGGGAGAAGTTAGCAATCACCATTTTTGGGTGAGATTTGAGTTATCTTGAAGAGAAGAAGAAAGGGTTCTTGTTAAAGATCTGTTTGGTTCGTCGTGGTGAAGATTGTTCCATCAATTTCCACATCTCTTTAAAAGGGAAAAAATTCTAGGGTTTGTTCAAACCTAGTAGTAAGTAATCTTACTCTTGTTATTGTCAAATTGGTAGTGAATCTCATCTTATTGGTGAATGAATTGTTGATCCATCCTTGGGGGTGAGTGTAATTAGGCATATAGGTATCCAAGTGCTATATGCACCTTGAACTGCAAGGGCGGAGGCAATGCAGTGCAAGGGTGTGCAATTGCACACCCTTGAAAGTCAAATATTCACATTGAGTGTTTGGTTTTGCAAGCCTATATCACGGGCCACTTGATCTTTGCACCCCCTAAAATCTCAAGAGTCCACCTCTTTAAGACCCAATCACGGTTAATATCCTTCCCGAGTGCAATTGACTCTCGCTTATTACTTCTCACATTCATTTACTTCACTTTTCAGTTGACATTTGTATATGTATGTAGACCAAAATGAAGCATACATACCCATCCAATAGCTGTTGCTGGTAGTGGTTGATGTACAACGGAATTTTTATTTTTCTAATCTTTTTATTTTGATGTGTATTTGTTTTTCTTGCGCCCCCTCTTATGAAATTCTGGCTCCGCCCCTGCCTTGAAGTTGTTGTTATCCCCAAATTGGGAGGATTGTGTGTAGCCCATTGTTTGTTATAGTGGAAGATTTGCCCGTGGTTTTTTACCCTTCACTTTGGAGGGGTTTTTCCACGTAATTATCAGTGTTGTGTGATTGCTTCTATATTGCGTAGTTGTGTTATTTCCGCATTTTTTTTTTCATTGCTTGTGAAGGTTTCGTTTTGCACATAGCGGCTCGGATTTGATAAATCTCCCCAACACTAAAGTCAAAACCTGAAGAGATGTAGGTAGGGTAATTTTGAATTGACCACCAAAGTAAAGAAAAGACTTGAGTTTTGTGCCTTGAATTAATTGATGGCAGCATGTAATGGGAAAGGAGATGGTTATCTGAAAGTAATGATGGGAACAAACGGCAGTAGTTGCAGCGCCATACCGAAGTCGGGGTGGTCAAATTTGAAATGATTTTAGACAACTATTTTATTTTATTTTTGATAAAAGATTTTCGACAAATGGCAGATTTTTCTTTTCTATACCTAATTTGTGGTTTTCTGTTAATGATGATTGGGGGAAGTGTAATTAATTTATTCCATCCTCACTAGTTCGACAATGGAAACTGCATTTGTATCCTGTTTTGAAGCTACAAAGTACTATTCATGGCTGTGGTATTTTATCTCGAGGTTTGAGAACTAAGATTTTCCTCCGCACCATATCAACAAGTTGTACTCCAGCCTCTACATTTAGATGGAAATTTTCATTGCAAGAATTTAATTTCATAATATTGGGGTTACAATTAGTAAGAGTGACAACACGCTGTTTATGTGGCATAATATTGGGATGAAAAATCATGCACATTCTGGAGTACAATTTTGTGCACATTCCTTTAAAGAGTGTGCACATAACAAACGAATGTGATTGGTTCTTCAAAATACACCGTTATCTCATATTACTAAAAAAATTAATTTATTTTTCATAGGTTAGGTGTTTTTATTCAAAAAGGGGCTTGTTGCTCGGCTTCCAACCAAGGGTGGTGTTGTTTGAATTATTCTTTCATCGTTATATATTTTATTATTTTCTTACTTAAATATAAAAAAGGAAATCATATCAAATTCTAACCTAAAAAAAGACAATGAGTTCTTTCCTGGAAGGATGCTCCAGATCAGGGGCGGAGCCACATGGAAGGGTGGGTGTGCAATTGCCCACCCAGCCCAACCAGCTCCCAAGCCCAATTATGATGATTTAAGCCGAATTTTAAGCATTTTAGTCCATTTGCACCCCCTAAAATATGTGCAGATTGGTAGCTTGCCCACCCATTTCTTAAAACCTGGCTCCGCCCCTGCTCCAGATTTATTGCTTATGTGTTCTTGAAAGTTTTAGAAGATGGATCTGATGGACGGGTAGTTTGTGTACATATGTCCTCCTTATACGTTCATTCGTGATTCATAATTTTTATCCTTAAATTAGTTTATAACTTATTCGTGATCTGTAGCTTATTAGTTTTGATTCACGGATTCGACTTAGATCTTCATGATCCAAGACTGCACTTGTGTTACCCTTGTAAAATGATTAAGTAAATAACTTAGATTCTTGGAGAACCTAATAAGTTATTCGTGATCTGTACTTGTATCCTTCCCCTCTTACTGATCATGGTTACTCCATTTCCTTTTCCGGCAACATCATATATTAGGTTAATATTTGATATTGTTTCCTTTTTTGGTTTAGAATTAAAATTAAATAAAATCTAACTTAATTAAAAAAATATGAGATAACTGTCCGTTTGGAAGGACCAATCAAATTGGTTTGTTGGTGCACACTCTTTAAAGGAGTGTGCACAAAATTGGACTCCACATTCTGACTAGATAAAATGGAAAAAGAAGCATGTTCGGTAAATGTTGCCTTACATATGCAGCAGCAGTCATTTGGGCCGGCTATAGGCAAACAACGGAACAAAAGAAGCAGGTATATTAGTCATGCCATCCATATGAATTAACGATGATGACACTTTTTCAATGCAAAAGATTCATTGCCATTTTGATGGTAATTAGATATTGTAACGCCATGATGTGTCATGGCCTAGTTAGACAGTTCGGACCCTATAAATTGCTCAAACGAAAACTCCTTTTATGAAAATTTCGAAATTCCACCAAAGTGAGTGAAAGAGATAAGACCCAATTCGAATTAGATTTTCGAAACAATGGAAGGGAAAAATGTGAAGGTGATTTCTTTGATGGTCATAGTAATGTTTGGAATGTTGGTTGTGCTACCGCGAACTGCATCAGCGAAAGCACTCCTCGGAATCCTCGTGGAGACCAAGAACATTGTCATAGTACATTTATATTAATAAAACTCCCTCAAAATTGAAAATACAGTAAAACATATATGCATTTGCCTACCGAATCTTATTAACTTTGACCTCTTGCATTGGAGATGCGCTAACGAGAGGTAAATAATGATGAACCCTAGAAAGTTAAGTTAGGCCTGAGTCTAACTTCCATTCTTCAGCCATTTCATTAGCCTCTATAAGTAAAAACGCACTTATTAAAAGTTTTTAAGTAATCAAATTCTAAATGACTCTATTTGTTATGTTGCCTACTGAGGCCCCTTAGCTACCACTGCAGACTGAAAATCTGATTCTGCCTTAATTAATCGACTCATGAGCTTGCTTCTTATCTTCATCTTCCGCAGCGACGCAAGAATCTCCTCATATTTTATCATACACCGATAATTACCCATGAACGGTTGCCAACAAGGAGATCCACCAGCAGCAGCATACTCTGCAAAGGCCATGTTCATATCAACCGATATTACTAAATCTTGAATCTCTTTTCTGAATTTCCAAAGGTGAGACGGATAGTCCCCATCTCTTTCTTCGTCGTCAAGCGTCTGAAGACCCAATTTTCCCATTAAGTCATTGAATTTGTCCGCAAGAACCTTGACAGCATCAAGAGGAGGTTCTCCCATTTCTACGTCGCTCTGAAGAGCCATTGCTTCAGCTTCAACTTCCCAGATTTCGTTTTTAAGATAATCATCACTACCGAAGTTACATCCTGCTGCCCCTTCACTGAATTTCCTGGAATGGTGGTTTCCAGGGATTTTCCGAGGAGAAGGATAACCAATTAATCGCCTCATAAGCCTGCTTCTTATTTTCATTTTCAGCAGCGATGCAACAATCTCATGATATTTTAGCATACACCGATAATTACTCATGAATCGGTCCCAACGACAGTAGATATCTCCACCAGCTTCAACAAACTCAGCAAAGGCCATGGTCTTATCAACGGATTCTACTAAATCTTGAATCTCTTCTCTAAATCTCTGCAGGTGAGGCGGATAATCATCATCATGACCAGCTTCTTTTTCATTGTCGTCAAGAGTCGGAAGACCCAATTTTTCCATCAAGGCATTGAATTTTTCCGCCAGAAGCTCGACAGCATGAAGAGGAGGTCCATCACCGAATTCTATGCTGATCGTAGCCTTGTTTCGTTCGGCTCCAACTTTCGAAATTTCATTTTTCAGATAATCACCATCTTGAAAGTTACATTCTGCTGCTTGTCCACTGAATTTCCTGAAATGATCTCCAGGGATCTGAGGGTAATTAAAAGTGTGGTAGTGGTGTTTTGAGATAAATACTTTAATTAGGTTTGAAGAAGAAGAATTCGAAGATATGGGTTTTGATGATGACCATCTTATATATTGGTTTTTTCTTAACAGTGATGATGATGATGATCTGCAAAAGGAAGAAAATCTTGAAGAAATTTGATTCATTTTTTTCTTGGAGAAAAAGGAAAAAAGGAAAACCTGATACACCGGATTTATATGCGGCATCCATTAAAACCCTAGATGGAAAACCATGGGTTCTAAAAGGAATTCCATGGCCCATGGACCAGTGGAAGAAAGTAGGGGTGTACATCGGGCCGGGCAGGCCAGACCAAGCCCGATTATAGCACAGGCCGGGCCGGACCGGCTTGTAGTCCTTACTACCCATTAAGTTTAACAGGCCAGGCCGGGCCGGGCAATAACAAAATTTAATGCCCATGGCCCGTCCATACCCGTGAAACAATACAGACCAGGCCAGGTCGGGCCGGGCAGGCCTCGGGCCCAAGAGATAATTCAAAATTTTAAAGTATATATTTTTGTTTTTTTTGGCTTGATGAATGATGATATATCTGTTACTCGTTCAAATGATAGTTCAAGCAATTCATATTCATTACTGTGAAATGTAATTCAGAATTTCTCTAACCCAATAAATTGTCCACATATGAAATTTAAGTTCTTGAGAAATCCATCACACTAGTAGAAAACTTATTGGCAGTCAGGCAGGCGGGGTAACTAAACAGGCTACCGGGCAGGCTAACAGGCTGGACTCTAATATTTGAACAAAAACCCGGGTCCGCCCACTTATAATTATCGGGAAGGCCGGGCTAGCCCATGACAGGCTGTCGGGCGCCCATGGGCTCCTTCGGACCCAGGCGGTACATGGCAGGCCGCAGGCTTCCGGGCATTCTGTACACCCCTAGAAGAAAGGTAACTCCCCTTACAGGGCAGAGTCCAACATGGGGTTTCGACTATAAGGTTATTACTCATAACTTCAAGCTTGGTCGTTGGATATTAAACTTAAACTGTGCCGACAAAGCCTCCATAGGACCACAGCAAGTGGATGATTGTGTCAATGTTCATTGCGGGAAAAAGTGCACCAATTTATATATAATTTGAGTAGAAATTGCTGGCCTCACATTGAAAGTTAGGCCAAAAGGTTGAATTCTAGAGCTACTGGCCCCCAACCAATAGGAATCGAGAGTTTATATTCTATTTTGACTGTTTTTGTTGCAGTCAAAAGGCTGGGTGATGACTACCGGAATCTAATAGCAAACCCTAATCTTCTTTTCATTCCATAATCATCTACGGGTGAGATTAGTCAAACTGAGCTCAAGCACAGTTCCGTCTCTGCATCATACATCGGTTATAAAACCCTAATCTTCTTTTCATGCCATAATCATCTATGGGTGTGATTAGACAACCTGAGCTCAAGCACAGTTCTTTCTCTGCATCATATATACATCGGTTTCAATGGAGAGAAAAAAAATAATCAGAAATACGAATCTGTCATGAAGACACGGCTTTCTCTCCCTGTTATTTCTTCCTCATCTATTATGTGATATTTTGTGATGTTCCGCCAAATGAACTTTCATCAGGTACGAAGAACATCTGATCCAAATAAGTTAAAGCTCGGTCCAAAATCTTATTACATCATTTGATTTTCAGGAACTTGCTGAGGAACTTTCTAATGAGTTAATGCTCGGTCCAAAATCTTATTACATCATTTGATTTTACATTTTTTTTTCATCATCTTTATGACTTACTGTAGATTTTTTTTAACTTGATTCAAACTGTTGATGCATTTGCCTTCTTTATGGATTTTGATTTTAGGATTTTATACATTGCAATTGTAGGTTTTTTCCATTTTCTTTTTTGCTTGGACGGGCTGAAGTTGTTTATCCCCAATTGACTCATATATGTAGTGCCCCATTAGATGTGTGACTGTTTTGTGCTAATGCAGACCATTAGATGTGCGACTGTTTTGTGCTAATGCAGACATATGATTAGTAAATGGTGTTTCAGGAAAACTACTTGGAGTTCTTCACATGGTATAATATAAAAAGGAGTAATTTTGGATGTTTCACTAGATACTTCGATTCATAATACAGTGCGCCGAACAACCATTTTAAGTGGCAAGTTTGTTTTTATCCTTGCAATGATTCTTGCTTCACTGGATACTTCGATTCATGGACCTAGCAGATTCTTAATCTTCTATGTGAGTTAGATTATTTCATCCTTCAATTGATTGGTTGATCCTGAACTATTTTTGCAGTATTTCTTTTTCATTGTTGTTCTTGATTCAAACTGTTGATGCATTTGTCTGCTCAATGTATACTGATAGCTTTCTTTACCTTCAATCCACATTCATCGGTACACCAAAGATAAGGATCATCGATTTATATGCCCGAAAAAGTACTGATATCTTAAATTAATGAAATATTTTCCTGCTGTCTACTTACGCACGATAGAACTTCACTCACCTCCAGAAAAAAGATAACTAAAGAAAAAAAGGTCAGTTAAAACTGAAGGTGAATTTTGATCAGTTTCAGGATGTGATTGTATATGCTGTAAAATTAGGGAGGGCGTTCTTTAATATTTTGTTGAATCTCCTTAAAATTTGTCAACTAATCCATTAGTTCTGGCTTAACGGGGGTACTTAATGCTACAGCTAAATACATGCTTACATATTCTATGGATTGTGCTGATCATTATATTTGATTGAATATCTTTTTTGGTATGTACCATTAGGATGCTGAACCAATAGTGTTCATCCTTTGGAAAAAGGAAAGGATTATGGAACTTGGACCATGTAGAGTCAAGCGTGACGGAAAAACTATCTCAGGGTATTCATGGAACATTAATGGTGAGTTACCTCTTTTTCTATTTGAAGGGTGGTTAATTACCTCTATCATTTTTCACAACAGTAGATAATATTGAACTAATTTTGCGTGTAAATACCATTTTCCAAAATTCACCAGCTGGTGTTGGATTTTCGTATTTAAAATTCTTGCCATTCTACCGACCATCATCAACTTGAAAGGAGTTGATGGAGGTACATGCTTTTTTGCAGTTAATAGTGTATTACTTCTTTGTACTATAAATTCTTTCATCTCGGTCAATCAGTTTCTCTGTGATTGTACCAGATTAAAGTCATGTTTTACATAGGCTTTCACATCTCCAATATATCACCCACATAAAAAGCCAATCAATAGACGTAATTATCTTTCAATTGGTAACAACTCTTTCTGCTTTTTCCGGTTCCAGTTCCACTTCAACTTCTATTTTCAGTATTCTTTTTGATTTCTTCCCACTATAGTATATATATATATCTGGTACAGAACAAAGAAAAAATGAATGTACTTCTAATACCCAAGGGATTGATATTTCCTTAGGATCCTGCATTAAAACTAACTCATCCAAATCACATTTCGTTTTGTTATTGTTGTTTTTATTAACACTACGATGCAGCGTTTGTCCAAGTTAATTTCCATATCCTGCTAATTGACAAATGTTTAATTTAGAGCATTTTAATCTTACTTGCATTGATAGATTAAGTCCAAATATGTGGAGTGCTACATCAGCAATTGTCTCCATTGAAATCTATGAGAAATTTTTCAATTAGAAATTTCTACTCAAATTATATATACAATTATTATACTTGCAATGACAGTTAACTCTAGACTCACCTGCCAAAAAAAAAACTCTAGACTCATTCACATGAGTTATTCACTGAGAGTTGCTAATCTAATGCTAATCTAGCGGAGGAAATATTGAACTTTGATATGGAGATGAACTAAAAAACTTTGTGTTTTCTCGGTTAGATGACATGGTACTCTCATATTTTGCAGGAGTAATTCAAAAGAAATATATTATTCTCTTCTTTTGGGTTTGTTGTATCTTTTTTGGTATTTAGTTGGTTGATGTCATGAATACATAACTTACAAAAATTTGATGCATTACACTTGATGGAAGCAAGTCAAGTGCGTCAACTCACTGGTCTAAATTATAGTTGTCGAGATTGTTTATTTGATATTCTTTGAATGTAATTCAGCAATTTAATTAATATATGCTTTTGTAATTTTTTTAGTGTTCCTTACAAAAAGTTCTGTAACACATTACAGGGTCGTTTTCTTGAGCTCTAGAATTCAAGCTTTATGTGATCAAGATCGGAACTCTCTCTTACTTTATCTATTTTTGTTGTGTTAACAAATTAGTATTTTTCTCTGATTATTATATGTCAATGGTAGTTATCATGGATCCCTGAATACTTCCACGCTTCTAACAAGCAAGTAATCATAGTTGAGAACAAGATGTGCTTAATAATATCATTAGTTTAAGGTTTTTTGAATTTTACTTTCTTATGTGGTACTAGATATTTATGTTGTATTACTGGATTTGTGAAATAATAATGTATCAGGAAGGAATCTATTTTTTAACGCATTTGCTTACTGTTTAATGATCATTCATAATTAAAATTTGAGTGTTAATCATTGGAAACTACAGGTGATTTGACTGGGTATGCCGCTACAGATGGTGCTAAGCAGAATGTACATTGTGGTCGTGTTTCTTTCAGGTTACTCTTATACCATCAGTGGGGGAAAGAAGCCTGGAAAGCCATCCAAAACGGCCATTGAAATGCTTTGACGTTGCCTTATGAGGACCGATATGTGGGTTTGATGTTTATGGATGGGGTATCTGGATGGGTAGAAGTTCCACGGAAGAAGGTCACTTTGTGATGTTAAAGACGTTACAATAAAACTTCTCATGAAAACAGGTTAAGGATAGTGCTGCAACCACTGATCTCCAGTAATAAACAAAGGGGAGAGTGCTGAACTTGGGTGAGGCAAGAATGTGGCCACATTCTTGCTGTCAAAACATTGTATTCAGTTCCATCTTCATTTTGGAAATTCTGACGGATAATGTGAATGTCCTTACACCTTCCTACAAAATGCATCTCAACTGACTTTTAAAGTTAAGTTGTTTAGTTTTTTTTCATGTATAATTTATGCTTAAACAAGTTTATATGACAATATACTAGAAACGGTCCATTGACTGGAAGAGAAATTTAGAACACATGTTCAGGAATATTTAAATCCACTAGTAAAAAAATGATGTTCGGTGACAGTTAAAAACTGTTACTGTATTATTTATGTAACAGTTTTAATTTTTTTCTGCGGTGTTACTAAAGCCCTTGTTACGGAAAGTTTATAAAACCTGTTACAGAATGACTATTAAAAAATGACTCATAAATTCTAAAGCTCATCCTTTGTTAGAGTTTTGGTAACGATTTATTCAATATGTGACATTGAATAATTGATACGAGAAGCATTTTTTTAATAAAACTGTTCCGATTATTTGAGTAACCGTAACAGTTTTTATGAAAATTGTCATCAAAAACAGTATAAAGGTAAAATTTTGTAGTGAAACTACCACCACCTCCACCACTAGCTCCGCCACCACCTACACCCCCACCACCGCCACAACCATCACCACCATGCCTGCCACCATTCCACAACTACAAGTTGGGCTTCTTGAGCTGAAATATAAATTCTATAAAATTACTCTTCACAAGATTCGACCTTGAGACCTATTACACCTAACTATAACTCTTGAACCACCATTCCATGCTTTGTTTTTGGTTAATATTATCCATATAAAATACTTATTCTCATTAAACAATAAACTATCGACCTCCACCACAACCTTCGTTACCACCACCTTCGTTGTCACCGCCCAACTACAAAAAATTTATATTGTAGGATTTATACATATCGTACCACTTTTTTATTATTTTTATTAGATTTGAATTTATATTAAACCTTAGTAACCATCCATGAGCCCTGGCTAGATCTAGTGCATGAAATTAGATCAACAAGTTAATTGTGACATGTCGGTCTAGAGATAGGTAATCTTTTTGAAATGGATATCCAGATAACTAGTTATGTAGATAAATAATAACAGTTATTTTATAGAAATGTCACCATAAGGTAAACTATGGTGACATATTAAATCTGTTACTGTAACATAGGTATATGGCAACTGTAACACCCCGTGTTTTTAGCATGGCGCATGCTAAAAGATGCGCCATTTGCTTGTGATGAAGCTTCATCCAAAGCTTCCGCAGCGTGAAAAAGGTGGATTGGGTTAGGGCCAATACCGCGCCAAAAATGGTGCATTATGTTTGGCATTTGGCCAAGGGCCAATGTTGCATCATCATGATGCATTAGGCCAGTTGGGTAGGTGGGCTCGATCTTACAGCGAAATCATTGTGCGATAAACAGAAACAGTCAGAAGACCGGGTGGTGCGCAATCATTGTACGCAATCGTTGTGTGTAATCATTGTGCAACATACATAATAAGTGGTGCACAATCATTGTGCAGCAGACGGAACGAGTGGTGCACAATCATTGTGCAACAGAACGGAGACTCGGCAATCATTGTCGGTCATTCAGAAATTCATGGCAACGGCCATGAATAGTGAAGCATGTCAATATGCTCCCCTTTTCATACTTGTAGAAATTCCATTAAGACATATATAGGGAGGGGTAGTTGGTTGAAGGTGCATATGCGGACTATGTACCAAGTAAGCTTCATAGCTTAGCCGGAAGAGTATAAATGATGCCTAAGACTCATTTATAGTTGCGTAGCCTTGCGGAGAGGGCATTTGATGCGTTGGCATCACTATGCCACGGCGCGGACCCGATGATGCATAATCATTATGCATCTTGGCGGAATGGCCTATACGAACCAGGCCATTACCGTTTTTGCTAGGCCACAGCCTTGCAAACGATTTGGTTTAATTTTCTGTCCCTTCGAGGATGAACTACGGTCTGTGCTTGATCCCTTTTAGAGTAGGGAAGGGTACGTAGGCAGCCGCAATGAGTTGCAGCATTGCCGGTCCAGCACGTTGTCGCTCATATCATCTAATCGGAGATGATTGCGACATTCTGGCCCCTCATATCATCTAAGCTCGGTAGCTCGACGCCAGGGATGATTGTGGCCATTCTTGATGAGGCTTAGTTGCATGCCAGCAAGGGGATGCTCATACTTCCTATCAAGCTACAAAGAGCCTCAAAAGGCCGTTTTCGCCGTATTAAGCAAGTTTTTGCTTTCCTTAATAAACCCTTTGCGGAACAAGGGTAAGTTGGAACAGTGTGGAAGCTAAGTTAGCTGCGTCATGCTCCACGAGCATGCTTGCAAGGGCAATTGGACGTGCATTTGCCTAGCTTTGAGGCCCGGATCGTAGCTTCATCATGGCGCATAGGGAGATTCTGCCTGCGGGGCAACGCGCCAAAGGCGTAATTTTCCGGTCCGTCACAGATGGTATCAGAGCAAGTTCCGAGAAAACTCTAGGGACTTGTGCGGAGTGGACTTGTCCACAAGTATTATCCTTAACGGAAAACTTAAAGTTGGAGAGTAGGCCAACTTTTACGCGGGAAAGAGTTTGTAACTGCTTTGCCAGTTACTATGAGAATCGAGTTGAGCTTGTATAAGTACTGTGAGATTGCCTGGCCTAAGTGGCACCCCACTTACGAGTGGATATCCGGAAGACCGTCTGGGACGGTGGGTAGACAATGGGACTGATCATCCCCACACGTTGGCACTGGCCAAGGGTGTGCGTTGTCAGGCCTGGCTAGCATCCCACTTACGAGTGGCAACCTGGATGACCGTCAGGGACGGTGGGCAGCTGAATCTTGATCCACACAAAGACTTTGTGCTAAAATTTTGTCATTTTGATGACATCTTTCAACTTGTGAACCTTAGGGATTCTGGGTGGTAGTATGGGATGCTATCTAGGATACCTTGTCGAGATATCCTCTTGGCAGCGCCAATTGCGATTCTTGTTTTGTTGTGGGCACTTTTTTGGATTCTGGGCAGGTGGTATGGGACATGTGCTCAGAAGGTCTAAATTGTTGTTCATGACGACTTGAAGAAACCCGTGATTTCTGAGCTTCTGGTATGGGACTTTTGCTCAGGAAATCCAACTCGAAGAGATTGTCCACAATAGCTTTGGTTTTGAATTTCGAGGACGAAATTCTTTGAAGGGTGTGATAATGTAACACCCCGTGTTTTTAGCATGGCGCATGCTAAAAGATGCGCCATTTGCTTGTGATGAAGCTTCATCACAAGCTTCCGCGAGCGTGAAAAAGGTGGATTGGGTTAGGGCCAATACCGCGCCAAAAATGGTGCATTATGTTTGGCATTTGGCCAAGGGCCAATGTTGCATCATCATGATGCATTAGGCCGATTGGGTAGGTGGGCTCGATCTTACAATCGAAATCATTGTACGATAAACAGAAACTTGATCAGAAGGCCGGGTGGTGCGCAATCATTGTACGCAATCGTTGTGTGTAATCATTGTGCAACATACTGAGAATAAGTGGTGCACAATCATTGTGCGCGAGACGAGGCAGTGGTGCACAATCATTTGTGCCTTGAACGGAGACTCGGCAATCATTGTCGGTCATTCGAGAAATTCATGGCAACGGCCATGAATAGTGAAGCATGTCAATATGCTCCCCTTTTCATACTTGTAGAAATTCCATTAAGACATATATAGGGAGGGGTAGTTGGTTGAAGGTGCATATGCGGACTATGTACCAAGTAAGCTTCATAGCTTAGCGGAAGAGTATAAATGATGCCTAAGACTCATTTATAGTTGCGTAGCCTTGCGGAGAGGGCATTTGATGTGTTGGCATCACTATGCCACGGCGCGGACCCGATGATGCATAATGATTATGCATCTTGGCGGAATGGCCTATACGAACCAGGCCATTACCGTTTTTGCTAGGCCACAGCCTTGCAAACGATTTGGTTTAATTTTCTGTCCCTTCGAGGATGAACTACGGTCTGTGCTTGATCCCTTTTAGAGTAGGGAAGGGTACGTAGGCAGCCGCAATGAGTTGCAGCATTGCCGGTCCAGCACGTTGTCGCTCATATCATCTAATCGGAGATGATTGCGACATTCTGGCCCCTCATATCATCTAAGCTCGGTAGCTCGACGCCAGGGATGATTGTGGCCATTCTTGATGAGGCTTAGTTGCATGCCAGCAAGGGGATGCTCATACTTCCTATCAAGCTACAAAGAGCCTCAAAAGGCCGTTTTCGCCGTATTAAGCAAGTTTTTGCTTTCCTTAATAAACCCTTTGCGGAACAAGGGTAAGTTGGAACAGTGTGGAAGCTAAGTTAGCTGCGTCATGCTCCACGAGCATGCTTGCAAGGGCAATTGGACGTGCATTTGCCTAGCTTTGAGGCCCGGATCGTAGCTTCATCATGGCGCACCGGGGAGATTACTGCCTGCGGGGCAACGCGCCAAAGGCGTAATTTTCCGGTCCGTCACAGTCATGCTCCACGAGCATGCTTGCAAGGGCAATTGGACGTGCATTTGCCTAGCTTTGAGGCCCGGATCGTAGCTTCATCATGGCGCACAGGGAGATTTCTTGCTGGGCAACGCGCCAAAGCGTAATTTTCCGATTAAGATCAAACAACGATTGGTTTTAAAAATGTCACAATAATATCAACTATGGTGACATATTAAATGTGTTACAGTAACATGGGTATATAGTAACAGTTGGTCTAAATAAATGTCACGATAATATCAACTATGGTAACATATTAAATCTGTTACAATAACATGGGTATATAGTAACACTTATTATAAAAACTGTTACAATATACAACCTAGATGACACTATGTAACAGTTCTTACAAAAACTGTTACCATTATTTAACAACCTAACATTTAGTAACAGGTAAATTACGAACTGTTACCTAATAAAGGCTTAAACTGTTACAAAAAGTCACTTTTCTACTAGTGATCAGACAGTACCAAAATAAAAATTTAGAACAATATATGATTAACGAAATTTATATCTGATAATCTCCTTCAGGAAGACATTAGCAGGGCTTATAGAACCGGACCAGTGCAAAATTTTCAATATTTTTTTGCGATTCTCTCCGGTTTTCAGCTCAAATAATATAATTAAGTGTTGCAGGATGCCCCAGTTGCTTCAGTTACAGCTACAACTATCCGATCTGCTCATACTCTGCCATATTTATGCAAGTAGATACTACAATAGGAGAGACCCGTCTCCACATTTTCAGCACGAATAATAGTTCAATTAACTTAGCCCCGTGCAACGCACGGGAAAGACACTAGTTAAGTAAAAAAACGTCGATATGGTATCCATTGTTACAATGAGTTAAATAAATTGAATTTGATCCACTATTTGCACCGGTTAGTACATCTTTGCAATGGGAATCAGTGAACTAGTTCTTTTATTTTATTTACGGATTTGTGTAAATGATTTCTTTTGGTTTATGGGATGAGATGAGATTAAAATGCCAATTATAGGACATTGCACTTAACCCTTCGGATAAAATTCCTCCCAGTTCGGCATCACTTATATACATGAGTTGGTACCATGATAAAGATGCTAATTTTTACTTATGCGACAGAATGCTGCGAGTCGCGATTTTTATCTGTACATGCAAATTATGTTGTAAAAGGCGCTAGGCAAGGTGAGGCGCCAAGCCCAGCGCCTAGCGCCTTTAGCGCCCCAGGCGATGGCTTTTTTTTAAGAAAAATCAGGAATGTAGTATAATTTGGCGCCTGGGCGACTTTTTCCCCAGGTGCCAGCCTTACGCCAAGTGCAAACTACCTATACAGGCCTATTGGGATTAAAGTATATTTATAACATATTCTTGTTTACTTTGCAATATTTTCTTACTTCTTTTACGCTGAATGTCGACATCTTTCTTTACAATGTATGTCGACATATTTTGTAATCTTTGTAACTATTTGTATATAAGGCCATGCCTAATTCTCTAACAAATCAATGAGAATATTTGGAATTCCATTCACGGTTATGTTATGGTATTTTAGAGCCAGAATATTTTTCCAAAATTTTTTTTTTTTTAGTAACAATGGGAACACCTTCTTCGAATGCATAGATCCCACCATCATCTTCTTCACGTCCTTCCAATACTTTGTATGCTCTAGCTTCGAATGATGGTCCAGGGAAAGTCATCACGCACGTTGTTCTTAAGGGATCCAACTACGAAGAATGGGCTAAAGCGATTCGGGTTTCGTTGGGAGAAAAACACAAACTCGGTTTCATCAATGGTAAAATACTTAAACCTACAACTGATTCTAATGATCTTGAGGATTGGTGGACGGTTAACTATATGACTGTAGCCTGGATTTTTAATACTATTGATCCGAATATTCGTTATACTATTTCTTATCGTGATACGTCGTATGAGTTGTGGGAGGATATTCGTTTACATTTTTCTGTTGGAAACGGTATTGAAATTTTTCAATTAAAGTCTGATGTTGCTGCTTGTAAACAAAAATCTGGTGAGTCGATTATGGCCTATTATGGACGGTTAAAGAAATTATGGGATGATATCAATGACTTTGATGCTTTGCCTTCTTGTTCTTGTTCTGGTTGCAACTGTGGTTTGAATCAAATTCTTCGTAAAGGACGTGAAACGAATCAGGTGCGTGAATTTTTAATGGGTCTTGAATCTTATTATGCTAACGCACGGTCCAATATTTTATCCATCGAGCCATTGCCATCTCTTCACTCTGTGTACTCAAGAATTGCACAAGAGGAAGAGGTTCACCTATATACCCAACGAAGGACTGAGGAAGCATCTCCAATGGCCTTTGTTATTCGTGTTAGTATGCCACAAGGTCTGAAATCTGGTCGATCACCATTGAAGTGCAGTTTTTGTGGCTATCATGGATATCTTGAGGAACGCTGCTGGGAGAAACATGGTTATCCACCTGGCCAAGAACCTAGGCATCTGCAAGCCACAGGTCATGGAAAACAGGGCTTGAATACCCCTGATACAGTTGCTACACCCAAAGTGAATGCTGTCTTGGGTGAAATGTATGCACCTACCAATCCTACGATTAACTGGTAAGGGAGTTTATACTTGGATTGTTGACACTGGTGCTTCGAATCACGTTTGTTGTGATGCAAATATGTTTGATTTCTCTCGTGCCATAACTCCTATTCACGTTGGGTTGCATAATGGTGCTACTATAAAGGCCACCAGAATAGGGGAAGTTACTTTAACCGATTCTTCGGTTTTAACAAATGTGTTATTCGTCCCTTCATTCACTTGTAACTTACTCTCTGTCTCGCAACTTCTATCTTCTCGAAAGTTAAGCATAAAATTTACATTCTCTTACTGTGTTGTACAGGACCTTGTCTTGAGGATGAAGATTGGTATGGGTGAGCTTATTGGGGGGCTTTATCATTTGCCGATGAGGGAACCAACTCGTGTTAATGTTGTTCATGGGAAAGACATGGAAGATTTATGGCATAAACGGCTCGGACATCCTTCTCGACAAGTAATGGAGCTACTACCTCAAGTTTGTCGTAGTAATAATAATAAGTTGGAGTTTAAAGCTTGTTATATTTGTTATCGGGATAAACAAACTCGTAGTATCTTTCCGTTAAGTGAAAATAAAGCAGATGATTTGTTTGATTTAATTCATTGTGACATTTGGGGTCCTTATCGCACAAATCGTGCTTGCAATTCTCGGTATTTTTTTACTATTGTGGATGATTTTTCTAGATGTGTGTGGGTATATTTGATGAAAACAAAGGACAACGTTCCACGTTTATAAATAAATTTTTTCGCCTTGGTTGATCGCCAATTAACCAAAAGAGTAAAAGTTTTGCGAAGTGATAATGGGACAGAATTTATGGGTCTTGGTACTTATTTTCGTACAAATGGGATAATTCACCAGACATCCATGGTTAAAACACCTCAACAAAATGCTAGAGTAGAACGTAAACATCGTCATATTCTTAATGTTGCTCGCGCTTTACATTTTCAAGCTTGTTTACCAATTGATTTTTTGGGTGAATGTGTTATAACCGCTGCATATCTGATTAATCGCACTCCTTCTCGTGTGTTTGGCTCTAAGACACCTTTTGAAATGCTTTATGGTCGTGCTCCTACTCTCGATCTACTTAGAGTTTTTGGATGTTTATGTTATGCGAAGAATATTAATCCTTGTGATAAGTTTGATAGTCGAAGTCATCGGTGTATCTTTCTTGGATATCCTTTTGGGAAGAAAGGATGGCATCAATTTGACCTTGCGACGGGGATTATTTTCAGTCTCGTGATGTTAGTTTTGTTGAAGATGTTTACCCTCTAGCTGATCCCGACGAAATGGATCGTCTTCACTCATTATATCTAGCAAAATTTGGTGACTTATATAATTTTGCGGATTGTGGAGATCTTTTTGAGGACTGTACACAGTCACCAGTCCCTGAACAGTCGCAACAAAGGCCTCCAAACGCTCCCATACTTTCAGCTAGCACGACGGTTTATAATGCATCTTCAGACACGTCTTTTGAGTATATGCCGACTCTTATTCCACTTCATACACAGGCACTTTCCAGTGACGCTCAACCTTCATCCAGTGACAGTGTTTTGTTACCAGCAACATCTGAAAATTTGTCTGCTTTGGGAGATCTTTCCAGTGGAGGTTTGGTTGAAAATGAAAGTGTCCCGGAAGATGCTGATGGAAATGTCCAAATTTTGGTAGATGATATTTATGGTGCTGAAAGCACGGAATTGGTTGATGCGAATCTTGGTCGTGGCAAACGTACCATATTCGAAAATGTCCGGCACAAAGATTTTGTAAAATGGAAAAATGTGGAGCCGAAGACTAACACGACTTTGGTTCCTCATCACGCTTCACACATACCAATTCATTCCTCAGGTACTCCGTATCCTATAACATATTATGTAAATTGTAATGCTTTTTCTGTTGCGCATCAACATTCTATTGCCGCTCTTTCGTCTGATAAGGATCCTACATCATTTAAGGAAGCAATGAATGATCCTCGCTGGAGAAAAGCGATGGAGGAAGAAATTGCGTCTCTTGTTGCCAATGGAACTTGGACAATTGAAGACTTACCTCCGGGATAATTGGCTAATGGATGCATGTGGGTGTTTCGGATCAAGCGTCGTTCTAATGGTACTGTTGAACGATACAAGGCACGACTGGTTGTCTTCGGTAATCATCAAAAAGAGGGAGTAGATTTCAGTGAGACTTTTGCTCCTACTGTAAAAATGGTTATTGTGCGTACTTTTCTTCATGGTGACTTGGATGAAGAGGTATATATGCGCCTTCCTTCCGATTTTAGTAATGGCATGACTGGAAAGGTATGTGGCTACGTAAGTCCAGGGACGGAGCCAGAATTTTTTTTCAGGGGAGGCTAATTAGGCAAAATATAAATTCAAGGGGGGCTAACTAACAATTTTTTCTTCTAAATAACGGAAATTCCTAAGGGTTTATAATGAATTAACGAGAAACAGGGGAGGCGGGGGCCACCCCTGAACTACACTAAGCTCCGTCCCTGCGTAAGTCTCTATATGGTTAGCGACATGCCCCTAGATGTTGGCATGCCAAGTTAGCCACAGCCTTGCATGCATATGGTTTTTCCGCAAGCAAATTTGATCATTCATTATTTGTTTATCGTAAAAAGGGCGTGATATTGAATATCCTTGTTTATGTGGATGATCTTGTTATTGCTGGGAATAATAGCGATGATATTCGCGAACTGAAATCATATCTTGGTGATTGTTTTCATATGAAGGACTTGGGAAAATTGAAGTATTTTCTTGGCATTAAAGTAGCTAGAAGTTCGAAAGGGATTTTTCTTTGTCAACGCAAATATGCTCCTGATATATTGTCTGAAACAGGTCTTATAGGTTCTAAACCGGCAAGTGTTCCAATGGAAGAAAATCATTGCCTAGCTCTTGCATCGGACACACCTATGACAGATCCTGCTCGTTATAGACGACTCGTGGGGAGTATAATTTATCTTACCATTACTCGCCCAGAGCTTTCTTATGCGGTTCATATATTATCTCAATTTATGAAGCATCCAAAGCAATCTCAATGGGATGCGGCTTTGAGAGTTGTTCGTTCTTTGAAATACAGTCCCGGCCAAGGTATATTACTTCGTGCTGATTCCACTCTAGTTCTTGATGTTTATTGTGATGCAGATTGGGCTAGTTGTCCAATTAGTAGACGTTCTCTTACTGCTTATTTTGTATTCCTTGGGAACTCTCCTATCTCTTGGAAAACAAAGAAACAAGCAACTGTTTCCTGCCCCTCCGCGGAAGCGGAATATCGTGCCATGGCCTCAGCCACTTGTGAAATTATGTGGTTGAAGAATTTGCTTCGGAGTCTTGGTGTGGAGCATGATGCGCCTGTATCTCTTCACTGTGACAGTCAAGCTGCTCTACATATCGCAAATAATCCAGTCTTTCATGAACGTAGGAAACACATTGAAATAGATTGTCATTTTGTAAGTGATGAGATTCTCAAAGGTACTATTGCTCCTGCGTACGTTCATACTACTGTGCAGCTTGCTGATATTCTTACTAAAGCCTTGGGTCGTCAACATTTTCAATCTCTTCTTGCCAAGTTGGGTATTTCCAATCTTCATGATCCAACTTGAGGGGGGTATTGGGATTAAAGTATATTTGTAACATATTCTTTACTTTGCAATATTTTCTTACTTCTTTTACGCTGAATGTCGACATCTTTCTTTACAATGTATGTCGACATCTTTTGTAATCTTTGTAACTATTTGTATATAAGGCCATGCCTAATTCTCTAACAAATCAATGAGAATATTTGGAATTCCATTCACGTTTATGTTATGGCCTTAACAAAAATATAAAAAGACTTTCGTGGGATTCAACCTGCGGGATAGTCATTTCGGTTGGTTACATACCAGAAAAGGCGCACTATAACAAACAATGAATAATAGATTAATTTATTTATTTTAGTTTAGTTGTTAAAAAATTTTGTTAGAACTTTTTTTTTTTTTTTTTTTTTTTATAAAAGAGGTGCTCAGCCTCAGACCTCACTGCATTAATATTAATATCCCTGTAAATTATGACTACATTTTTCAATGCAAAAGAAGCATGAAAATCCCTCCTTTTTCAACGTCACTTCTGCAACATTTATGAATAATTATTTTTGACTCTCATAAGATATGCCTTTTTGACTCTTTTATCTTAAAATCTAGATAGAAATAATTATTTTTTGGTCCTGTTAACTTGTATACGGATATACAAGTTAATAGGGGTACAATAGACATTATTTGGCTTTGGGAAATTAAATAAGTAACTAAATCAGTGACCAAAATAGTATATGTCTCAACTTAATTCATAGGGAAATTAAATAAGTAACTAAATCAGTGACCAAAATAGTATATGGCTCAACTTAATTCATAGGGAAATTAAATAAGTAACTAAACAAAGCCAAATAATGTCTATCCATTACAGTGTGATATAGCAATAAAGTTAACAAGATAGAAACAAATAAAATCAAACAAATCTATAAAACAAAAGTAATTTGCGAGTTAGACTCTTTCCTTAAAGCATTAACAAGCCAATTACACTGGTACTGATATGATTATGGATGAAAACTTACCAAGAGATGCAACCGTGTGCATTGAAAACAACCCAGTACTTGAATAAGATCACGTAGCACAAAATCCGTCTAACAAAATCACAAACATCATCAATTCAAAACTGGAATCTGAAATTGACTCAGATTCTTCATTTAAGAACCCTAAATCATCATCAATTAATCCAATTTCATTCACCATCAACACAATCATCACAACCCCATGAATTTCTGCTCAACTCAAATCAAACCCTAACTCTGTATTTCTCTTCTTTTCCTTCCAAGCCTATCGAATCATCAAACCCATCTAATACTTGACCACAAAACCTGAATTCCCCCCTTTCTCTGAAACTTCCATTCAAATCCCCTTATTCTTCTTCTGTAATTCGATTAGCAGCACCCTCTTCACTATCGAACTTTGAGAATTCAGGAACCCAAAAAACCCCTTTTCTTCTTTGATCTCAAACTTCGACTGATGAATACCCACCGATCTCTAACCTGTCAAACCCTTATTTTTTCCTTATCATCCAACTGAGACCACAAACAGAAGCTCTTGATTTCAACATCAGCAGCGTCTTGATTTCACTAACAAACCCTAGAATCATAATACCGTATACCATCAACAACAACGCCAACATTCACTAATTTTATCAATCGATTTCAATACTGATTAACTAATACCATCATATCTTTAATCATAGATTAAACCCTATCATCAAGAATAACCAAAGGCTGGCGTTTCTTTTTCTCACTGCTTCTAAAAGAAAGAGAAAAGAGAATGAAGGAATGAATGAATAGAGAAGTGTTGTGTTAGGGTAGTTAAATATGACAGGGTAGTGAGGTAATTTTACTCGTTTTCTTGACTTGGTAAGCGGCTATTGACTCAATATAGGAGCCCAAAACGTTAAAGTAAACTGCAAGGGCATTTTAACAAGTTTTAAGAAAACGGGGGCATTTTTTTAGTAGATATCAAAAAAACGGGGTACTTTATCAATATTCCAAAAAAAAAAACTTGTATTTTCAAGATAATTAAAATTCCAAGAGAATTATCTAAGCCCAATACAAAAAAATAATTGTTTATTATTTCTTAACGTGTATTGCACAGGATAGAAGTTAACAAAAGCCATTATTTTTTTGGTATAGAGTGGTCTTAGTAATGAAAAACGCCCTCCTTAAGAGGGAATATATATGAATATATTGATCAAAAAAATATGATTGTAATGATGCATTAATCAATCAAATTGTGTTGGATTTTTATTTTTTGAATTTCCGAACAAAAATAGAGGTTTTGTTCTTCAATAATCCAACTTCAGATTTCTCGAGACTACTAACATGTCCAGGAAGGACTGACTCAAAAAGTCTTCAACTTTTCCAGAGGCAGCAGAGGCTGACATAACAATAATAAAAAAAAAAATTGACTTACAATGTTAAAATTTTATTAAAAAAAAAAAAGGATACAAGAAGGGAATGCACCAAACAGTGCAGCAACAAGAGCAACAATAGAGGTTACAAAAAACCTCAATAAAAACAGACATAACAACAATAATATAGGAGACATAAAAACAGACTTCAATGACCTCAGAATATACTGAACTACATAAACACCAACACAAACTAGACCATCAAGAACTCCCTAGTCACAAACTAGTTAATTCAACTGAACAACATTTTTCCGGTTTTATAGATCACAAAGATTAACCTTTCCATAAACGAAATAAACAGAAGCTTCCATTGCAGCAACTTCGATCTGTTCATTGGTGAGGATACTCGCACTCCAGTCAGAGCGATCATTCACACGGTAGAGTTCTCTGACAACGATTCCAGCTAAGCTACGGACACCAAAACCCAACTCATGTCCATACCAGCACTTAAGACCATGGTCACGGTCCAGCTTAGCAATATCTTCCGCGATATCCACACCAACGAACCTAATTGATCGATCCAAAAGTAAGTTTCTCAGAGAATTTGGGATGGAATCCAAGTGAAGTAACTGAATGATAATGCAGCGATTCCTAATGCACAGTTGAAGAGTTGCAACCTTCCTGTTGGATGAATTTGGATTCCATTTGATAGTAAAACCGATATAACGCTCAGAGCGGAACTCGTCAAGGACAGCATCGATTGACAAAGATGAATTTGTTACAGTTGTTACTATGGTTTTATCTCTGAACTGAACATTGTAGTTAGTATTTGCCATTAATTTTCTTGCTGGAAACTTGGTATGTGTGTGATAATATTTGTTGATGGATGTGGTACAAATGAAACGGCTTTGGGTATTATTTATAGACTTAGAATTGCTTTAACTCACCACCATTGGGAACTGATGAGTCAATCAATCGATAAGGTCTAGGCTCTCTGGTCAACACCAACGCATCTAGGAAGAACGAAAGTGGTTGTTACATGGGGAATAAGCCAAAAATGCTTAATAAAAAAACAAAGTAATTCAATGCATGTCTCAAGTCCAATGTATCCAATCCAACAAACTATATTCATTGCCATTTGACTAGTTTTTGTGTGTTGTTGAGAAAAATGCGGTGAGCTAGCGATTGGAAGCACTGTCGTGTCTAAAGCTAAAGTAATTAACAGGTAGAACTAAGAGCAAGTCTTATGGTGGAATTTAAGCAATTCCAAGTGTGGAAAAACCATGGAATATAAGTCTAGTGGCTTTCAAGTTGGGGCTTTCCACAAAAAATCCAAGGAGGTTTCATGGTTTGGTGGAAGGGTTCGTGGAATCAATCTAAACGCCAATAAAAATAGCGCCAATAAAATTGGCGCTAAAATAACGCCATTAATAATTGCATTTTTTTTTAATCCGTAGATTTAAGATGAGTCGTTGAAATCTAACGGCCGGAAAAAAAAGCTTCAGTCTTATTGGCGTTTTTTTATCTCCAATCTTATTGCGTTTTTTTAGCTCCATTAATAATAGCGTTTCTACTATTCCACCATTACACTTGCGTTTCCATCCACAGTTCCAAATGCTGAGGTGGCGTGGAAGATGGAAGATGGATGGATTCCACCATATGACTTGCTCTAATAGGGTTGTACAAAAGAAATTTATAATTCATTCTGCATATGAAGAGTTGTCTCCCAATTAAATAAAATTTGATGGACACTCAGGCAGGACACTTGCCTAGCTAGCCAACGCTAAAATACGATTCTATCCACACTTTTTTTGGTTCACCCAACATTACCCACTTGCCTGACTGTTGCTGAGAAGTTTTTGGATATTACACGGACCTTCCCAGACGGTAATTAAATGTGGAAAATTTACAGCTCTAGCTCTTCTAAACACATGTTTATTATAATACCAGAAAACAACAATATGCTTAGTCAGAGAAAACAACTCTATGCTTCAAAGAAATAGAAAACTCGATAGCTTCTTTAGCTCTACCACCAAATGCTAAGTTGTTTCTCACTTTTAAAAAACGCCATGGAATTTCATAGCTCAACTTGTTTCCTCTTTGCATCCGTTTCTAGTACACATTATATTCCATTCCTCAAAGTGGCCAAAATAGTATACGGAAAATGGGTCATTTGTCCAAAAAAGTTTAAAATATGGTTCAAATGGACGAGTAAAAATTATTATGGATGAAATGGACACAAAAAAAACAGCAAGGATGAAACTGGATTCATCCTGGCTTAAACTTGAAAAATAGCGAGGATGAAACTGGATGCATCCTGATGTAAATTAATAATAAGAAAAAGAATTTGAAAATGGGTAGGATAAAACTATTTACTTCCTGGCTATTTTTATATTTTTGTTCATTTAAACAGTATCAAAATCTAAATGTCATTTTCACCCAGAAAATATTTATTTTGGTCTTTTTAACCAATTTTGTGAATAGTATATGGATGTGTCCCTGATATCTTAAAGCTTTGGTAAATTAAATGAGCCCAAACATCAATAGAATATTCACGATGCTATAGAATATGTGTAGCAGTTTCCTTCATTTGCTTTAATTCATAGGATGGATATACTAGAACACGCACAACACCTAACTTTCTTTTTGTTCAATATTGTTTCCAATTTAGCTAGTCTGATATTTCGCCCCATAAAGAGAATGTTGTCACTCATTCTAAGGCTTAAATTTTTACCATAAAAAAAAAAAATCAATCTAGCAAAACAATTTGGCCAAGGGACTGACGACTCAAATAACACAATGATTCAAATGCAATACACAAAAAAGACTTTTTACTTTATAATAATATGATCACCAAAACACACAAGAACAGACTGCAAAATACGGAACCACTTAAACATGAACACAGACTAGTTATTTCAACCGAGCACCATGTTTCCGATTTTGAAACAAAGATAAGCATCCATTGTAGCAACTTTGATATGATCAACGGTGAGGATGTTCACACTCCAATCCGCGTGATCATTCACATGGTCCAGTTCTTCAACAGAGAGTCCAGCAAATTTTTGGGTTGACATTGCGGAAGCCACTCCAGCAGCACCACCAAATTGCTGGGTAGTTCTATCAGCATAAGCAGCCATGGGTAAAATCAACTCATGACCAAAACAACATTTAAGACCATGGTCACGATCCAGCTTTGCAATTGCCTGTGCGATATCAGCACCAACGAATCTAACTGATCGATCCGAAAGTAAGTTCCTCAGAGAATTTGGGATTGAATCCAAGTGAAGTAGCTGAATGATAATGCAACGATTACCATGACATAGTTGAAGTGTGGCAACCTTGTTACTGGGCGAAGATGAATCCCATTCGGTATGAAGACCAATAATTCGCTTAGAGCGAAACTCACTGAGGACAGTGTCAATTAACAAAGATGAATTTGTTACAGTTGTTACTATATTGATGCCATCGAACTGAACTTCATAGTTAGAATTTGCCATCTGGAAACTTGAGAGAAATGAAATGGCTTTGTGTATTTGTAGACTTAGAATTGTTGCTTCAACTTCACCACCCACCCTTGGGAACTGATAAGCCAAATAAATTAATCTAGCCCTCTATAGACAATACGAATATCTAGGAAGAATGAACGTGGTTAAATGTTACTTTGACTTAATTGTCTTGGGAAGAAGCTAAGAATGTTTCATTTCCGAAATCTAACAGACTCCATTTATTGTCATTTGTTTTTTTTTGTGTTTTGTGAGATTGAAGTTTCAGGTCACAATGTACGTAGAAGACATTGGATGATAATAATGTATGTATAGGTTTTGGACCGGTTAACATATTTTGGGTGACGACGTAACGGGGTTCACGAGGGTAAAGTGCGATGAGGTCTGGTATATAATTAGTTCATTAAACTAACTCAGAAATTGTTGAAACAAATTGAGAATTCAGAATTAGTTCATTATCTTAAAATAATTCTGAACAAGTTGTACTCCAACCTGTAAATTTAGACTGAAATTCTCATTGCAATAATTTAGTAATCAACAAGCTGGCTGACTTTATAGTTTATACTCCCTCCGTCCCTATTATATAAGCGGAATTTTGGTATTGGTTTGTCCCACTAAGAGCAAGTCTTAGACTTAGTCTTATGGGCTAGATTGGAGGGGCTAGATTAGCACTTAAGTGTTGCAATTCAAAAAAAAAAAGTGTGGCAAAAAAGTTAACACTAGTTCTCTCTCCTACCAGTGGCTAGCATGTGAACTAGCATGCTAGATAGTTACGCTGAATGATTCAGCGCTTGAAAAACTACATATTCGCGGAATGGTTCAGCGCTGAGAATTTATTTTTGATCTGACAGCTGAGATTTAAAGCGCTGAATGGTTTAGCGGAAGTATTTGAATGGTTCAACGTTGGGTGGCGTGGATTTGCTAATCTAGCTGCTAGATTAGCACTCCCATAAGACTTAGGAGGTAGTCCTGACTGCTAATCTAGCTGCTAGACTAGCACCCCATAAGGCGGACTTTGCTTTCCAAGATGAATTTTTCCATATATACCCATATTTATTGTACATAGGTAATTGTGTTGGAGATAAGACGAAGGGTAAAACAAAGAAAAAACATATAAAATTATGAATCCCATGCAATTTTCTTAATATAAGAGAATTGTCTCTCTCCGCCTATATATGTGGGACGGAGGGATCGTAGACTACTACATGTGGTCTGGTATGTAATTAGTAAATAAATGACGTTTTTATACCTCATCTAAGACAACATTTTGGCAGAGATTATACATTTTACCAAAGAGGTCGGGTGACAAAATAAATTATTAATGCAATCAATAAGATTTGGCAAATGTTGCCTTATGCAGTCATTATATTTGGGTTAAATGCGAAAGACGGAACATAGAAAGGAGATTTTTTGGTGATGCCATCCATATGAATTATGATGACATTTTTTATTGCAGAAGATTCATTTCATAAATTCACAAAAGATATTATTCTCTGTGAATTCATTTCGTAATTAGATATTGTCAAGCCATGATGTGTCATGGCCTAGACAGTTCATACCCTATAAATTGCTCCTCAAACGAAATTTCCTTTCATCAAAATTCCAAGATAACTAAAGTGTGCAAAAGAGAGATAACATCAGAGTTTCGAAACAATGGAAAGGAAAAATGTGAAGGTGATTTCTTTGATGGTCATAGTAATGTTTGGAATGTTCGTAGAGAGGAGTACAGCATTCAGCAAGGGCTGCTTTGTAGGATGTTTGGTGATATGTGCTGTTACTCATCCTAACAAGCATATGCTATTTTGCCCATTTACTTGCTTGAAGAAATGTATTTTCAAGAAGTCTCCTTCTAACAAGATTGAGTCTCTTGGTGATCAATACTGCAAGCTTGGTTGTGCTACCTCAAACTGCATCAGCAAGAGCACTCCTCAGAATCCTCGCGGAGACCAGGTTGAACATTGTGTCAATTCTTACTGTGCTAAAAAATGCACAAACTAAGCACCTTTCTACATATTCATCAAATAAGAGAGCATAAATGTGATTTTTTATTCAGTTTATCTTTAAATTTAATTTAATGAATGTGTTCCACTGATTTCTACTCCAAATAATTTTACAATGTTTGCGTTTCCCCATTCTTTGTGTCTTGAGGTTCAGTGTCATAATAATCATAGCTCACAAAAAGATGAGATGAAATTTGCCAAACCATTCCAGCTTGAAGTTCTAGTTCCGCTACTGGGGATAGGGGTTCTTTTGGATGTTTCCAATATATATGTAGGTTATAACTGAACCAGTCTATAATATGATTCCCAGTTAACTAGACTCACGTTCACTGGTCAACACCACTCGACACTAGGCAGTCAACAGTGCGTTTTTCGAATGTCCAGTAGGAGTACCCCGGCATATTTGGGTATGACAACTAGACTCAATGTTACTCGGTCGATGGTCAACATTACGTTTGGCGAATTGTTACTGTGCTAAAAAAGGTATAACAACGTTGCAAAAAGTCCAAAATTGGTTGTTGGAATTTTTGAGCTGGAACAATACGGGCCAGGAATATCACCATTTTTGAAGTCCTTTCCCAGTAGACAGCTCGTTCAAGTATGTGGTCGGCTAGTAACAATTATGACTGCTAAAGGCTAATTTCTCTAGATCGATTTCTTTTCTTTAAAGAAAATCTAAAATGAAGGACTAGTTTACAGGTGATGTATCGACATTAAACGTAGAATCTTATTATTGGGCTTAAAGTTTTTAAAATTTGGGGGATTTATATTCTATCTAACATCCTTAGGGAGATAAGGGGGACCTAATTCTTATGAAAAGTCAAATATACCATTGAACACTATTATACCTAAAATCAAAACTAAATTAAATTTCTAAACCAAAATTAATACACCTTACCCTTTTTCTTCTTCTCTTTACAAAATCAAACAAAACCTTTGAATTTTTTTTTATCAAATCTCCATCAATTTTCAAAAATATTTATTAAGATTTATTCTCAATATGACAAGATCAGGTCAATTTGGATTATCATAGACTTGTTATGATTCTATTGTTTATGAAGGTGTTGAACCACAAATTGAAGATTGAAGATTAGGTGAATGAATCTGTTCAAACACAATTAAATCCTCCAGAATGTTAAGAATTAAAAAACCCACGATTTATTTTGCCTTTAAATTGGTTTAACAGGTAAGATTGAAGAATTTAGGGTTTAGGAAAACTGGTTCTGGGAGAATTACGGCTAGGAGTTCTTTTCGACCTAGCCGTAAATGTGTAGAAACGGTTGGGACTTAAAGAACTCCCAACCATAAAATAGCTATCACGGTTGGGACCTTTCTAGCCGTTAATTGTTTTGTATCTGTAGAAAACAAGAAAATTCTTCAAAATCGGATGGGAATTCCCAACCGTAACCGTAGGTTCCCAGCCGTGAAGTTTTGTGTCGGTCGAGTTGAAAAAATTTCCCAGACGTGAAGTTTTTTGTCGGTCGGGTTGGATAGTTTTCCAAGCCGTTATGATATATGTCCTTTGGGTTGGAAAGTTTTCCCAGCCGTCGGTTGACAAACGTATGGGTTGTGTATTGCTTTCCAACCGTAATTGTCTGAATGAATGTTTCTTTGGTCTTATATAATTGTGTCATTTTTGGGAACCAAAGAAGGGAAAAACCATACATTTTTCAGTGAAACGAAAAAGAATACATATTTCATAGCATAAGCTTTCATTACATTGCAAACATGGGTCTTAATAATAGTGGAAGAAATCACCGTAGATACTTTCTTCCAAGACATGATAGCAAGCATGAAGTTCAAACTTTTTTCCATGGACATCCTCATAATCAGCTTCGGCCATCTCCCACTGAAAAAACGAAACAATTTTAAATCGGTTTTACATAATACAATTTTTGATAGGACAATTATTGGCAAACTTACACTTTGTGCACGTGGCATATTGAGATTATTCTCCTTTACGTCTTCCATTTCGTCTTTGAAGGCTTCCAATTGTGGAAAGATCTGCTCGAATCTTTTCTTAATGAGTTTCATCGATCTTCCATTACGATTTCCTTCTAACGCCACAAAAAAAATTCGCACACGGTTCCAAAAAGCTTCTGAGGTTCCATCTATAAAAATGAGTGCATCTTCGAAATGCTTTGATACCGTCAGCCACGCTCTAACGATTGCAACATCTTCTTCAGTGGTGTAGCGAGTAACCATGTTTCTTCCTTTTTTGCAACAATTGTGAGAGAGAGATAGAGAGGGAGTGTGTTTTGTGTGAAAATTTTGATTGGAGAAGTGTCATTTTATAGCAAAAAATTACCCAACAGTTAGTTTTTTGAAAAAACTAGTCGTTCCTCAAAAAACTCAACGCATTAACTCAATGCAGTTGTTAAATTACGGCCAGCAAACATAAAAGTTTCTGGCCGATATTAGATGTTTACGGCTTGGTATTTCCATGTTTCCCGATCATAAATATGAACCTTCCCATTTGTTTCTCAGCCGTTTTCAATGCGTCCCAGCCGCAAATTCATCTGTGATACTTCTGTTCAGATTTTCGGCCAGGAAACATTAAAAAACAAGCTTGTAACTCATTTACGGCTGGGACGCATAGAAAACGGCTGGGAAGTTCTGGGAAGGTTTAGATTTACGGCTTGGAAACATGAAACTACCAAGCTGTAACCACCATATACGGTCTGGAAAAATTGAAATACCAAGTCATAAACCCTTAATATCGGCTAGAATATTATCTGTTTCCTGGCAGTAATTCTCCAACTGCATTGAGTTAATGCGTTGAGTTTTCTCCAATCAAAATTTTCACACAAAACAGACTCCATCTCTATCTCTATCTCACAACTGTTGGAAAAAAAAGAAGAAGGAAGAAACATAGTTACTCCGTACACCACCGAAGAACATATGGCAATCGTTAGAGCGACGCTCACGGTGAGAAAGCGTGACGAAAATCAAGGCATTAACGCGGGAGAGAGTGATGATTCTCAATTAAACCATATATTTATGGTCTTTGTGGCCATATATGGTAATCAAAATGGAAGATCGATGAACCAAATAAAGGATAGGTTCAAGGAGATTTACCTAGAAATGGAAGTTTTTAGGGTGCAATTAGCACGTGTGAAGGCGATGAGTCCCGAAATGTCTTTTTCAATAGAGTGAGTATGTGCAAATGTTTTCTAATAAAGTAAGTTTTGAATAAAATGTTAACTTTACTTTGATTTGTTTTTTAGTTTGCCTGGATTCTTGGTCGTTACCAAGTTATAATTATTCGTCGCAAGAAATTTGAGCATGAGAAATGTTATTGGATCACGAGAGAGTTTATTGAGATTTACAACCAACCTTGAATACTTAAGTGTATTACTCCATGTTTTATTTTTTGCATTTGGGTATAACTATTGAATGTAACGTGGCCTAGCCAAATTATGTGATGGTAACATTATTGATGAATGACAAGTGAAAAATCTGATCGAATACGACTAAAAAATTTACAAAATCAACAATAGTAACGGCTAGGTTTACCAGCCGTAAGTATCTGTAATTATGGGAATCGCAGTTAACGGCCAAAATATCCTGCTGTAAACTGTTAAATCCCAACCGAAAAACCAACTTCCAAACCGATATCTCAATTACGGTTGGGAAACTATAGAAACTCAGCCGATATGATGTTTACGGTTCGGTCGTGGTCCGTTATTCAAACAGTAAATTTTAATTTTCAGTTTTTATGGTCAAAACGGCTAGGTCGTTTTGCATTAAAACCTGGCCGAAAATACTTCAATATGAAACTGTTTCTTTTGAGAAATGGAACAAACATAAAACAAAATGGACCAAAATAGTTTTTCTTTAATTGAATCGGAAAAGCATACATATTTCATTACATTGATAAGATAGATCATAACAATTAAAATAAAGCCTTATTCGTATCGGTAAAACTCATAGGTAGTATTTTCTAAGATGCAATAGCTATCATTTTGTTGAAACTCTTTCCCATGAACTGCCTCATATTGGCGGTGAGCCCTCGACCACTATAGAAACAAATACGATATGTTAGATAATGTTACTCAAAACGATTTCTAATTAAAGAACTTATTAAAAAAGTTACTCTTATCGCACTTGGCATTGTAGGATTAGCTTCCTTTTGGTCTTTCATTTCCTTTTTGAAATCTTCGCATTCTTCAAAGACTTTCTCGAATCTGTCCTTAACGCTTGAAAAAAATTCTTCCATTACGATTTCCGTTTAGTGCAACAAAAACTATGAAAACACGGTTCCAAAAAGACAAGGATATTTGATCTATGTCAATGTCTAGATCTTCATCATGTTGTATGACCGTCGCCCATGCTCTAACAATCACAAAATCTTCTACCATAGTGTTTTTATTACTTGTGGATGAGAAATAGATGAGAATGAATATGAGAGCTTATAACTAGGATTTGGGTGAGCAAGAGATGATAGAATGGTCTCCTTTTATAGGATTTAATGACATAACGGTTAATTTTTTTTTGAAAACTAGCCGTTTAGTTTAAAAATAGAAGTCAAGCAATACATTAAATGCATTGGTTGAGAGTGTTCAGGCCCAACAACGGCTGGGTATCCCTGCCGTTTATACAATTTACGGTTGGGTTTCCAGCCGTGATTGATACACAGGAGACTCTGGATAACTATTCGGACATGAGTTCATACTAATCCAGTCGTGAGTATGAATTACAGCCAGAAATTCTCACTAACCTAGCCGTGAATATATATTACGGCCTGGAATCCTTCAATTACGAACCGTAATTCTTTATAACGGCTGGGACGACAACATTTTCCCAGCCGTAACCTGTAAATAAACTCAAATTTTTTCCGTTTCAAACGGATTTGAATCAATAAAAATTTCAAATGAGGCTTGATTGCAAGGTTTTCTAGACTAGTTTCAGGATAGGTTTCACCAGTTTTTCTTCAAAGTTTTCAAAAAAGTTCACCAAAATCATCCTTCTTCTTCTTCTAGATTCTCAAGAAATTAATCATTAAATTACTATAATCCATTTGCTAATCGTGATTAGTTTACTTAATCATCATAATTATCACTAATCAAATCAGGGTATGTTGGGGATTATGTAAAATGGAGGATAAGGGGTTACAAGAACTACTATTTCATAACCCATTAAGCCCCCAAACAACCATCTTCCCTGCTGCCCCAATAATAGGATTCTAAATGTAATCATGATTCATGGCTTTAATTCATTGGGATATACTAGAACATGTACAACATCTAAATGACTAAATTTGCTTCTTTTGTCCAATATTGTTTCTATTTTAGCTAATCTGAATGTGTATAGTGAGCTAACAATATTTCACCCAATAAATAGAATGTTGTCACTTTATGCTTCAAAAAAATAAAGAATGTTGTCAATCTTTAAAATTAAAAATAGACTCAAATTTTTTCCATTAAAAAATAAATTCAATAACAATTTGGCCAAGGGACTGACGAGTCAAATGACACAATGCTTCTGATGCGATATATAAAAAAGACTTCTACTTGAATCAAGATCCACAGCCTCGAGGCTTTAACACATATGCCTTAGTTATGACATCCCCTAATTACATACTCCAAATCTTAATATTCAGAACCACCTCCTATTTGACTATCAAAGGCATCAATTTCGTCTCCCTCTTCCAATTGAAGCTGCAGGCATTAGTCAAACCAAAATAAACATCTCCAAAGCTCGTATGTAAAAACGAAATAAAATTAATTGTAACAAAAGTATAAAGGATTAGTTATGAAAAAGTCTCAAATTCATTGAAATGAATGAATGGATTTTTGAAAAGTTAATAGGTAAAAAAGAATTCATTTACCTCATCTGGGGTCTGCTCTGGTTTTATCCGAGTACCATCCATTAGGAATGCAATGGCGTTGATATCAAGTTCTCTTCTGTCACAATAAGCAATCATAAGTTTACTTAACTTAGTGTTGCGCTTGGTCCTAAAGAAAACTTCAGTTCCATCCTGCAGTCATGATCGACAACAGTTTAAATAAGTATTAAAACGAAAAAAATCCTTAAGCACATATCTCAAATATACCAACACAAATATTAATTAAGAACATCATCTAGTGAATGATTCAGTCATTCAGAGATAGATTTTCTCAAAATAAGAAGATGAAAGATTCAGAGATAGAAAAGAGACTTTACGTACATTGCTCTTAACCTTAAGACAAATGAATCCAGCTTGTTCCGTTGCTTCTCCTGGATTACCAGACATATTTGGAACTTAAATTAGGGTTTCTCTGCCACTAAATATTTTCCTTCCTATGAGTCTTGAACAAACCAACAGAGGAGAAGAAGTTTTAAATAGTGAGACGATGGGAGAAAATATGAAGCGTTTGAGTTTCCATTTCCTTGAGATTCGGTGTTTATGCTCCAATTCATATACTACTACAGTATAATAATGTGTACATTACCCGAGGTGGATATTTTGGATAATTCATCTCCCCTGATCCTTAAACTTAAACCATTTAATCCGTCGTCTCTATTTGTGATGACCGAGAATGGCTGGGTATAAGTGATGGAGACCAAGTTGAACATTGTGTAAATTCTTATTGCGCTAAAAAAAGGAAAAACACCTTTATAGTACATATTAATTTGTTCGATTTATTAGGAATTTCGTGATCAAATAAGAGAGTATAAATGTGATTCTTTATTCGATTTATCTTTAAATTTAATTTAGTGGATGTGTTCTACTGATTTTTACTCGAAATAATTTTACAATGTTTGTGTTTCCCATTTCTTTGTGTCTTGAGGATCAGTGTCATAATAGTTATAGCTCACAAGAAGATGAGATGAAATTCGCAGAACCACTGGCCATAGAGTTGGCTCTTTCAGATGTTTGTTAATATATGTAGGTTATCACTGAACCATCTGCGGCCTAAAAATCTATAATACATTTTCTGGATATAATATGAATCCAATCTTACATTTTGTGGTCAAATAGTGACAGTTATGAAAGGCTAATTTGTTCCACAAGGAGTCGTTTAGGGAGTGGAAAGATGAATTGAGATGGAGGCGTTAACAGCAACAAAACTACCATCAGTGCAATGTTGTTTTGTAATATGAATATGAATCCAATCTTACATTTTCTGGATATATATCAATCCAACCCATAGAATTGCTTTAACTCACCACCACTGGGACTGGTAAGTCAACCAATCGATAAGGTCTAGGTTCTCTGGTCAACACCAACGCGTCTAGGAAGAATGAAAGTGGTTGTTACATGGGGAATACGGAAATGCTATACTCAGTCCCGTTCAACGCCCCACTAAGGGTGCACAGGAACCGAGCCGGACCGACGGACCGAACCGGAACCGGTGGAACCGTACCTGGTTTTGGACCGAACCGAGGTACAAGGTACAGGTACCGGTCCCAAAAATAGGAACCGAGGTCTGGGAGGTATAGGTACACGGTCCAATACAAGTACCGTGCCGTACCGGACCGAAAGTCCCGAATAATTAGAGTCGTTAGATTTAGGGGATAAGGGATCAGTATTAGCCGTTAGATTAGAGGGGGTATATAATCGAACATTATAGGGTTTCTCTTCTCATTTTCTTCTTCTTTTTTTTTCCGTCTCCTCTCTGTCTGAGAAGGAGAAGAACTGAAGAAGCGAACTGAAGATCTTCATTAACATAGATGAGCGACAATCTTCTCTTCTCAATTACAAGTGTTGATTCAAAGGGTAAGTGTTGATTCAGTTCTCCCATAGTCCCATTTTGATATTTCGAACCTAGGGTTTTGTAATTAAGAATTGTAATAATTTTGAATCTTCTGAATCTAATAATTCTACCTTTAATCTTTTGATTTTTCAGATTTGTAATTAAGACTTGTTCATCAGATTTGCAAGAGTTGATTGATTTGGCTTGGATTTGGTAAGAAATCTATCTTCTTAATCTTTTCTTTTGATTTTTCATTATTTTTGTTAATGAAATTAGGGTGTTAGTAATTTGAGAAAATGCAGTTAATTTGAGAAATTAGGGTGTTAATGCTATTTGGATGATACTTCAGTTCGTGTCACTTTGTGAATTTCTTTGCAACAATTTGAGAAATTAAGGTTGTTGCTTTCTATTAGGTGATTCTTTGGATTGTGGGTTCTATCCATTGTGGGAGCTTGGTGCAATTTCTTGACCTTGTTCTACATAGGTAAGAGAGAGTAGTTGCATTACTTTGCATTTTTTTCTAGTATAAATTTTTTAGAAATAGCAATTTGAGCTGAACTTGTTATTAGATCGATTGTAAAGTTACAGTTGGAGGTAATGAGGCGTTACTGACAAGCGTAAAATCTAGTATAAGAATGAGGCAGGATATCAAAAGACAACCTTCTACAGGTTTACGTCTAGGCCTTCTACAGCTTTGCTAAAAATCCACGTGCTTTAGCATATGCAAATCAGGGACGGACCCATAAATCCTTTTTGGGTAGGGCTAGATTATCACTACTTGTGAATGCGGCCGAAGGCCTCGGCAAATTTTTTAGAACGAGTTATATAATTAGTGGCTAACTGAAATTTGGCTATAAAACTGGGGAAAAAATGGAAATGTAAATGAGTTTGACAAAGAAAGTTCTATATATGGGTGTACATCGGGCCGGGAAGGCCAGCCCAAGCCCGATTATAGCACAGGCCGGGCCGGGCAGGCTTGTAGTCCTTACTACCA
Source organism: Papaver armeniacum (assembly GCA_023531295.1). Classification (NCBI taxonomy): domain Eukaryota; kingdom Viridiplantae; phylum Streptophyta; class Magnoliopsida; order Ranunculales; family Papaveraceae; genus Papaver; species Papaver armeniacum. The sequence continues at coordinate 261,730 of JAJJWW010007198.1, forward strand.
ATAAGTTTAACAGGCCAGGACGGGCCGGGCAATAACAAAAATTTAATGCCCATGGCCCGTCCATACCCGTGAAACAATACATGCCAGGCCAGGTCGGGCCGGGCAGGCCTCGGGCCTAAGAGATAATTCAAAATTTTAAAGTATATATGTTTGTTTTTTTTGGCTTGATGAATGATGACATATCTGTAACTCGTTCAAATGATAGTTCAAGCAATTCATATTCATTACTGTGAAATGTAATTCAGAATTTTCTCTAACCCCGATAAATTGTCCACATATGAAATTTAAGTTCTTGAGAAATCCATCACACTAGTAGAAAACTTTATTCGAGGCTATTGGCATCAAAGAGGCCGGGTAACTAAACAAAGCACGGCAAAGCAACACAGTGCTAGACTCCAATATTTGAACAAAAACCCGGGTCCGCCCACTTATAATTATCGGGCAGGCTGGGCTAACGGCCATGACAGGCTGTCGGGCGCCCATGGGCTCCTTCGGACCCGGGCGGGCAGGCCGCAGGCTTCCGGGCATTCTATACACCCCTAGTTCTATACTTTTAAGCAATTTGGGGCTAAAAGTTATTTATGTTATAACTATAAGGTGTTAAACATAAATAGAGGAGGGCTAATTATTAATTTTACAAATTTTTCTATACAAAATTTTTACTAACCAAAAAATAGGGACGGGCTATAGCCCGGGTTAGCCCCTTGCTAGGCCCGTCCCTGATGCAAATTATTAGCTTTGATATCTGGTAGGGGCGCCAGGCCACACATTGCAGACTATCAAATCATTTGCCAGACAATAGCTCTAGCAGACCAATTTTTTTTTTTTGTGAGGAATAGCTCTAGCTTACCAAGCCCTGAAGACTAAAAGATTTGGTTTTGAATATTGTTGGTGTACATAAAGTAAGAACTAGTAATATGCCTTGTCAGCAATGGAGGATGTTGTAAACAAGATGCCTTGAGTGGGTTGAACTCCAGGTCTTGTCATAATTTTCAGAGCGTGTTTTTCCAATAGCACACTTTATGTTTCGTAGTGGATTTTAGGATGCATGGTTATTATGTTTTGCACACTTGCTTGGATATTCTAGTGATTTTGCTTAAGAGACACGTTTTGGTTAGCAATTTGGGATGTGCGCGCATATGTTTTGAAAGTTAGTTTTCTATTCAAAGATTACTTGTGTTTGGCAGTAATAGATATAGTCTAATAGTTACTAACTGTTATTATTTGTTTTTGCAGCGTTACTTGGTCCTATCAACACTGATGACACCACAAGTGCTGCTGACATGGATTAGAAGATCAAGATTCAAGACTACTGCAACACTAGCTGCCACTGCTAGTTGTTCTTTTTTTTCAGATTTTCTCATTTTCAAGACTTAGTGTGTGTGTGTCTGTTCTGTAGACTGTAGCTACTTCCTACTGTTACTTGTTCTTTTTTCGGATTTTCCAGACTTTAGTAGTGTGTGTGTTTTTCACTTAATATTGCTACTTATAGTTGTTGCTTTGAATGAGAATTTGAGAAACAGGTACTTAGATTGTCAGAGAAAAAAAAAACAGGTAAAAAACAGGTACTTAGATTGTCAGAGAAAAAAAAAAATGCATGTACGGAAAAGTACCGTCAGTACCGGAAATCACACTGTACCGACCGTGTACCGAATGGTACCGGAACCGAGGTACAAGGTACAGGTACCGGTCCAATATTTTGGAACCGAGGTCTGGGAGGTACAGGTACTCGGTCTCGTCAAGAACCGAGCCGAACCGTACCGTGTGCACCCTTACGCCCCACTCAGCGCCCAAATGACGTGGCGAAACAGTCTGGCAGAAAAAGCTATAACATGTCATTCTTCTAATTAAGACGTGTTTGACCCAATTTTTTTGGCTGAAACCAAATATTTTGCGCGGAATGTTTTTGAAATTTGAACTTTTACTGTTCTTTTTTAGTACACTTTCTTTGGATCTATTTATCAGGCAAACTCAGTTCTCACTCATGAACTAAATCATGTAAAATCTGTTTATCAGGAAAAAACTAGATCTGTTTTTGATTTCAGAAGATGCAATTAAAGACTCTAAAGTCTAAATTGATAGAAAGTGGAGTTAATGGTCTTAATTTACCACCAGTAGAGTTACTAAACGATATCCAAAAATTCAAAATCATGTAAAATTTGCAGTGAATACTGCACGACAGGAACAATGAGGAATGTAGTTGAATCTTGAAGCGATGCAAAGAAGCACTACCAAAAGGAGGGAAAGTTATTATCGTGGATATCGTCCTAGACATGTCAGATTCGACTCATAGGCTCGCTCTGGATTTGGACATGATGCTTAACACCGGTGAAAAACATAGAACTGAAAAACATAACTTTACCATTTTTTAGTAACAAAAATCTAGCTAGTACTTTGTGTGTACGAGGTGGAAACAACACAGTTTTGCTTTCTTTTGATGCATCTAATACTGGTACCACTCATCAGCTCACTGTTCTTGAATTAGAAGCCATCAAATAACTTTGAATTGTAATGCCATAATGCCTTTTGGTTGTGAAAAAAAAAACTGCATTTAGCATTACAGACTACTTACATAGGATATCTTATGCAATCCAATCTCAGAAATTTTATCAAACATATTGAGCAATAAATATTTTAAGTTTCATGGTTAAACAAAGATACTCTGGTTATGCACTTGTGTTAGCTTTCATTGAAAAAACACAAATTTATAGACATGTAAAAAAGATAAACTCAACATTATGAGTTAGAGACATTTTGTCAAACAGTTATGGAGCAATACATACCCTTAGTGCAGGGATTGATGAGCAATACATAGAAATCTGAACAAACTAAAAGCCCACAAGATCCGTTCTATTAAATAGAAAAAGAACACCAACCACAATATTTGATAAGAATTTGGGTAACAATTACATTTCAGTTGAAGATTCGCTCGATATTTTTGCATCTTTTGAGAAACTTCCCCTTTTCTCTATATCTTGATTCTGAATGTTAAATCTCCCTTCAAAACTGTTAAGGAATGAAATAAAATAATAACTTCATGATTTGTTTATGAGCAGGAACTGAGTTTGCCCTGATAAACAGATGTAAAGAAAGTGGACTAAAAAAGAACAGTAACGTAGGGATGGCTATTTGCCCGACCCAAACCCATCCCCGTAGGATCCTCCCCTATGGGTTAGGGTTTTACCAGTATAAATGGGGAACGGGGCGAGGAATGGGGAATCTCCGAAAATAGTGATGCGGGGATGGGGTGGGGATGGGATTCAAGGTCCCCACCCCATACCCGCCCCATACGGCCATACCATAACCTATTATATTTGATCAAGAAACTTTTTTGGAAGATAACGAAGAAGATCATAATGAGATGATTAGCATGGAGGAAGATGGTTAATAGTGAGGAACTAAGAAGTAAAAGGAACCATCATACTTAATTGTGGATCAATTGTTTTCTTTACTTTTCAGTTTTACTTGGTTATTATAAACTTAAAATTTTAAAATGCACTGCTTAGGTTATTATCATTGTTTGCACCATTATAATTATTTTTAAATTATTACTATTTAAAAAAATTTAAATATTTATTGTGATGTTATGGTAACCCATGGGAAACCCATCCCCTATGGGGATTCCCCATACCCGTCCCCGCCCCATTCTTATGGGGAACGGGTAGGGGATGGGTTATGGTTTTTTAAACGGGGGAGGGGATGGGATTCAAGGTCCCCGCCCCATACCCGCCCCATTGCCATCCCTAAGAGCATCTCCTATGGGTAGTCTCCAAAGTGAGACTAACTCACCCATATGGAAGACCACTCACCCATATGAACGAGTCTAGCCACTATGGGCAAAAACAAAGTAGGACTGAACGGGGGACCGTCTCCCGTAAGGTTTTCCAAAAACATTTCTTACGGGGGACCGTCTCCCGTTTGTTTTGTAAATCCACAAAACATCCAGGAGACGAGTTTTCTCCCATTTTTCTTCTCTTCACTTCCATTTTTCTTCTCCCCCTTCTTCTCCATTACTAAACTTACCCTAAAACTTACATAAATCAAGCTAAATTCGTTGAAATGTTTGATTAACGAATCGGGTGAGTTACTAACCCTTAATTTTAGTGTTTTTTCCTTTCAATTTCAATATATATTGAGTTTTTGATAAAACCCTAATTTGTTTTTTTCAATTCCTCTAATTCAAGGTTTGGAGCAAATTGAGAGCAAATTCGTCTAATTGAAGGTATGAACAATGAACCCAATTCATTTTTTTTGAATGTTATTGATTTATGATATTTAGTTTAATTTTAATAGATAATTCATGGTATGTGTTTTAGGGTTCCTATAGAAACAATGGATTATACTAGTGTGTCATCTAGAAGTGAAGAAAATCATGTGTGCAACACACTTAACATGGAAGATGATGAACCATGGATGTATTTTAGGGGTGGTTGGAGTAATATGAATAACATGTATGAAATTGTATGCCAAAATGATAGATGTAAATCGTTTATAGACAATTGTGGATTGGGACGGTTACTTGAGATTAATGTTTCGAAAGATGATCAAAAACTCACACACGCAATTGTTGAGCGCTTTTGGAAATCCACAAACACGTTTCATTTTCCTACATTTGAAATAGGACTCACACCCAATGACTTCACTTGGTTGACGGGTATAGAAGTAGGAAACGGAGTTAGTCTACAATATATTAATTGGTGTGTGAAGGATAATAGGGAACTTTGTGTGGAGTATGTGGAAAACCTTTTGCCAAATTTAGTTCAACTTATTTTCGAAAAAGAAAGGGAAAAGAAAGCCGCTAATAGAAATAAAGCACTAGAAGGAATTGATGAAACTCAAGAACCGAGTGATAATGAAGAAGAAATTGGTGAGAATGGGGAAAGGATAACTCATGGTCTTGATGTATTCTCATATTTGAAGAATACAAGTGGTGGTATCAAATGTGTAGACTTGTGTGATTGGTTGAGAACATTTCAAGGAAAGGGTGGAGTCGCTATGGAACCATATTGGGATGAAATTGTTCGGGTTTTTTCTTTTATGGATGATTGGTCAAGTGCTTATGCCTAATAGTGTATCTACCACAAAGGTAGGATGGTTATGTAACTTTGAGAACTTAGAAAACACAATTAGGTTTGATTGGGGATCTCCCACATTGGCTTGTCTTTATAAATCTTTGGGCGAGGTTAGTAGCAAATTGAAGTCTTTCAACGGCATGTGGATGATCTTAGAGGTATGTACATATGGCTCATTTTACATCTTAAACCAATTTAATGTTTATATTTCCTTAAATGTTATATATTGATTTTTCGTTTCATATTTTTTTTTTTGTAGTATTGGTTTTACTATTATTTCCACACTTTGGCTCCCCAAATAGAAGGAAATCCACCGGTTTGGAATGATTTATGGCCAAAAATCAAGGTGTTTAACAAGGGAAACAAGTCGGAGGTTCAAAGGGATATGGGAAGACACTCAATTACTATTGCTCGTAAGCAATTGGAGAATAGGTCAATGAATGGAACAACATGGCAGCCATGGCTTGGAAGTGAGCATGCTAATAATGAAGTCCTAAGATATTCAAAGAGGTTGTCAAAGAAAAATAAAACTTTTACGGGAGACTGTCCCCCGTAAGAAAATTTCTTTTATTTTAAACGGGAGACCGTCTCCCGTTTATTGTTATTTCCTTTACGGGAGACAGTCTCCCGTAAAGTTTTACACTACCAACCACTCGTTCAGCTGAACGAGTGATTGAACGTTTTGGCCCCAAAAACCCCCCTTTCACTTACCATAGTGGCCTCAAATTAAGCCAAATTGGTAGTGACCCTTTCAAAATGAAAGGGTTACACTACCCATAGGATTTGCTCTAAGTAACGATTCAAATTTCAAAAACATTCCGCGCAAAATATTTGGTTTCCGCCAAAAATGTGGGTCAAACACGGCTTAATTTGAAGAATGACGTGTTATAGCTTTTCTGCCAGACTGTTTCGCCACGTCATTTGGGCGCTGAGTGGGGCGTTGAACAGGACTGAGTATAGCATTTCCGTGGGGAATAAGCAAAAAAAAAAAAAAATAATAATGAAAAAGATACATAGTAATTCAATGCGTGTCTCAAGTTCGATATATCCAGCAAAAAATATTCATTGTCATTTGACTAGTTTTTGTACTCCCTCTGTCCCCAAAATATAGCCGGAATTTTTCATTTCTCTTAGAATAAGAAAAAATATAGATTTCATAAATTTCCATTACTTTTCTTATTTTTCCTTTTATCTCATTTCCAAGACAAGAGATATTAACTTATTTGTTATGATATACATGCATTATAAATAATGGTATATATGGAAAAAACATCCTTGGAATTGGAACTCCGCCTATCTAATGGGACTAGAAAATTTCTAAACTCCGCCTATATAATAGGGACGGAGGGAGTATTTTGTTGAGAAAACTGCGGTGAGCTAGCCATCGGTAGCACTGTCCCGTCTAATAATCATATTAAAACCCTTTAAGTTAACCTATATTTCATATTTAGACCACCAAGTATTTTAGTATTTAGTCAAGTAAAACCGAAATGTGCACCCCGGCTTTAGCCAAAATCGAAAATGATAGATACTACTGGCCTGCATCAATTACATGCGTCTGTAATTAGTACTCCTCCGTTCCACTTTAGATGATGTTTTAGGGTTTTTGTATGTTCCAAAATAGATGAGAGTTTAGCTATTTTCTCTAAATTCTCACTGATTTACCTCTGCTTTGGAATCACAACATAACATTCATTGCCCTTGTTATCAGTGAGAGATAATTAATATAATTTAAGATTTTAAATCTATTATCTTAAAATATTTGGTCATCCCAAGTGGAATTACATGGGGATTCATAATTTATACTAGAATCTAAAAACAAAAAACTAGGAGGTTTAAATTTTTAAGAAGGATTCATAATTTATACTAGAATCTATATTTTAATATGGGCAAACTTGGAAAAACATTACTCTATTTAATGTTTCTTAATCTGCGTAAACTTTACAACATCATCTAAATTGGAACGGAGGGAGTATCAAGTGATATGATTTCTATACCTCGTCTCAGACACCAGTTTGGCCGAGAGTACAGGTGAAAAAATATATACTCACTAATCAATAAGATTTGGTAAATGTTGTCTTATGCGGCAGTCATTTGGGCCGGCCATATGCAAAGAATGGAACAAAAGAAGCAGGTTTATTGGTGATGCCATCCATCTGAATGACTGAATTATGATGACACTTTTTGTTCCAGAAGATTCATTTCCATTTTTATGGCAGGTGTTATTCTCTGTGAATTCCTTTCGTAATAATAAGACATTGTAAAGCCATGATGTGTCATGGCCTAGACAGTTCATACCCTATAAATTGCTCCTCAAACGAAAACTCATTTCATCAAAATTCGAAGATAACTAAAGTGTGCAAAAGAGAGATAACATCAAAGTTTAGAAACAATGGAAGGGAAAAATGTGAAGGTGATTTCTTTGATGGTCATAGTAATGTTTGGAATGTTCGTAGGGAGGAGTTCAGCATTCAGCAAGGACTGCTTTGTAGGGTGTATGGTGGCATGCGCTGTTACTCATCCTAACAAGAGTATGTTTGTATGCCCATTTACTTGCTTGAAGAAATGTATTTTCAGGTCGGATGACCCGGATCCTTCTAACAAGATCGAGTCTCCTGGTGATCGCTACTGCAAGCTTGGTTGTGCTACCGCGAACTGCATCAGCAAAAGCACTCCCCAGAATCCTCGTGGAGACCAAGTTGAGCATTGTGTTAATTCTTACTGCGCTAAGAAATGCACAAACTAAGCACCTTTGTACATATTAATTTGTTCAATTTATTAAGGAATTTCGTAATCAAATAAGAGAGTATAAATGTGATTCTTTATTCAATTTATCTTTAAGATTTAATTTAATGAATGTGTTCCTCTGATTTCTATTCCAAATAATTTTACAATGTTTGCGTTTCCCCATTCTTTGTGTCTTGAGGATCAGTGTCATAATAATCATAGCTCACAAAAAGATGGGATGAAACTCGCAAAACTGCTCCAGCGATAGAGTTGGCTCTTTCATAATAGATGTAGGTTATTATGACTGAAACAACTGCAGCATAAACATCAAAAGTATACATTTTCTGATCAAAAAGAAAAGAGCTCAAGTATGTATTGGATTAAGCTTGTGAAGCTACAACCTTCTCTCTATCCATTCCTTGTTAGCAAATCTAGTCATGTTAAGAAAACAATCCATGAGCAGATTATAGGATCTAGAATTTATTATGTTTACCACAAACAAATTAAAGAGATGAAACTGTACATACCTTGACACATTTTATGGCAATATTCCCTTTTCTCCATGTTGCTACAATATGCTTGCTAACTTCAATTTGTATGCTTGATCAAATTGAACTAAAATGCTACTTTGATTGTAATTTAGAGGACCATATATTTCTTTACCCAAACTTTTCTGATCGCTACTCATAATGGATGGATTTTTCGCAAGCTTCACTTCTAGGGTAAGAAAAATAAGAGATCTCTCTCCGTATAAACGAGTGATTTCTAGCTTCCCATAAAAGATAATTCACCACGTGTCATTAAGCTATACTAATAAAAAAATTAATAGCTGACACCTGCAATGCTTAAGTGCATGATGTTGTACACATCATTATTAGGACCAAGTCAAATTTAGTCGCACATGAATCAGCCTAGTCATGTGCCACACAATCCTACTCAGCCTAAAAATGTGCCACATAATCCAACATTCTCCCACTTGGCACATTAGACTTATGGGATACATAATATCTAGAATTATAATCATTAGTGCGCTAGTAAAATTTCTAGATTACGTAAATATCAAGATTAGGGAATACACTAATGTGAGTCATGGCGGTTACGAGTCGACTTGTGACAAGCTTCCTTCCATGTACTACAAAATTAGTTCATTCCTATAATAGCTTTCAGCAAGACATCATTAGTGCTCTCTTCATGATCCTACAAAACAAAATAAAATTAATGCCTTTAGCAAGAAAATCCTGTACGTATTATATTTCAGTAAGTGTGTACACAAAGATAAAAGATACCGGAACACATAAAACAACATTCTTAGTGAGATCTCAAAAGTCTAATGAAACTATCTAAAATCATCCATAGTTTCAATTACAAAGGACTAATACCCATGGACGTAACATGCTGTGTATAGGTATTTATGGGTAAACCTTTTGTCAATGGATCTGCTATCATAAGCTTTGTGCTTATTTGTTCCACAAAAACTCGTTGTTTTCTAACCTCTTCCTTAACAATGAAAAACTTCACCTCTAGATGTTTAGCAGCATCAGAGTTTGCATATTCATCGTTTTTAGTGAAAAGACTCACTTGCGATTATCACAATAAATTCTCAGCGGCTTGGCAATAGTGTCGACAAGTCCAAGTCCTGAGATAAAGTTGCTCAGCCATAATGCATGAATTGTGGCTCCATAACATGCCACATACTCGGCCTCCATAGTAGATGAAGTGTATACATTTTGTTTTACACTTTTCCAAGATATAGCTCCACCAGCCAACATAAATATATATCCAGATGTGGATTTCCTACTATCAGAGCATCCTGCAAAATCAGAGTCTGAATATCCCTCCACTTCAAGGTCATTTACTCTTTTATAAGTAAGCCTAAATCCTTCGATCCTTGTAGATACCGCATCACTTTATTTGCTGCCTTCTAGTGAGCCATGCCTGGATTACTTTGTTAACGACCAAGCATCCCCACTGCAAAACTAATATCCGGTCCCGTACAGATCATTGCATACATAAGACTCCCTACTGCAGAAGCATATGGAATTTTTTCTATTTCTTTTCGTTCAAAATCATTCTTTGGGCACTGCGAAAAACTAAACTTGTCACCCTTCTGAATTGGTGTGACACTGGATGAACAATCCTTCATGCCAAATCTCTCTAGAATTCTCTCAATATAACTTTTCTGAAATAAACTTAACGTTCCTTGTTTTTGATTTCGAGATATCTCGATACCGACGACAAATTTTGCTTCGCCCATATCTTTCATTTCGAAATTTTTAGAGAGAAATTTCTTGGCTTTATGCAAAAGACCAAACTCATTAGTAGCAAGTAGTATGTCATCAACATATAATACTAAAATTATGAACTTACTCCCACTGATTTTCATATAGATACACCGATCAAAAGTATTTTCCTTGAACCCGAAAGTTGAAATGGTATCATTGAACTTTAGATACCATTGTCGGGATGCTTGTTTAAGTCCATAGATCGATCTATTTAGTTTACATACCATATGTTCTTTCCCCTTTTCAATATAGCCTTCTGGTTGCTCCATGTAGACTTCTTCCTCCAATCTCCCATTTAGAAAAGTCGTTTTTACATCCATTTAATGTAATTCTAAGTCATAGTGAGCTACTATAGCCATAATGATCCTTAATGAGTCCTTCTTTGATACATGAGAGAATGTATCGTGATAATCAATGCTTCTTTCTGATTAAAGCCCTTAGCTACAAGTCTAGCTTTATGTCGTTCGATATTACCGGAAGCATCGTGTTTTGTCTTAAAGACCCATTTACACCCAATTGCTTTACAATTTTCTGGCAATTCGACATAATCCCAGACCTCATTCTGTTTCATAGACTTTATTTCTTCATTTGTGGCATTAATCCATTTAGCTGACTCAGTACACTTCATGGCTTGAGAAAACGATACCGGATCCATATTTGATCCAATGTCAAAATCTGATTCCTGAAGATACACCACATAGTCAGGAGATATAGCACATTTCCTATTTCTATTAGATCTGCGAAGTTCAAGTGACTGTGGTTCATCAACTATTGGATCATTTTCATTAATGGGGTGTCTCGCATTCTTGTCGTTCCACGTTATCATTTTGATGATTTTTCAAGGGAACAACAATTCTTTCTGAAGTTATGGGAATAGGAAGTATTACCCGTTCTTCTTCAATTACAGCACTACACGATTCACTACTCCCACTAGACTCACCATTTTCAAGGAATCTAGCATTACCGGTTTCGACAATTCTCAAAGTATGGTTAGGACAAGAAACCTATACCCTTTGGATCTTTCAGGGTATTCAATAAAGAAACAACTAATTGTTCTAGGATCGAATTTCTTTTCATGTGGGTTATAAACTCTAGCTTCAGCTGCACAACCCCAAACATGCAGGTGCCTTAAAATAGGTTTCCTTCTTGTCCATAACTCATAAGGAGTTTTAGGAACTGACTTGCTAGGAACCCTATTTAAGATGTACATGGCAGTCTTTAGGGCTTCTCCCCACAACTTAATAGGTAAGGTTGAATTAGATATCATACTTCTAACCATATCCAACAAAGTACGATTACGTCGCTCAGTAACACCGTTCTGTTGTGGCGTCCCCGACATTGTGTATTGTGCACAAATGCCAATATTTTCAAGGATTTTCGCGAATGGACCAGGATTTCTACCCGATTCATCGTATCTTCCGTAATATTCACCACCACGATCAGATCGTATGACTTTCACCTTTTTATCTAGTTGTCTTTCAACTTCGGTGATAAATATTTCAACGACGTTTACTGCCTGAGATTTATCACTGAACAAATAAATATATCCATACCGTGAATAGTCATCAATGAATGTGATGAAATATAACTCTCCACCCATGAATGGTGTGGAAGTAAAAGGTCCACAAATATCAGTGTGGATTATCTCAAGAAGCTGACTGCTTCTTGTAGCTTCTTTCTTAGAGTGTTTGACTGTTTTCCTTTAATACAATCAATACAAACTCCAAAATCAGTGAAGTCCAGTTCAGGGAGAATCCCATCCTTCACTAACCTATTTATTCTTTCTTTGGATATGTGCCCCAATCTTTTATTCCACAAATTAGCAGAGTTTTCTTTAATCATGCTCCTCTGTTTCCAATACAGTTATTACATTCTAGGGACAAAAGATTTTTTGCAAATTTTTTACCAAGGTTATTTCTATATAAACCATTAATCATGATACCAGTACCAACAAGTAGAGAATTTTTAAATAGGCAGAAACATTGATTATTAAGTTCAAAAGAGTATCCAGACATATCTAACTTTGATAAAGATATCAAATTTCGAGACAGTGTAGGTACAAAAAGGGTATCAAAAAGATCTATCTACTGTCCGGTGTGCAAAAAGAGACGGTAGGTTCCTATTGCTTTTACTTCAGCCTGGCTATGGTTTCCCATGAGAAGAAAACGTTCAGTTAGTTTTAGGTTTCGGCTTGAAAGGTATCCCTGCAATGTATTGGAAACATGAACATTAGCTACTGAATCTATCCACCAAGTATTACAAAGAGCCTCAATTAAATTTGATTCGAAAGTGCATACAAAGATGATTTCCTCACCTTTATTTTCGAACCATGCCTTTCGCTTTAGGCATTCATTCTGAAAGTGTCCTTTCTTCTTGCAAAAGTGCCAGGGAAATTTTTTTATCCTTCTTAACCTGTAATGCATCAACAGGCCCATTCACTTTTGGTGGTTGAGACGCAGATCCTTTCTTAGGCTTCCACTTTTTCTTCTGAGCAATCTCAGACATAACATTAGCAGAAAAATTTCCTTGTTGCTTAAGCCTTGCTTCCTCTTGAACCAACATATTTGAAAGTTCATTCACATTACACTTTTACTTAAGTGAATTATAGTTTATCTGGAATACACCATACAGAGGAGGCAAGGATTTCAAAATAAAACGAACAAGGAAACCTTCAGCCACAGTCATATCAAAGGCATTTAACTTTGCTGCTATGTTAGTCATTTCTATAATATGCTCCTACATACCCCTTGAACCATCATATTCCATGGTAGTGAGTTTTGACATTAGTGTGCCAGCTAAGGACTTATCAGCTGCACGAAAGCGTGCATCAATTTCTTTGAGCAATTCTACAGCAGTATCAATTACAGGGATATATGTCTTGATGTTTGGAAGAATTGTCATTCTAATGAACATTAGGCTTAATCTATTTGACCTTTCACATACATCAAAATTTCTTTTGTCATCAGCACTTCTAGTGTCAGTAAGTCCAGCAGGTTTCTCGGCAGTTAAACAACGATCCAAGTCATTTATGGCGAGACTGAACTTGACATGCTCGCTCCATTCCGTGAAATTTGAGCCATTAAACACCGGAATGGACGCCGCATATGCATGCAAGTTAGCAGGTACCACACATTTAAAATACATTCAAAAACAGTATTAGTCCACAAGTACCAATAAACTAATTTATCACAACTTTACGAAAACGCATCAAACAAAACAATCCTTTGGGATGGAAATGAAAAACACGTTCAGGTCATCTATTTAGTGTAGTTTATCATGCATGTATTCTTATCAACATATGGCATGTACCTTTGGGTATCAAAACCAATCACACATAAGAACACCATTGCCATTTTCTTACAGTTAATAACGTCTTTGGACTAGTTGTTAACATTCATCAGGTAAAAACACATGTAACACCACACATCAAAATATAATATGACTTGCTAGTCTGTTGTATACAAGATTTTACTCCTTTGAGCTACTTTGGCAGCCCATCAATACAAGTTAAACTCCAATCGCAGTGGAAACATAAATTATACTTACAACAACATGGAATCAAGGAAATTATGTAAGTCTATCTACAGCCTATGATTAGCACCAGTTCAAAATATGGAAATGACAAAGAATCAACCTTACTATTCATATCTTGCATCGTTGCTTACTGGGTCACATATATTAATCTTTATTTTCCATTATAAGTTAACATGCATAGAGCAGACGAACAACAAGATTATCAAGGAAACATAAGTATATCAATTTTATAAGATGAATGAAATCAATCAACAAGATATTTCCAATTAAACTAAAATCAACAATTCACATGATTTAATTTAAGGCAGTATTTAACTTCGTCTTGTGAAATCTTAAATTGGGTAAACATAAAAATCCAAAAGCAAGGCTCTGATACCAAAATGTTAGCAAACCTAGTCATGTTAACAAAACAATCCATGAGCAGATTATAGGATCTAGAATTTATTATGTTTACCACAAACAAATTTCTTTATATTTTCTGATTGCTACTCATAAATGTGCTACTTTGATTGTAATTTAGAGGACCATATATTTCTTTACCCAAACTTTTCTGATTGCTACTCATAAGGGATGGATTTTTCGCAAGCTTCACTTCTAGGGTAAGAAAAATAAGAGATCTCTCTCCGATATAAACGAGTGATTTCTAGCTTCCCATTAAACCTAATTCACCACGTGTCATTAAGCTATACTAATACAATACTTAATAGCTGACACCTGCAATGCTTAAGTGCATGATGTTGTACACATCATTATTATGACCAAGTCAAATTTAGTCGCACATGAATCAGCCTAGTCATGTGCCACACAATCCTACTCGGCCCTAAAAATGTGCCACATAATCCAACATTCCTATTACTCTCTTTTATAATCAGTCTCAATAATGAAGGTGATTTAATTATTTATCGTCCGGTAAATGTGTAAAAGCATTTTATAGGTCTCTCCGGCGCCAGCTGCCTCATGTTTTTCTTTTCAATTGATTGAAAAATTACCTTTTAATGTTTCGTCTAAGAAAATATACAAGGGATGAAATATTGTTACTTGATTATGCACATTAATTCGGCTAACTAAAATGAAAACAATATGGAATTAACCGAAAGAGCATGTCCGGTGCTGTGTTCTAGCAAATCCCTATTGGTGGGTTTGGATGTAGAATTTTAAAGGTGGAATTTATGGGTCCAGGGAATTTGGTAGAATTATGTTTCCCTCGGTACGTTTGGTTGCCAAAATCCTTGGAATCACGTTTCCTACGGGATTTAGTTTTCCAGCAAATCCTCCATATGGAGTCCGACCCCTCCCCCCTAAGATTTGCTGGGAAACATATCAAGGGATTTATGGACCCACTTATTTTTAACTCTAAACCCCATATATATGCAATTTTAAGATTTGAGAGCAATGTCAAACGGTACAAAGACTTTAAAACAAGAAAACTCTATAAATCCTAAGAATTTCAATTGAGTTACCAAACACACGAGAAATTTATATGAATCCAAGGATTAGTAATCCCATGGGATTAAAAATTCCTGGAAACGGTGAATTCTGCAAACAAATTAAAGAGATGAAACTGTACATACCTTGACACATTTTATGGCAATATTCCCTTTTCTCCCTGTTGCCCCAATATGCTTGCTAACTTCATTTTGTATGCTTGATCAAATTGAACTAAAATGCTACTTTGATTGTAATTTAGAGGACCATATATTTCTTTACCCAAACTTTTCTGATTGCTACTCATAAGGGATGGATTTTTCGCAAGCTTCACTTCTAGGGTAAGAAAAATAAGAGATCTCTCTCCGATATAAACGAGTGATTTCTAGCTTCCCATCAAAGCTAATTCACCACGTGTCATTAAGCTATACTAATACAAAACTTAATAGCCGACACCGCAATGCTTAAGTGCATGATGTTGTACACATCATTATTAGGACCAAGTCAAATTTAGTCGCACATGAATCACCTAGTCATGTGCCACACAATCCTACTCAGCCTAAAAATGTGCCACATAATCCAACATTCCTATTACTCTCTTTTATAATCGGTCTCAATAATGAAGGTGATTTAATTATTTATCGTCCAGTAAATGTGTAAAAGCATTTTATAGGTCTCCGGCGCCGCCTGCCTCCTGCTTTTTCTTTTCAATTGATTGATAAAATTACCTTTTAGTGTTTCGTCTAACAAAATATACAAGGGATGAAATATTGTTACTTGATTATGCACATTAATTCGGCTAGCTAAAATGAAAACAATATGGAATTAACCGAAAAAGCATGTCTGGGTCTTGTGTGTTCTAGCAAATCCCTATAATTGTTGACGACGTTTGTTAGTTGTTAATGCAAAAAGAAGCGGGAGATATGATTCATATTTAAGTACATCCTGCAACTATGAATTTGGAATGCACGCATTTAATCTTCTAGTTTGTCATTAGTTCGAATTTCCTTATTTATTTATTTTAGAAAGAGTAGCATATCCATTTTCTCCAAATGGTATATACGAATCATCAAGGGATGAGATATTATGCACATTCCGACTAGCTAAAATGGGAACAATATGGAACAAAAGAAGCAAGTTCAAAAGATCTGTGTTCTAGCATATCCTATGAATTATGACCACATTTTTTAATGCGGAAGAATAATGAGATATATTTCCTATTTAATTTCGTCCTGAAATTGTGATTTGAGATCCGAACATTCAATATAGATTATGCTATAGAATCCTATAAATTAATCCTCCATGTAGAACTCCTTCAATCAAAATTTCTAGCGAAAAATCGATTGAGAGAAAAAAAAAAATGGAAGGTAAGAACTTGAAGGTCTCCTTTTAGTAGTGATCCTAGTGTTGGGAATGTCCGCAGGGCGAGAGTTCAAAGCATCATGTTGGACGGACTGTATGAAGGGAAATACATGTGGAGTTTTATTTTTGCTCCATGTCTTTGTAAATGTGCGCTATTTTGTAAAAATTTGGAATTGGGGCTTTGTCGGATAATAATATAGCTATTACATCTTCTACTGATTATTGCAAGCTTGGTTGTGGGATCCTCAACTGCGCAAACAAAGCCGCCAATCCTCGGCAAGCGGACGATTGTATCAATGCTCGTTGCGGGAAAGTGTGCACCAATTAAGTAAAAATGTCGGATGCGTAGTCGTTCATTGTAACAATATGAAATAAAGAACTCGCTTAATCTATTACTACTTTACTCTCTGTTAGTGCAATGGAATGAATGAATGAACTAATTCTTTTATCTTATCTACGAAATTTTCTTAAACAATTTTGTTGGATTTCTTGCATGGGATATGGGACATTGCACTTAACCCTTTGACTGAAATTCCTCCTCGTTCAATTTCTGCACATCTATGGGTTGGTATTACGATGGTTAAAGTTGCCAATTCATTTAGGCTGCGTTTGGCATGGATGGAGTTTGAATTCCGGGGAGTTCCAACTACCTAGAATTCCTTTTTTTTCTTTTTTAATAGGAAAAATTATATAAAAGAATTGAAGTTTACATGAGAGATTTGTCCTCATCGATAAGGTTTATATCCAATCAGAAAATTAAACAAATCGAAAACAAATTGATTGGGATCTTGCAAACTTAGCTATACTGTCACCCAAATGGTTTGCATCCCTATGCACTGTGTGCATGACCATCTTGAAAAAGTATTTAGAATGTCTCTTTGCATCATTTATTAAGTTTTGAGATGTCCAATTCACCGATGTTTGTGAACCATTAACTGCATTGATCACATTCAGACAGTCTCCTTCTAAATGCAACTTTGTCCACCTTTGTTGCTTTGCCCATAAGATTGTATTCAACAAAGCTTTTGCCTCAGCTTGCTCAGGGTCTACTGCACAATCTGCACCTCCTCGCAATCCATTGCATTCTCCTGCAAAATTTCTAGCCATTAGTCCTCATCCGGAGTAGATATTATTGTCTACGAAAGAAGCATCAAAATTTATTTTTCTCATGTCAGCAGAGGGTGGTGTCCAATGATGCTGTATTTGTCTAGCTAATTGATTATTGGACATAGTGGAATTATAGTTTCTCCAGTCATTCATCTGCAGAGAAATTGTATTAGCTACAGAACCAATGTTGGGAGTAATAGCATCAAAGCATTTAGCACATCTTGTCTTCCAAATAGACCACATACAGAAAGCCACTTTTCATATTGTTTGAAGTGCCAGTACTGAGGAGCTGTTACCTGCTGGAAAAAATTGAGCTACCCAATGATGTAAATCTGTGGATAAGAGTATGTTTAACAAAGTTGTATCAACCTTATACTAGATATCTCTAGCAGTAACATATGAGACAAACAGATGTTGTATAGTTTCCACATTCTGATTACACATAGGGCACAGACTGCACTGGTACTTAGTAATTCTTGCAAGCTTATGTTTAGTTGGCAAACAATTATGTAAAAATTTCCACATAAAATGTTGTACTCTAGGTGGCAGTTTATGTTTCCAGAAAGAATTCCAGTTTAGGCTCATATTATTCTTGCTATGTTTGAGTAAAAGTCTGTCATTCAAAATCATGTTATAAGCAGATTTTACTGAAAACCTCCCATTACTGCTAGGTTCCCATCTAAGCTTATCTTCACCATTGAAAGGGATTCTTAGCTTTAAAATTTATGTCACAGTATTTCTATCAAACAAGGCATTGATGGTATCCATCTTCTAGCACTTCCTATCCTGATCAATTAACTGACTAACATACACCATATTGGAAGAGTAAAAATGAGTTGAGGGTGGATTGTGCATATTTGGAATCCAATTGTCTTTCCAAATATGCACAGACTTACCATTACCAATTTCCCAGACATAAAATTTCTTAATTATGTCCAGGCCAGTGCAAATACCTTTTCAAATCCATGATCCCTGTTTAGAGACACTATCACACAAAGGGTTAGCATTCATGAAATATTTACCCCTTAAAATACAGGTCCAAGTATCATCAGGATTCTCAACCATTCTCCAAGCTAGTTTAGCTAAAAGAGCAAAATTTAAGATATCAGTTTGCCTGATATTTAGACCACCTAGATGATTTGGGAGAGCTATGCCAGTCCAACCCTTAGGAAAACAACCCTTCTGTCCATCCTTTTTCCCAACCAAAACCTCATTTGAATATTATCAAGCTTGTCAGTAAGCTCTTTAGGCATTGGGAACACAGCTAGGTGATGGCTAGCTAAGCTTCCTAAAACAGATTGGTTCATAACTGTTCTACATGGAGCAACGAGATAAGTAGGTTTCCAATGAGCAAGTCTACTCTTAGAATTGTCAATCAAATATTTAAAAGAATCATACTTTCTTTTTGCAAAACAAGTGGGACACCTAGGTATTTCTCATTTAAAGACATTCTTCTAATTCTAAGAATATTAGCAATCTCATTTTTCACATTCACTACGGGAAAAATCATCATTGACGACACTAGATAAGCATTGTAGTACCCCTACGACAACTCAATTTCATGCATTGTGGAACGGGGGTATTGTAGAAAGTCCAAGCTTTTCTACAATGGTTGACAAGGGTTGTAAAGGGTGATGTGATTCATGGTTCGACAATATTTTGCCAAAGTTGTGATTCTCTTTCAATTTTTTTTGATAACCTAACACAACTCTTATTTATATTGTAAGACTTGATTTCACAACATTTAATTTGTGTAGTAAAATTCAATAACACAACTTCTCTAATGGTTGGGAATAGCACTATTACTACATTTGTTAGAGTGGTTGAAAAATCTCGCACAACTCTTATTTATATTGTTATACATACTTTCAAAACCTTTGTCTAGTGTGGTCATAATCTCTAACACAACATCCTTAAAGGTTGTATTATTTGAAGTAACAACTTCTGTTTTCAGTAGATGAATGTTTAACTGCAACTTTTGTTTGGAGTTGTGTGCATAAAACTATTTTGAAAAAAAACTAGGGCTGAAACCCAAACTAAATCTGATTCAAGCTCAAATTACACTATATTGGAACTTGAATTATGAATTCAAATGACCATTCAATTAAAAAGTCATTGTATTGTATTGGTAACACAATTCATATCTGAATTCAGTTTATACATGGGTTCAAAATCACACAAAAAAAAGATGAAAGTAACCAAATCTCAGGTTCAACATGAACCATTCCTTACACGTTCCTACACCAAAGTTGCATAAAAAGTAAAAACCTAGCCATTGGAGTGGAGAATTGCATACGGGGGCATAGAAACACTCATGTACTGGAGAAATCCTGTCCAAGGCACTTGCAGAGCCCTGCCCATGCCTGCAGTAAACTCAAGGATTTCAATTTCCAAAGTTATTACAAATTTTAAAATAGAGTACAAGGTCCCCCGACTTATTTAAACAGCACAAACATTAAGATCGTACCTGTAGAAACCCGATACACCCTCAAGTATTTGCAATCTTTTTGAAGGATCTAGTTAATCCTTTACTTTGACATTCGATCTTCTTATCGCAAAACCAAACAATACAATTTGTTTAGAAAGTTGGAATTTTTTGCAAAGACAAAAAAATTCAGATGCAAGACTGATAACGTACTTGCAATTATATCCCCTCTTCTTTTTGCACACCCCTATAATAGAAGACTTGCATAAGAACAGAGTGATGTGATTATATCTCTAAAGTAAGTGCTAAAATGAATCCCATAAAAAAAAAGTGTTATACTGAATGGACGGTTTATATTAGAAAGTGGCAGATGTAACTAAACAAACAAATATGGCCAGGCTGATCACAATTTACTATGGGAAAAACAGTGAAGCTGTAATTTGAAGCCGTTTATACCTTTATGTTTAGATTATTCCATCTTTATGTTTAGATTATTTCATCTTCCATCTTCTCTGTTAATTTGAATCCGTAAGCCTCTAAGATGTCCAGTGCTGCAAAGGAACACAAACAATGTAGTAAGTCCCAAACCTGTAAAGTGAGGATATTAGAATGTTTTGACGTGGTGAGTGACAAGATAAATTTTTACAACACTTGTAGTGGCATTCCTAATTACATGGCATGTAGACTTCAGGTTCAAGATCGCAGGGCACCTTTTGTTTTGATCTTGTTCTGTAGTAATAGCTGCAACACCAAAATGTATGCGTAAGTATGCATGATTAGTATAGGTCAAAAACAAAAGAGATTAGGAAATGGAAAATTGAAACTATTTGGTAGTACCAGGGATCCAATGGTTTCAGGAATTCCAACAGTGACATCCATGGCTGTGTAGTTTTCCCATTCTTAATCCTTCCAAACTCCAATAAAGAGGCTTCATGCTTTTGTGTTGGTCGGCCATCTGGAAATTATATCTCCACTTTGTAATGCAAAAGCACCACCAGTTAATACAAAAAGTTTTTGTCGTAAGTCTTATTATAAACGTTGATATGAACACCATCCTTACCTGCTCTGTGTCAAAATAGGCTAATCACTCCATTCGCAGGCAGGTTATGTCAAATGCATTCTGGCAGGAAACAGGGATTTCATTTTGCTCCTGGTCTTTACAGTTTTTTGCTGCACAAGCTCTTTCTTTGCAAGCCCTGAGCATAATTAGCCTTTTCCTATAAACATCCTTTTCCTGGTGACGACAGAGACGGCAGTGAAGGTGGGGATGGCGAAGAACAAGGGTGTGTCTTTTCCTGTAAATAAAATCAACAAAAACTAGTCAACACCCAAATCAGACGGATACACAAATTTTAAGTGAAAAAAAAAATTCAGTTATTACCATAAGTCGGACTAGGTTAACGCGCACTAGTTTCAATTGCATGAAAATTTATATCTTACATATCAAGAGAAGGCAAAAGTCTAGCACAAAGAGACCTTGTATTAAGGAGTTCGGTCTTGCGCTCCTGCAGGATACACTGTGATGCACCATCGATTATATCTCTTTGGGTAAGCAGCCCTTCATAGTACAGCTGCTCTGCAGACACCACTATGTTCCATGGAAATTCCACGTTGAGATACGTGACTGTTTACCTGCCCAAAAAAAAGAGAAAAAAAAAGCAGTTATCTGCCTAACCAAATATTGAAATAGCTTCCTTTATAACTACAGGGGTCTTCTAGGCTTCTAGCTGCTATGAAGGCATAACTAAGAAAGGCCAAGTATTTGAGTGTCTAGATCAACTAACATTCCCCAAACAAATTCAGGTTAAAAAAAATCAATGTCTTATAAACCAACATTACTAAATAGTTAACAACATCGACTAGAACTCATGTCATTACCTGAACAACAGTTTCATGAAACTTCTGTTCTTGTATGTCTCTTGCTAACAACAGCTTATAAGATGCAAAATATAAGGTAACAGATGCATCTCCAACTCACTGCACACAGCTTCATAATCTATTCACAGCTCCATCTTGCCAATTCTGAATCTCAACCTCTCTTTATGGTCACTGTTTGAGACCATTACCACCATTACTCCATCTCAGATCACAGTTCACTTTCTCTTGCAATATCATGGGACAACTCATAATCGACACACACACATTCATTCATTCATACTCACCCATTCCTGCAACAACAATTTCATCCCTAATCCTAGACAGAAGAACAATGAAAAAGAAAAAATCATAATCAGTATAAGAAACAAAACAATAAATCACCCAAACTCAAGGGTAATAAGTCATTTCCAAGGGAATCGAAACTGAAAAGTAAGAAAAATAAAAATCACAACAAGGGTCTTGAAGAATTATACCGACTGGCTGCAGAGGTTGCTGAGGCCGGCTGCGAAGCCAAATTGCAATTAGCTCTCCTACCATCAATAACAAGACTTGGATCCAAACAAGCCCTAGTTACAGCTTCAGGATCACTAAAAGTAACCTAATAACCAGAAAATCAAGCACAAGTGTCAGTATTGATCAAGATTATGAAAAAGTAACATAAACCCACAACATAAGATGAAAAAAATACTTACAAATCCATATCCTTTCGATCTTCCTGTATTCTCACATTCAGTACCAGCACAAGCAGATCGACCCACAGATTCTTCCTTGTATTTCAATGGCAAAAGCTTGAAATTTGTAATTACCCATCTGGTCCTTCTCTTATATAACACAACCAAAACACCAGCATCAACACTATCTATCCAATCTGATTATCAAACCAACAACACTAGCATATCACCATTCTCGTTGTAATTTCCACAGTTCACAACCAAATCAGATACGAGAAATCCCTAATTTCAACTCAATCAAAAACCAAAACCAATTAAAATCAAAAAAAAAAACCCTAAAATTTCAACCTAATCTCGTAAAACGAATTACCCATCAACAATTTTAAAACAAATCCTTAGCTGAAAAAGGAGGAAAAAAACAATCTTCAAAATTCTAAACTCCTCAGATCATCATTGGAGTTAAAATCAGTTACAAGTTTAACTATTTAACAGCAAATAAAGATAGATCTCAGTAAACATAGAAATAACAACGAATCATACTTCTTGATGATACTGAAGTTTAAAGACAATTAAAAAGAGTGATTTCGTGTTACTAGTTTGATTGAAAGAGAGAGAGAGAGAGACATGTAGGTGGGCGAGTTGTTAGTGTGAGAAACGGGATCTAGTTTAGCAAAAGATGCAGGAGAAGAGGAAATGGAGGTGGGATAGAGAAAGGAGGCCGAGAGATAGATTTAGGGTGTTCACTAGAACCCATGAATTTCTTCACCTATCTACCGATAGAAGCGACTGCATCTCCATCTTCATTTCCAATCCATTCATCATCAATTAATCGATGTGAGATTTGGTTTCGTTTTTTCAGATGTAGAATTTGAGTTAGGGTTTTTTTTTTTTTCTGAGGGAGGGGAAGATGAGAGACGAGAGAAAAGTGAGTGAATGAAGATAAGTAAGAGAAAAAAAAATCGTTTTTATCTAAAAGAATTTGAACGGCTAAGATGTGGTAGGATGGGGTCATACGGATTATGAAAATATTTGGACGGTATAGATTTAAGTTAAGAGTGTCATACGGATCAAGGAAAGTGTGTTTTCTTTGTGCTTTCTCTTTGTGTTAATACGAACTCATGTTTTCGGTTTAATTATCAATCTTCGACATGAAAAAAATCCAAAAAAAATATTAATAAATTTAGGACAATGGTATCAACATTCGATATAAAAAAATCCAAAAAATATATAAGAATGAATCGGGAAAATGAAAAATGAATTCGATAATTGGTGTGTTTCTCTTTGTGTTTTTGTGCTTTGTCTTTGTGCTTCCGGTTTGAATTTCGACTAGTCACATAGGTCATGAAGTAATTTTGACAAGTTATACAGGTAATGAAGTAGCTTTAGTTCACACTGGTAAACTCAGGTTATAAGATTACTAGAGATGGACCACGAAATTTAGGATGGTTCTGACTTCAAACTTGGCTGGATACATCATCAAATCGATAAATATGAAGCTCAGTGTTGATTCGAAATTCAAATGTGGTACAACGACATACAACTATGAACCAAGAAGCTCCGAGAGGATTCTGACTTCAAACTTATCATGATGCATCATCGAAATTGATAAATATGAAGCTCAGTGTCGATTTGAACTTCAAATTCGGTATAACGACTTACAAACTATGAACCAAGAAGCTCTGAGAGGGTTCTGACTTCCAACATAGGATGATACATCATCAAAATCGATAATTATGAAGCTCGATGTCGATTCGAACTTCAAATTCGATATAATGGCATACAATATATGAACCACGAAGCTATGAGAGGGTTATGACTTCAAAATTAGCATGATGGCATACAATCCAAAGAAATATTCCCTTAAACCTTAATTAAACACACCCATTTTCGTCAACTTCGATACTGAACCTAGCTCCGAGTTTCAAACCTAGCCGCGAGTAGGCTACTATAAGTCGAAAACTTCGTAAGAATGTTGAATCCACCCATCTACAGGTAAAATTCGATCGGGATATTCCTCGAAACCTTAAACACACCCCTTTTCGTCAACTTTGATATTGAACCTGTCTCCGAGATCGAAACCTTGTCGCGAGTAGACTATTATTAGTTGGAAACTTTGTAAGAACGATGAATCCACCAATGTACAGGTAAGAATCCGTAGGAATATTCCCCAAAACCTTAAACACATCCCTTTTCTTCAACTTCGATACTGAACCTGGCTCCGAGCTCAAAACTTGGCAGCGAGTAGACTATTATTAGTCGGAAACTTCGTAAGAACGATGAAGCCACCCATTTACAGGTAAGATTCCTTCGAGATATTCTACGAAACCATAAAAAAACCCAATTTTTGCATATTGTATGCGTATTAGGATCCAAGATCGAAACCTGGCCGCGAGTTGACTACTCTAAGTCGGAAACTTGGTAAGATTGACGAATCCATCCATTTACAGGTAAGATTCCTTCGAGATATTCTATGAAACCTTAAACAAACCCTATTTATGCATATATGTATATGCATAACAGGCTCCGAGATCGAAACCTGGCCGTGAGTTGACTACTCTAAGTCAGAAACTTGGTAAGAACGACGAATTCATCCATTTACAGGTAAGATTCCTTCGAGATATTCTACGAAACCTTAAAAAAACCATATTTCTGCATATTGTATGCGTACAGGATCCGAGATCGAAACCTGGCCGCGAGTTGACTACTCTAAGTCAGAAACTTGGTAAGAATGACGAATCCATCCATTTACAGGTAAGATTCCTTCGAGATATTCTACGAAACCTTAAACAAACCCTATTTCTGCATATTGTATGCGTACCAGGATCCGAGATCGAAACCTGGCCGCGAGTTGACTACTCTAAGTCAGAAACTTGGTAAGAATGGCGAATCCATCCATTTACAGGTAAGATTCCTTCGAGATATTCTACGAAACCTTAAAAAAAATCCTATTTATGAATATATGTATGCGTACCAGGCTCCGAGATCAAAACCTGGCCGTGAGTTGACTACTCTAAGTCAGAAACTTGGTAAGAACGATGAATTCATCCATTTACAGGTAAGTTTCCTTCGAGATATTCTATGAAACCTTAAAAAAAAAAAAACCTATTTCTGCATATTGTATGCTTACCAGGATCCGAGATCGAAACCTGGCCGCGAGTTGACTACTCTAAGTCAGAAACTTGGTAAGAATGAGAATCCATCCATTTACAGGTAAGATTCCTTCGAGATATTCTACGAAACCTTAAAAAAAACCATATTTATGCATATATGTATGCATACCAGGCTCCGAGATCGAAACCTGGCCGTGAGTTGACTACTCTAAGTCAGAAACTTGGTAAGAACGACGAATTCATCCATTTATAGGTAAGATTCCTTCGAGATATTCTACGAAATTGCATGCGTATCGGGATCCGAGATCGAAACCTGGCCGCGAGTTGACTACTCTGAGTCAGAAACTTGGTAAGAATGACGAATCCATCCATTTATAGGTAAGATTCCTTCGAGATATTCTACGAAACCTTAAACAAACCCTATTTCTGCATATTGTATGCATACAAGCTCAGAGATCGAAACCTGGCCGCGAGTTGACTACTCTAAGTCAAAAACTTGGTAAAAACGACGAATCCATCCATTTATAGGTAAGATTCCTTCGGTATATTCTATGAAACCTTAAATAAACCATATTTATGCATATTATATGCATACCATGCTCCGAGATCGAAACCTGGCCTCGAGTTGACTACTCTAAGTAAGAAACTTGGTAAGAACGACGAATCCATCCATTTACAGGTAAGATTTCTTCGAGATATTCTACGAAACCTTAAAAAAAGAACGCGCAATTGGGGGATAAAAAAAGTAATTGGGGGATATAGATTACTTCTCCCAACCCATGGTGTCTGATAAGGGGTGATTTTTGGGTATGAAAATACCAAAATACCCTTTGGTTAATTAAAAACATTATGAAAATACCATAATACCCTCTCTACTAAAACAATAAAATCAAAAAACCAAAACATATATCCCCCATTTCTAATTCAAGACTGCAGACTCGTTAGGTTTAGTTTTGAAAAAAATTTGGTGTTCTTCATCGTTCTTCATCGTTCTTCGTCGATTAATCGTCGATCGAGTAAATTTCTTCGTCGATTAACCAACCCGAATCATTAACAATGCCTCCACGAAAGAAACCAAATGCCCAATCGAACTCAACATCGTCGATTCTTTGAACAAAAACAGGCGGAAAGACTTGCTAAGATTGCTCAAGAGCAAGAACACGAAGAAGCAACGTTATCTGACGATCAACTACAGAAATATATGGCTTCTGTGAGAAGGTAAGTCATTTAAAACTACTTTGTAGGTGTTTAATTCGATGTATGGCAATGGGTTTAGGTTAGAATCGCGAAACCCTAACTGAAACAGTTGAGTTTCAGAGAGTACCGGCATTGAAATTCGTATGAATACAGTGCCGGTTTTGTGTTCCGGCGTTTAATCTATGATGAATACAATGCCGGTTTACAACCCCAGAATAACCAGAGACTGATTATTCACTACCGGCATTCAATCTAGGATGAATACAGTGCCGGTTTTGTAGTACCGGCAGTGTTTGATAATGATTCGTGTGTGCCGGTAGTATACTAAAAACATACAGAAGCGTTTAGAATTTGCCAACAGTACCGGCATTGTTTTTTGGATTCATTCTATGCCGGTGTTAAGTACCGGCATTTGTTTCTAATATTTCGAGCATGCCGGTAGTACTCTTAAAAACACAGGAGAGTTTATGAATTTGTCACCAAGACGGCATAGATTTTTGGTTTCATTACGAGCCGAAGTTTAGGTACCGGCATTGTTGTTTAATAATTCGAGAATGCCGGTAGTGGACTTAAAACATACAGGAACATTGTCAACAATGCCGGCATAGATTATAGGTTTCACCTGTATGCCGGTAAATAATACCGGCACTATCGACAATCAATGTTTAATGCCGGAACATTGAACCGGCGTGGTTTATGTTAAGGTAGTCAATGCCGGTACTAAAACTGAAGGTGAGTTGTCTTATATTCATTGCTTTCCGTGTGCTTACGATATAGGTCAAAAGCAAAGGAAGCCAACAAAAGAAAAAATAAAGATGTTGTCACTAAGAGAAGAAGGAGGACGGTCTTGATACTCCTCGTCTCGCCTCCCCGAGGGAAAGATGAAGGTCGTAAGATTCGTTTGGGGGCTGGTACAAGAGGGATAATTTGGGAGAGTGGTGTTGACCGTAGTCGACTTGCAATCCGTGAGCACAATGAGCAAGATGAGCAAGATGAAGAGGAAAGTCAATTAGCAAGCCAAAGCGAAGTTGGTGGCCCAAGTCAACAACCAACACAAGACAATGGCAAGAAGGGGAAGGGCAACGTCAAAGTGAAAGTTAAGGGTTCTCACCTTCCTCACATTGATGACATGATTCCCGACCTTGATCGTGGTAGAATTTGGGGCGAAGCTCCGAACCGAAAATACTATTTGGATACAAGGACTCGTGGGCTCATTTTATCTATCAAACCTATGTAAGCATTTTCTATCTTGTACATATGTATTGTTGTGTATTTATGTAAAATCTCTTAATTGTATTGTCTCTCCTAATTGTAGGATCATAAGAAGGCTGTGCGTGTTTGCCGAAACCAAGCCGCGGATGGTTGGGACTTGTCCGAGGAATGTGAAGAGGTCCAAAGAATAGTAAAGGATTCTGGTCTATATGCTTTGGTTGAAAACTATGTGAAGCCCGATTCTCATATCTGTCAATTGCTTCTGTCGAAAGGTATCATGGTGAAACCGATACCATGCACTTCCCTTTTGGGGAGATGACCTTCATCCTCGAAGATGCTCGAACATTCTAGGCTTGAATGTTATCGGCAAATCAATTGCGTATGAGTTGAGTCTCTAGACCTAGAATGGTCGAAGTTGCAGTCCGACTAACAAGCTATTTGGTTGGGACTACAAAACTTCTGTGGAGAGCTTTTTTATGAATCCACGTCTGGTAAGACAAAGACAATCAAGTTGACGCCGCTTAAGAAGAATTTTGAAAAGACAAAGAAAAGAAGTTTGGAGGATGGATGGGACCCTAAACAAATTCGTTATATCGCCGCTTACCCGTTGTACATCTTGGGCACTAGGGTATTCCCCGACACCAATGGCAACAGGGTTAGTGCGAACTACCTTCGCATTTGGATCCGTTGGAAGATGTCTATGGATATTCTTGGGGCACCGCGGTAATGGCACATTTGATGATGGAGATGAGAAGGGCCTCTAAGGCTAAAACCAACCAATTTGTCGGGAATTTCACTCTACCTGCAGGTAAATTTGTTCTTAAACTTATGTTATTGTGTATATTGTTCATATGTACTCTTATCGTGAACTTAGAAACAAAACTTATTGCTTCACATTGGAATAGGTGTGGGCTTATGTACACTTCCCAACCTTGTTCAAGGCCTACCCCTCCTTGAAGATCATAGATCTTCCAGTAACCCGATACGCCTCTAGCTAAGAGATACGAGTTCAACAAAGACTCCAAAGCCCGGTAACATGGGTCGACTGATCGATATGAGATTGGCTTTGGACGCAATGAGTACCAAAGATGTTGTGTTCGACCCTTACAAGGAGGCTAGAGGAAACCGGCAGGTTTTGAGGTTTGGTAACGTTGCATTTTACCATGGGCCGTTGTTCCACCCAAAAGGATACGTTATGGCTAATCCTACGCGTGTGATGCGTCAACTTGGATATAAGCAATTAGCATTTTTCCAGACGGCCTCTTTTCAATGTTTTGAACTCGACCTTTCTCGGTGTTATTCAACTCCAAATCGGTTGCATGTAGAGTATGTTCCGAAACCGGACCCAACAGATTGGAGGGATAGGGAACCACGTCGTTTGGTAGATTTTAGTCAGTGGGAAAAGTTGGAGATTGCTGAAAACGGTGATGAAGTTGATGCCGATTACATGGAAGAGTACCTGGAATGGTCACATCCTTATGTCGTCCGCCCGGATGACGTCCAAGTTCCTCCCGAAGAAAACCCTCCGTTCCAACTCCGCACACAGGCACCCCCTACGATGACCCAACTAAATAACACCGTTGGATTGCTTGTAAGTATTGTTAATTGCTTCGTCGTTTAATATACACATAATCATATATGTATACTAATTATGTGTTTGTTATATTAAACTAGCGGCGTCGGCTTGGCAAGTTAAAGAAGATGTTGGGTTGCAAATACCAGGAAGGAGAGGTACTGTCCCTTGAAGAAATGAAGGAATTCGAGCAAAAGCTTGATAGAATTGAAGCAACCGACCCTAGTTCAAAAGCTTTGTTCGGGGAAACTAGGAAGAAACCTGCCCAAAAGAAGCAAAAGACCCAGTGATTTAACTCTTTAGTTGTGTTTCTTTTTTTGGATCGTGGTTGTCACATCTTGAACAATTCCAAACTTATTTTCGTTTGTACCTCGTGTTAAACTCTTTAGTTGTTAAACTCTTTGCTCTTGAACAATTCCAAACTTGATAGCAAAATCAAGTTGGTTGGTTTATGTTGAGCGTGTTATCCTTGCAAGATTTATTTGTGACTATTTCCGGCATAGATAAATTAGGATAACAAAGCCGGATTTTGGTACCGTGCAATGTTTAATATTTAAACATCAATGCCGGTTCTAATAACCGGCGTTGAAAGTATTTATAAAACCATACGGGACAAGAATACCAAAAAATTCAATGTTCCTGTATAGATATTCAATGGTTCCGGCACAGTAGTATTTTCTGATATCTATGCCGGTTTTCTGATAATTTGAAAATTTTCATAATTCTCAGAAAACCGGCACTGTAAAATTGAATACGTCCATGCCGGTACACTACTTGTTTTGAATAAAAATTCATTTCGAATGCTCTTCTATTTTATTCCTAATAATTAATCTATTACATTGGATTTGAATCTTTTAATTAAAACATGCTAAAGACAATCTACTTCCATCCCTTTTCAACAATTACGGAACCTTTGAGCCTTTCTCGAACCTCTTCAAGACATCGTCTGGGAGTGGGGTGTCAAGGATCAACTTCATTGGTTCTTCTTCTCTTTCAACATATTCCTTTCCCTTCATATAACACCCATCACACCCATCGATTGGCTTGCATTGGCCCTTGTGGTTTCTCTTGACTCTGCTAGTTGAACAGCTCTGTCAAACCATTGAAACTCATCGCACTTTGGGTGATTCAAACACCTTAGAAACATTCTTCCATTTTCAGCATCATCAGTTTTTGCAATCCAAAACCGGCGTGTCCCATCACAGCTTCTACACTTTGAATCTATGTCTTGTTCATTACCATTCTTTTAATCTATGTCTATGAACTTATACAATCGAACATACTAAGTACATGTTTAAAATTTCCTTAACAGCGTCGGCGGATTGGAAATTTGACAAAGTTCTTTAAGAAAAAGAACACGAAAGGAGAGGTGCTGACCAAGAAAGAAATGCAGAACGTCGAGCAAAAGATGGACAAAATTGAAGATCCGAAGGCAAAAGACTTGTGGGGCGAAAGGAAGAAGAGGGTACAAAAGAAGCCAAGAACCGAGTGATCGTGTGTTTATTCTATAGTATTAGTTTGGTTTATGTTTGTCTGTGAGTCTTGAACAATGTGTTTGCTTTATTTGTTTTCGGTTTGGAACCACAAAACTTAGGAGTTTGTTCTTTTATACAGTGTAGTATTTTTATTATATTTTTTATGTTGTTAAATTTGTGTCAAATCCCCTAAATTTCAGAGTTTTTTTTCATACCCGGCATGCTCGAGAACAGTAAACACAATGCCGGTTCTCTAAATGACAGAGTTCCGGCATTTATTTGTGTTTAGATACTATGCCGGTATCTGTAATCTCCATGATAAATACGATTTTGACAGAAAACCGGCACAGTACTGAGGTTAATGTCAATGCCGGAAAGGTCGCTGAATTCTCTGGAAGTTTTTTCATCATATCCGGCATTGTTTCAAACAAGATTCTACGCCGGTACACATGTTCCGGAGTAGACAATATAAAACACAACTATGCCGGCACTGGCATCAAAATATGATTTAATGTTTACAATTCACACTTCCAAAAAAAAAAGAAAATTTTGCGTACTAGTGAACAACATACATCAAAATTATTCATCGTCGCTTCCACACGTATGAAGTTGCATCTTCTCCTCTGGGAGAGGTTTTTTTGATAAGGCCAACGCATCCCAAAGTTGGTGATTCTCCTCATACAATGCCATCCATCCCTTCCAGATATTGGGATCTAGAGCCTTGTTTTTAATCATCCCACAAACAGGTGGCAATGGACAATTTTCTCTGAGTTTTAGAATAACGAAATGATTACCGTTCACGAACGCCAAAACAACTCTTCTCTTCTTAAGGGATCCTTCGCATTTTTGCCACTTTGGGGTGAATGTACATTCTACGGTGGGGTGAAATAATGAACAACACATCTAAATGTATCCGCCACCAGATGCCCACAAAGCGGCATTCTCATCCAATATTCAGAAGGAAGAAAGTTCATCTGTTGTTCGGGCCCCAATACTTGAGCATGCATATCATCAAACCCCTCGCCTTCACCAAGCAATTGCTCATAAAAGCTCCTCTTGTTCACAAGTTGTTCGGCCATCCTCGTTCTAGCATATTTGCATGGTGTCATACCTCTACTAACCGCCGTGTCAAAGATTCCTAATTGTTCGATCACAGCATGATAGCCACAATTTCCATCTCCGTCGACATCATCCGTATATAAAATATACTCGCGAATAACCTCGGGGAAGTTGGTCTATGTAAGACTCGTATCTTGGTATGATAACTTCTAATTGTCCTACCTGTTCGGGATCCTTATACATCTTCACATTACCCTTTTGTAACAATAATATATCCAAACCATCCTCTGCAATCTCTACACTTGCAATGTCTTCGATATGTGATGGGAGTCCGTACTTCCCTGGCCTACCCCTTCCCCTTCGAACTAAAACTAAATCAACTTTGCTATCACTTTGGTTTGTCACCTCCTTAGCCTCGTCACCTCGTTGTTCTTTGTCACTTGATGATGATACCTTTGGCGGCCTACCCCTGTTCCTTGGAACCTCCGCTAGATCGACTATGGGTATGGCTTCGGAATGCTCACCTTGTTGTTCTTTGTCACAAGATGATGTTACCTTTGGCGGCCTACCCATTTTCCTTGGAACCTCCGCTAGATCGACTATGGGCATGGCTTCGGAATGCTCACCTTGTTGCTTCCGTTCAATTGAACATGAATTCAATTGAACAAAATAACCTCAGCTGCACTAGTTGCTTCCGTCTTGAAGTGTCTATACCGGTTTGTCCATGCACGTACAAATCTTTCCTTGAACTTATCCAACCATTGAGTCCGACAATACCAGACGGCGGTCGGATAAACTTCGTTCCAATCGGCAATGAACTTCTCCAATCTCTTTTCGTACATAACCTCGGTAAGAGACCAATAAACTTTCTCCCAATCTTTTAGAAATTCCAACCACTTTTTATGATTTTCCGCATGTTCTTTGTCCACTCGCTCCTTTATCTTGCCTCTCTCATCTTCTTCTTCTTCGGGGGATAGTTTGTTCTTTCGAACATCTTCCTCTAGTTGTACCATCATTCTCTTCTTAATATCCGCCTTTGCGGGTTCAAACAAGGCATGGCAAGTTTTTATCACATTATTACGTATATGATATGTACATAGGAAATTTTGTGCGTCCGGGAAAACGTCGGATATTGCTCTCATTAATGCGGCATCGTTATCAGTTACGATGACCCTCGGAAGTTGATTTTCCCGGAAGAACAACTTCAATTGTCGTAATGCCCAATGATAATTATGGTCCCTCTCGTTTTCCATTAAACACCAAGCCAATGTGAATGTTACCTTGTCCGAGGTTTGCCCAACGATGTTGAACAACGGCATATTGTATTTGTTTGTCTTGTATGTGCAATCCATCAAAAGAACACCACAACATGTATTTGCCAACTGTGAAAGCAACGGATGCGAAATGAATATTTGAAGGGGCTTGTTGTCGGGCCCTCTTTTAATGATAGCGTGTAGTTGTGATCCCAAGCTATCTTCTCAAATTCTTGCATAACGGACCTCCCTTCCCATTCCACCCTTCTAATAGTTGCTTGTGCACTATAAATTGTACGTAGAGAAGACACGTTAGTCTCGTCCTTTTCCTTGAAGCCTCACGAGAATTTGTCTCGGTTTGATAAGTGCTTTGGTCAATCTCTTTACATCCTCGAACTCGTCAGGTTTTAGCTTCGCAACTAAGGAGTGACCAACAAAATCTTTCGGATCCCGATGGTTATGACAGCCACACGAAACCTCACAGTCCCAATTGTTCATGTCATTTAAACGGAATACAAGCTTAAAAGGGCAATCATTCTTCCTCGTACGAGTCTTGTATACCCTATTAGTCTTCTTTGGATATACATAATCCTTTCTCTTGTGGCTATTCTTCTCCTTGTATTTCCCACTTCTCTCGCAAGCCATCTCAAAACGCCTATTCGAACCTTCGGTGTTCCTCACCAACACACACATGTTCTTAAGAGCCGTCTCTTTAGCCCAAGCGATTGCTTCCTTTCGATCAGTTATTCCCTACATAAGAACAATTTCGCATTCATTAGAAGGTTCACTACTAGCAATCCATTAGTAATGTTCAAGATACTAGGTGAAAAGTATTATTTGGTCACATACCTGAGGGATTTTATAGCATTCCGACGTATCCCGATAAGGCGGCTTTGCATTTGTTGGATCAATATATGGCACCACCTAAGGATCGAATGAAAATTAGTTCCAAACAACATTAAAACACTATGCCGGAAACCTGTACCGGCATGCTCGACAATTGTTCCGGCATAGTCTAAGTTTACCAAAACGGAAGACCGAATTTGAAACCTATTAAGCATATGTGTTTCGTGAAGACTACAACGCCGGAAGCAAGGATGCCGGCATTATCGTAACATATTGTTCCAAGCCGGTACACAATTCCGGCATTAAAAAATAATCGATATTGAATGCCGGAATTTAGCTTTGGAAAACAATTTTTCCTGCATGGTTTTTTGTAGGTACCGGCATTGAAAAGTTGTAACTTAACAACGCCGGTTTCTTTGCCGGCATTATCGATAGTGATGATACCACGCCGGTACTAAATTCCGGCGTTAATGTTTATTAAGTTTCAATGCCGGTTTTTGGTTTGGGATGGAATTGTTTCCTGTATGTTTTTCATTAAGTACCGGCATGGTAAACGATCAATGTAACCATGCCGGTTGAATATTTCGTAGTATATTCCTTGGTAGGTAAAAAGGTTAAGTGTGTACCGGCATAGTTTTTTGGTAGAATTCTATGCCGGTTTATAATTCAAATTGGGGATATCGTTTACCGGCATGGTCGTAGTATGAATACCATGCCGGTAGTCCACGTACCGGCATGGTATTCATACAACTACCATGCCGGCACCGAGGTTTTTCAGTTGAAAAAATGGCGGGTTTAAAGAAAAAATTGGATTTTTCGACATCTTAGCAGCTTTTGCCTGTGTGTTGGGGATGCTTGTATGTTGTGCAAGTTTACTTTCTTGTGTTGGTTCTTCAAGAAACTCTCCATACTCGTCAAAATCATCATCCAAGGGTGTTGGTTCCACAAATAATTGCAATTGAGAATTGTTGTCGTTAATCAAGATTCAAGATATGCTCCTTGTTGTAGTTGAGATAAAGATTCAAGAAGAGCAGCAGAAGAAAGCAAAGAATCCTCTCTTCACAATCATCCTCCATTTTCCACAAAAAAATTCTCTCTCAAAATATTTTCCCTCCTACTCTCACCTCACTCACCCAAAAACAAATAAAACACACACTAATCATTTATAAAAATCTTAAGATTTTTACTAATTATTATTAACCACTAAACCCGATTAGTGAGGGTAGATTAGGATTTAAAAAAATACTTAGATAAGGGGTGACCGAATTGATATTTGGACTTTTTTTTGTCCTTTTCCTATATCCCCCAATTACTAATTTTATCCCCCAATTGCGCGTTCTAAAAAAACCCTATTTCTGCATATTATATGCGTACCGGGATCCGAGATCGAAACTGGCCATGAGTTGATTACTCTAAGTCAGAAACTTGGTAAGAACGACGAATTCATCCATTTACAGGTAAGATTCCTTCGAGATATTCTACGAAACCTTAAAAAAATCCTATTTCTGTATATTGTATGGGTACTAGGATCCGAGATCGAAACCTGGTCGCGAGTTGACTAATTTAATTCAGAAATTTGGTAAGAACCACGAATCCATCCATTTACAGGTAAGATTTCTTCTAGATATTCTACGAAACCTTAAACAAACACTATTTCTGCATAAATGTATGCATATCAGGCTCTTAAATCGAAACCTGGCCGCGAGTTGACTACTCTAAGTCAGAAACTTGGTAAGAACGAATAAACCATTCATTTACAGGTAAGATTCCTTCAAAATATTCTACGAAACCTTAAACAAACCTTATTTCTGTATATTGTATGCATACCGGGCTCCAAGATCGAAACCTGGCCGCGAGTTGACTACTCTAAGTCAAAAACTTGGTAAAAATGACGAATCCATCCATTGGTGGGTAAGATTCCTTCGGTATATTCTACGAAACCTTAAACAAACCTTATTTCGAATATGCTATGTATACAATGCTCCGAGATCGAAACCCGGCCGCGAGTTGATTACTCTAAGTCGAAACTTGGTAAGAACGATTTAATCCATCCATTTACAAAGTAAGAAATATATCGTAAAATTGATAAGAAATATATCAGAATTGAACATCCCAGGTTCGAAGATTACCAGAGTTAAAATGACCATATTACCCTTACTAGAAATAAAAGTAATAAATATTATGGAGATTATCAAAATTACTAAATTATCCTTATCTGAAATAAGTAAAGTAAATATTACAGATAGTGAAAATGATCATATTACCCTTCATGGAAATTTGTGCAATAAATATTATGGAGATTGTGAAAGTGTCCTGATTACCCTTATCGAAAAAAAGTAAAGTAAATACTACTGCTTGTGAAAATGACCATATTACCCTTCTTGGAAATTAATGCAATAAATATTATGAAGACTATGAAAATGACCAGACCACACTTATCGGAAAATAAGTAAACTAAATATTATAAATTGTTAAAATCACCATATTACCCTTACTAGAAATATAGGTAATAACTATTATAGAGACTGTGAAATTTACCAGAGTACCCTTATTTGAAGTGAGTAAAGTAAATATTACAAATAGTGAAAACATTTTGTTAGTGTATTATATTTTGTTCAAGAAATAAGGTCAAAAACTTAAGATTATTTTGAGCATTACATTTTGTTTTACAACTCTTATGAAGGGTTGTCATAAAGTTAGTGTATTAAAGAACCACAAACTTGACAGAACATGTAATAGTGTAGGTATGGTTAGTGGTGTAGACTTCCATACAGGAGGTTGAGGATCAAATCCCCCCATCCTCATTTCTTCTAATTTTCTATATTTTTTAGGGCTGAACATGGTTTCGGTTTTCCGCTGGAACCGGACCGAACCAGACCAATAAGGAAGAAACCGAACCAAACCACTTACTAATGGATTGGTTATGGTAAAAAAATTTGAAAACCGACATTATTGGTTCGGTTTGGTTTGACCTGAAAACCGAACCAAAACCAATGGAAAACCAATAATTATAGGTCGCCGATTAAAATCGGATAGATTTAATCTACCTTGGTCCATCTCACACTTTGAATATGGAATTTGGAGCATGCAGAACTTAGAGTTTATGTATTTTGAATCAGAATGTGTATGTTTTGAACTATGCTTATAAACTTGAGTTATGAACTACGTTTATTTGTTAATTACATTTTGCAGGTAGGTTAAAAAAATTCAACTGTGTTATACTTTAAAAGAATTGAACTGTCAGTTTCAGAAAACTGACATACACTCGGTTTTCCATTAACCCAATGGAACAAACCGAAACCGGCTAAAACCATTAAAAACCGAACCAATGGTTAATGGATTGGTTTGGTTTAGATTTTTAGAAGCCGATAGTATTGGTTTCGGTTTTGGTTTGGCTAGAAACCGAACCAAAACCGACCATGAACAACCCTAATATTTTTACTTCAACAACACTTATAAGTGTTGTTATACATTTTTATTAAAAAAAGAAAAAACAAACCAACTTGTGAACGGTAAGGATGGTTGATGAGCTAGACGACCATGCAGTAGATTCATGTTCGAATCTCCCCTATAACCTCATTTTTTCCAACATTATATATTTTTACTTCAACAACACTTATAAGTGTTGTTGTAGGTTTCTATTTAAAAAAAAAAAAAAAAAACCGAAACTTGTGAATTGAAAGGGTGGTTGATGAGATAGACTCCATGCAGTAGGTTCATGTTCGAGTCTCCCCTCTAACATTTTTTTCATTATCATATTTTTGTGTTCTTCAACAACACTTGTCAGAATTGTGATAGGCTAAGTCACTACATATATGGAACAGAGTTGTTATAGCTAAATGGCGTCACAACTGTTTTGCTTAAGGAGTTGTCGTTTGTTTTCTTAGCGCAACCCCTTGTTTCCTAAAGGTTGGCAGTGATGATATACGACAACTCTTCCTTTGAAACCAGTTGTAAAACATAAGACTTTCTACGATGTTTAGAAAAGTGTTGTAAATCTCCAGTTGTAGATGTATATTTTTCCCGTAGTGATTGTTGGGAACATTTTTGCTAAAAGCAAGAGCTGATTTATCAAAATTGACAGCTTGCCCAGAAAACTTGCTGAATTGATCAATGATGCTAGCTAAGTTTCTAGCATCTTTAGTTCTTTCCTTGATGAAGATAAGGCAATCATCAGCAAAGAAAAGATGGGAGATAGAAGGACAATGTTTATTAGCCTTAAACCCATGAATGAGGTCATCCTGTTCAGCTTGAATTAAACTTCTAGACAGGGCTTCCATGCACAGAATGAAGAGGTAAGGAGATAATGGATCTCCTTGTCTCAGACCTCTTTGGGGATAGTAGACTTTGCCGGGAGCACCACCGAGGGGATGGAGGTAGAGACAGTGGAAATGCATTGGTTGATCATACTGCACCAATCTTGAGAGAAGCGTAATTTTTTGAGGCTATCAAGGAGGAAGGACCATTCTATCCTGTCAAAAGCTTTTGACATATCAAGCTTGACAAAGAACACAACCATCTTTTGCCTTAGTTTTCTTCATAGAGTGGATCAATTCATGAGCAATGACAATATTATCATGGATTAATCTACCAGAAATAAAAGCAGTTTGGGCAGAGATATAACTTTGTGCAAAGTTTTCTTTAGTCTAGATGCTAACAACTTAGATATAATTTTATAAGAAACATTGCACAAGCTTATAGGTCTGAAATCAGCAGCATTTCTAGGACAATTACTCTTGGGTATAAGAGTAGTAAAATTATGGTTCAATTGTTTCAAGATATACTTAGAATGGAAAAAGGATTTCACCATTTTAACAACTTTCGAGGCCAACTGTCTCCCACATTAATCGATAGAAGCCGGTGGAAAGCCATCTCGGTCCGGGGGTTGTCCATGGCTTCATGTCAAAGACAATTTGCTTAATTTCATCATTAGAAGGCATAGTGTTAACATCAGGTTCTCCTCATATGTTATGATTTTAACTATGCTAGCAAGGTAAGAATCAGAATTTTGTGGTTGAGTAGTTCTACTCATGTCACTAAAATGTCTTAGAAGCTCGGGTTTCAATTTCTTTTCTTTCATCAAGCCAAATACCCATATTATTTTGAAGAGAATCAATTTGAGTTTTTTGTTTTCTAAATTTAGCCTTTCGATGAAAATAGGAAGTGTTTCTATCATCTAAGAGTAAAGCATCATCCTTACCTCTTTGCCTCCAAAAATCTTCTTCAACATCATACCAATGTTTAAGTTTCCTTGTCAGCTCCACTACCCCGTTGTCATTAGGATTTCTAATAGTTCTAGAAATATTAGAAAGCTGAAATTCCAGGTTAGAAATCTGAGAAGTAATATTACCAAAGTGTTGATAACTCCAGTTTTTGAGGTAGAAATTAGTGTTATAAAGACAATTAGCAAGGATAAAACTAGCAGAGCCATTGGTATTACCTTTCCATTCAGCTTTAATTAGTTCAGAGCAAGTGGGGTCTCTAAACCAAGATTTGTTCACCCTAAAGGGTTTTTTTAGTATTGAACTCCATTTTGTTGGTAATGAGCATTATAGGACAGTGATCACTCCTAAGACAGGTTAAGTGATATAAATCAAGCATTTGGATAACAGTTGAACCAATCATAGGAAATGATAGCTCTATCTAATCTCTCCAAAATAAGCTCAGTACCATCTCTTCTGTTGGTCCAAGTAAAGGGGTATCCTATATAAGGCATGCTGAACATATTAAAAGAATCCAAAAGAATATTATTAGCATCAATATCATTCTGGCTATGTATGTTACCACCCTCTTTTTCATTTTAATGTAAGATAAAATTGAGATCTCCTATTACAATCCAATGGTTGTTATAGGTTGTCCTTAAGCTTCTAAGATGATTCCATTGGTTCTTTTTGTCACTAGCATTTAGAGCACCATAAATACAGGTCAAAAGAGAACTGTAATTTTGGCCGTCCAGCTTAACAATACAGTCAATCATATTCATTTGAGCATCAATAACCTGCAAATCAATTCCATATTTCCATAGCACAGCTAAACCACCCGAGAGACCTATAGGATCTAAGAGGGTTATGTTTGGGTATTTGAATCTTTTCAATAAGTAGTTCATTCTTTTAGATTGATTTTTTGTTTTGACATAAGAAGATTATGTCGTGGTTTTGGGTTACGATTAGCATATTGAGATGATTTCTTGTATTCTTGTTTCCAAATCCACAAACATTCCATGATATGATTTTCATAGTTACAGGAATAAAGTAAAAATTAATGCGAGATATGATAGGAGGAGTTTGAAATAGATAGCTAATATGCAAATTATATGCCTTATGCAGAGAATATAAAGTATTAAAAGGTTTTTTGTAAGTTACCTTATGTATTCCCTTAGTGTTGTCAAAAAGTTTCTCCTTTGTTGTGAGTCCATCTGGAGCTTGTGTTTCCAATTGTCCTCCATCATGAGAATTTTTGCTTGTGCCAGCTTCAGTTGGATCTTGGGGAGAGGTGAGCCTTAGTCTTTTTCCCAATCTTGTTGAGTCATTTGCATCTTCTAGTTGAGTCATTTGCATCTTCTAGAATTCAAACTACCTAGAAATAGAATTCCATCCTTCAAAATTTATGTGTTTGGCATGATTATTGATGAAATTGATAATTGCATCATTCTTCTTTTTCAAATGTTTATCTTTTCAAAAGATTTATTTATTAATATATTATTTGCTGATAAATTTATTTGTGAATCAATGAATTTCTTTTAAAAATTTATTTTGAATTAATTTTTAATTTATGTAATAATGTATATTTTAATAATTACTACATAAAATACTAGTAAATTAATAAATGTGATATTAGTAATGATATAAATATAATATTATTTACATTAATTTTAAATATATTATTAATTACATATAACATAAATATAATATAATATTAGTTAAATATAGCATAAATATGATATAATATTAATTAAATATATTATAATAAAATATTTATATCATTACTAATATTATATATATATAATATAAAGAGATTGTCCATCAATAAATCATGAAGCGCGAGTAGTTCTCTTGTGGGTGCCGGCCATGTTGCCGGATGGGACCAAGTGGTGCATTCAATAAGGTAAGTTATTTTAGTAGCAAATGATGGATCTAGTTATCTCTTTTTTCCCGGCATGTTTAGCAAGTATTTTCTTCTGTTTGCGATTAATTTTATAGTTTAATTCTCTCGTTTATTCTGGGTTTAAAATCTTTGGTAGCTTGTTTTAAAAAGTGATGATTATTATTAGTCTAGTTATTTGAGTGTCTTCTTAGAAAATCGGGCTTCTAGTTTTTCCTTGGGTGTCTTTTGTTTTCCGGCTGGTTTCTTTATGATGGATGTCTGTTGTTGGATCGTAATGGTCCGATGTTTGTGATAAGATTTTAAGAAGCAATTTTGGAGTAGAAGAATAGTTTATGGGTTGCTATTCTCAAATTTAGTAGTAAAGTTTTTAAAGTTTCTCTGTTCGGTCGATCATCGGAGTCGAAGAAGATGAGGATCGGTCGAGTTTGTGTTTGAGAATCGGCGTCAATCGGTATGTGAGGGGGTCTCGCTGATTTTCTCGCGTGA
Organism: Papaver armeniacum; assembly: GCA_023531295.1. Lineage (NCBI taxonomy): Eukaryota > Viridiplantae > Streptophyta > Magnoliopsida > Ranunculales > Papaveraceae > Papaver > Papaver armeniacum. Next base: position 303,528 of record JAJJWW010007198.1, read on the forward strand.
TTATGAAATCAAATGTAAGCACAACTCGCCTGCAAAACCCTAAGCACAACTCGCCTGCAAAACCCTAAGCACAACTCGCTTGTTAATCTCTTCCTCCTTTTCTCACATCACCACCACCATCATCTCGATGGGTTAGGGTGGTGGGAGCTCGTCTCTTCGCTTAAACCTTAGTTTAAACCTTGGTTAAACCCTGGTTTCCTGCGCTGAGAACAATTTTATTTTCTTAGTTAGTTGTGTGTACAGTTTGTTTCTTCGCTTAATTTCCATTTTGTTTGGATTTCCCTGGTTTACCACGAGAATTATTGGGTTTTATTGGTCTTGGTTCCTACAGCAATCGACTGCAGAGTTGCAAACTCTTCCCTTAGGTTTTGTACCGAATGGCGACTACGAGACAAAGGAATTATGTTTTGCCCTTTCAAATATTTCCCACGGGTGTCCAGATGGGGATTGGTAGTAAGGGCTTTGCGGGTTTAGTTCCTCATTTGAAAAGGCTACATCTCTCCGCAAAATACGTAACGGAAGAATGCTCTTCAGGTGTAATTACAAATGACCCGAATGTATTCAAGCAGCTTGGAAGATACTTTGCGGACGTTGAAACAATGGTTATGCTTCGACTGTATGAGCATCCAGGCTTGGAGAAGGGCATGCAAACATGAGGGAGACGCTGATGTTAGGCCTGCAACATGTGAGGTGACCGGAGATGTGGTAGAACTAATAGTTGGAGTGTCTCGGCCTGGCTTGATCTCAATGCAGTTAGGGGACGATGAATTTGAGTTAAATGTTGGGACTGCATGCGCTTTTCAGGCTCCCATTTGCACGGTGAAAAGCATTCCCAAAGGGTGTAGAATGGCATTTTCCCATGTTCTAAAAGCATCACTACTGAAAGTTGCGGCAGAACCTAAATCAGCCAGGAATTTGATTATTTTGCTGCTGCTACCTCGTTGTACGTTGCGGGTTTTTAGACCTAAAAATAGGACAGAGCGCAAGTATGGAAGCCGTAAAATGATGCAGCAGAAACAAATATTAAGAGCTTTGGCAACCTGGAGTGAAACAGGGGAGTTCAGAAGCTTGTTAGTGAGGTGCTGCAAGTACAACGAACTGGTGGGGTTAAGCTTGAGGAAGAGGAAGAAGTTGACAAGGGGCGCACCAATGTTTGATGCTTGCGCAAATTGGAGATGGTCACTTTATCATGCTGCGATTAAAGCCCCGAGTTCTTCAGAGTGGCGCTATACAATGCAGATACAATGAAAGCCCTTGAAGATAAACACCCATTCATGCCCCCCACACACACACACGTAAACCATCTCGTCCCCATCGAACGAAACACCCTTACTGGCTGAAGAAGGCACTATCCTAAGCTATATTAAATCGTTTCCCAAGGGAACTTCGTGTGGACGGGATGGCCTCCGGGCACAACATTTGTTGGATGCCTTTTGTGGGGAAGGTTCTACTGTGCCAGCTGACCTAGTCACGGCAATAACAAGGGTTATAAATTTATGGTTGAGTGGCAGATGCCCACTTATTCTGGCGGAATTCATTGCTTCTGCACCTTTAACCCCTCTTTTAAAGCCAGACAAAAGCATTCGTCCTATCGTTGTTGGGACGATTTGGCGACGTCTTGTGTCCAAAGTAGCAATGAAGGGGGTTGGCAAGGACATGGCAGCTTACTTGCGGGATTTCCAATTCGGGGTGGGTGTTTCAGAGATGCGGAGGCCATCTTACATGCCGTCAACAGTTTGTTAATAAGCATCATACAAATACTAGCCTCTATGCTAACCGTAGACTTCACCAATGCTTTCAACCTTGTTTACCGCTTTGCCTATGCTCTTTGAGGTGCGTGAGACTTTGTCCATCTATATCTCCGTGGGTAGAGTATTTATATGGCCAACCGGCAAGACTGTATGTGGGGTACTATCATATATATTCGTCGACAGGGGTTCAACAAGGGGATCCCTTAGGTCCTTTGTTGTTTGCCTTGGTGCTCCATCAGATTATAACCAAGATAAATGAACAATGCACATTATCCTTACAGGCTTGGTATCTTGATGATGGTACTATCATTGGCGATACTGTCGAAGTGGCGAAAGCTCTTGCTATTGTCCAGACAGAAGGGCCTGGGCTGGGGCTTATACTGAATATTAAAAAAACAGAAATTTTTTGGCCCTCTTGTGATGAAAGAAAGGTAAGAGATGGGAAGTTTCCTGCCGAGATTTCAAGACCGACTAAGGGGGTCAAATTATTAGGGGGTGCAGTTAGTCTCGATGATGAGTTTGTGAAAGGGCTGGCCATTAGGAGAGCAGGGAACGCAATTGAGTTGATGCAGGTTTTATCCAAGCTACGTGATCCTCAGGCTGAATTGTTACTCCTACGTGCATGTATGGGTATCTCTAAGTTACTTTTTGGGCTTCGTATTTGCAGCCCAGAATACACTACGGAGGCGGTAGATATTTTTGATAGAGGCTTGAGAGAGATGATAGAGGGCATTGTGGTTTGTGGAGGTCCTTTCTTTGGGGAGTTACAATGGAGGCTATCTACCCTACCTATAAGATATGGAGGTCTTGGTTTATACACGGCTAAGGAGGCATCTCAATATGCTTTTCTAGCATCGCATGTGCAATCTTGGGGGTTGCAGGATCACATACTCAGGGACAGTGGAGTGGAAGGCATGGATAATAATTTTTATATGGCTTTAGAGACCCTGCAAGCAACTCTTCCCTATCAAGACTTTTGCCTTTCACCAATAAAGACACCGCCCCCCTTAAAGCTCAAAGCACCTTGGCGAGTGCCCTTTTTGATAAAGCGGTTAAAGATTTGGACAGGGTTTACGAGTTATCGGATAGACAGAAAGCAGTTTTTGGTTGTCTACAAGCAAAGACACGCCCAAGATTTTCTTCTTGCTATCCCTATTGAGGGTCTTGGATGTAAGATGTCTCCCTTGGAATACCTGGTCAATCCCTAAGTACAGATTACATGATTCCCTTTATACCCTTCGATGCACCAGTGCCCGGCTTGCATCACAGGGTGTTTAGACACATACGGGGAACATGCAGTTCATTGTAAGGTGGATCATGGGTTTAAATATAGACATGACCATGTGAGAGATACCTTGTATGACGTATTATGGAGGGCTGGTATTTCAGCAAAGAAAGAAGCGGCTGTCAACTTTTTGACATACCCACTTGAGGGGAGATCAACACTCAGGCCAGCTGATGTTCTTATTTTTGGCTGGGCTAATGGGAAACATGCGTGTGTTGACCTTATTGGGGTCTCACCGTTAGTAGGCATTGGACATGGGTCTTTCACAGTTGGGCAAGCAGCGTTGAGGGCTGCTTCAGGTAAGATAGCGAAGCATGAGAAAGCATGTATCGATAATGGGCATGTTTTTATCCCCTTTGCCTTTGATACTGTTGGGTACCTGGCTCTAGAGGTGGCTGGACTTCTCACGAGAGTTCAGAAGGTCATGCACAGTAATGTCATGACCCCGGGTTCGAGAGAGTTTGTCTTTAAAAGGATAGGATTTTCAATTCAAAAAGGCCTTGCGGCGCAGCTTGTTGCTCGCTTGCCTGCTATGTAATTTTTAGATTTAATTTATAATTATGAGTTACTAATGTAAGTATTAGGATATGAAATACTGCCTGTTTTCGATGTTGGGAATTATAAGAAAAATTAAAAAAAAAAATAAGAAAAAGAAAAGCTTTCTGTAGTTTACGTGGGCTAGGAGATTTAGTAACCATGTGTAGTATTATGTGGTTGGTTGTTCATCAAATTTTCTCGGTTAGTGGTTAGTAGACATGAAGACATCCTGTGAGTCCCAACTTCAGCCTTTTCGTTTCTCTAGAAGACTTGGTTTAAATTCATTCTTTTTTTATCCTTGTTAATTAATTAATCTTTATTTGGTCCTCGTTAATTAGTTAATTTTCATTTGGTCCTCGTTAATTAATTATTTTAATCCTTCATCATTTTGGGCTGTGCTAATCAAGTTTAACTTACCCGGTCACTTTATCTTTCCATCGAATTTTCAATGCGAGGGAATTAGTTATTTCAATCTCTTTTTGGCTATGTTCTGTCCGTGAAGAAGAAACGGTTTACTCTTCTTTCTTTTTGCCAGGTAGTGTTTTTTATGATTTTATCCATCATTTTGCCATTTTACATATACCCTTATTGAGTCACAATAGTCTCTGGTCTCGTTTTCAGCTTAGGCATGGCACTTCATAATTCCTAATCCTTTTATTCGGTCGTTTTCCACTTTTAAAGGCTGCTTAAACCTTATTAGTAGAATACTTCCTTTGTTGAACGTAGAATAAATAAATCCCCCTTTGTTGGCCTTTTCAACCTTGAAAGCACACTAAAACCTTGTTCACCCTTACCCTCTCAATCTTTTTATTTAACCTCTTACATCAAAACCCATCTTAAACAGTATATTTAATCCTCATAATGACTATTCTAGCCTAGAATTATCAAGGCATAAACCTCCCATTTTCAATTCAACAGTTAAAAGGGTTAGTATCTCTTTACAAACCTAGCATATTATTTATCTCTGAAACATTAGCTAATGACCAACATATAAGGAGACTATCACAAACCCTCCAATTCAATAATTACTTCTCGGTCCCAAAAATTGGAAGGCGAGGCGGACTATGTCTGATGTGGCAAGATAACCAAAATATCCAAATTATATTTCACTCACAAAATTACATACATACAAAAGTTACTCCACCACCCCCAGAGCAACCGTGGTTCTTCACGGGTATCTATGGGCCACCGCATCCGGATACAAGGAAAAATTTGTATGAATTCCCAACAATCTTTAGTAACATCAATCCTTTCATTCCTTGGCTATTGGTAGGAGACTTCAACGACGTCTAGATCAATCGGAAAAAGAAAAGAGGAAGGCGGGTAACATATGCTCAATCTCAGCCTCTACTCACTCTCATGGATCAAATGGGTTTTATAGATTTGGGATTCCAAGGAGACCCTTACACTGACGGACAACCAAATGGGGCAAGATAATATTCTAGAAAGATTAGATAGAGCTTTAGCAACCCAACTTTGGCGAACGGCAAATCCACATGCGGCAGCTTACTCATCTTCCAAGAATAGCATCCGATCACGCCCCAATTCTACTACAAAGGAAAGCAATGGATTGGCAAGGAACAAAACTACAAATTTGAACACCTATGGCTCTCATCCCCAACTCAAGCAAATAGTTGAATCGGCATGGGAGCAACAACAAGATAGTGAACCTACCCTCGGCCTCCAATTAAAACTCATAACAACCTAGGACAAACCCTCTTAGAATGGAACAAACAAACCTTTGGTCACCTACCAACTATGATCAAGAAATCAATTTGCCAAGATAAATCACGTACAACATCAATGTGCAACCCAATCGGGCTCCGACTTAGAATTCTGGCTACATCAAGAAAAACAGCTAAGAATAAATCATGTAGAACCCTTACAATGTCATGCGACATACTGGAAAAAAAAGATCTAGGATTCAATGGTTACAATCGGGGGATCTCAACACAACCTTCTTCCATACTAAAGCTACTATCCACAGAGCCTGTAATAATATACAACAATTACAAGATCCACAAAACAACCTGGATTAATAAGAAGGAAGACGTTATTCAACTCATTCTAGATCACTACGCAAAGAATATACGGCTCCTCCTACAATGATTGATGAAGACCTTTTCGAAATATCATACCAAGATTAACTCCCGCATAATCGGACCTACTCACAAAGGAAGTAACTACAACGGAAATCAAACAAGCCCTCTTCTCCATAAATTCGAAAAGTGCTTCAGTCCAAATGGCTACACAAGTAAGTTTTTCAAATTTTTCCGAAACAACTCATCACCAATTGATAGCAATGGTTCAAGTTTTTTAATAACCTAAATATTCATCCTCTCATGAATCACACAAACATAACACTAATACCTAAAATTGACCATCCTTCAAAACCATCTCGGTTGGACCATAGCACTCAGTAACGTCACTTATAAAATCATTTCAAAATTCTAGTCAACCGAATTAGACCACTTCTCCCATTCTTAATAAGCCCTTATCAAAGTGCTTTTGTCCCACAAAGATCAATACACGATAACATAGCGATTGCTGGAGAACTCTTTTATCATATCAAAACCTCTACCCTAACCAAAGATCCTAAAATAGCTCTCAAACTTGATATCCGGAAAAGCCTATGACACTTAGATTGGGGATTCATCAAAACTCCTTTACAAAACTTGGATTTCCACCAGCCTTTATAGACTACATTATACTATGTGTCACATCGATTTACATACTCAATCAACATCAATGGTACACCCCATGGCTACATCACCCCAACTAGGGTATCCGACAAGGAGACCCGCTATCTTCCTATATTTTTATTATATATTTGAAATCTTATCTACAAATCTAGGAAACCTACAAAACCAAAAAAAGTCATCTGGGACTCAACATATCAAAAAAAACACCACTCATTATTCATTTAATGTATGCGGATGACTTATTAATCACATACAAAGCTTCCAATCATAGTAACCAACACCTTAAAACCCTATTGCACTTATAGCACATCTCACAAGTGTATAATTAATATTTATAAATCAAGAATCATCCTTCACCCAACCAAAGTAAACCATATTCAACAATTCTTTAATATGTCGGCTACTTTAAAACCTCCAATCTATCTAGGAGTCCAATTCAAACAAGGAAGGGCATCCAACCAAACCTTCGCCCCCTACTACAAAGATTAGCCCAAAAAAAGCCAAAGGATGGATGACAAAATGCTTAACCCTAGCTTCTAAGACCCACTCATCAAAACCTCCCTAATTCCCACCTCAAACCACATTATGCAAACACAAAATCTACCCAACAATATTCATAAACAAATAGATCGTATCACCAGGAATTTTTTCTGGGGACATGACTCAACCATTAAAAAACTTCACCCTATAGGATGGGATAAAATAACAAAACCAATATCCGAAGGAGGATTCGGAATAAGGAAGAGCAGTGATCATAATAAGGCACTACTCATGAAGAGAATCTGGAATCTACATGAACAACCTAACTCTATATGCGAAGTCTCTTCAATTGCAAAAATATCTTAACCAACAACCAATTTCTACAGGCATTAACTCCATAACCTCCTCCTCCAGTCCTCAATGGAGACAACTAGCAGCAATTGTCCCTACCATGCAGCACTTGATATTCCATCATATTGGAAATGGATTATCAACTCCGATAGAAGCCAATTAGATTCCACACTCAACAACCCTAGACCAATCACAATGCTACCCAACTCGAATGGTAGCAGATATTATAGACCCAATTTCCCACTCCCGAGATCACGAAAAATTAAGTTCCCTTCCCAATACCATAACCCAAAAATCATGAACATCCACCTACCCCAAAATGCCACTCAGACAAAATTATCCGCCACACTCAAAACTGGAAACTACACCACCTCATCGGGATATAAATGTCTAACACATGATCAACCAACTCACACTCCTCTACCACCCACCAAATTGATCTTATGGACTTTACCATGTCCACCAAAAATTGGCTTCTCTTGTGGAAAGCCATCAATGAAGGATTACCAATTAACCTTCTCACTCTTACATCACATCCATTTGACCAACTCGGACATATGTCCCGGATGCATTGATCCGAATTAGCAAGTCACCTTCTAATTCTTTGTCTAATGACAACTACCTCTTGGAACACCTTACTCACTCAACTATCTATTTCATCAAACTCCAATCCCCCTCACTTTCACCATTACGTCTCGCATTTACCATTTCTCAAATCTTACAACAACCTACATCAACTTATGTAATCTCTTATTACTGTTTCACTACACCAAATCAATTTGTTTTGAGACACATATTTCCGTTGTTATGAATTTAAAAGACATAAATAAGTGTCTCAAATCGTATGTTCTAACGCTTTGAGACGGATAAAGTGACACTTATAATTGTCTCTTAATTAATTAAAGAGACGATTTTTTAAGCGTCTCTAAAATCGTTAGCGACACTTTATTATTGCGACAGATAAATTAATTAAGAGACGTTTATTCGTGTAGCCTTAGTTTCAAAGGCAACACATAAATATCTCTGTCTCAAAATATTTTGCCACATATAGATTTTTGTTTAATACACTTATATCCGTCTCAAAATTAAATTAGCTTTTAAAAAAAAAATATTTTTCAATTTGGATTTTCCTAATCAAATATCCCGCACTCGCACATTTCATTTTCTCGCACTCGATACAGCACCTAGCCAAACCATTCCATTTTCCATCAAATTTGAAATACAAAAGCACAATCCATAAATGATCAATTTCACAACAATTACATATGTAAAATACTCAAAATTATACAAAAAATAGTTACTTTTGTAAACTGATCAGTCTCTCACTACAATGTTGGATGAATAAAAATTAGCTACTTATATAATACACGCAAGTCTCTCACTCACTACTCTTCGGATCAAAGTTGAGCATATTTTGGTATTGAATAACATCATACTTCCTCTAAACTTGTTCAGCCTAATATCATGGGACTTCATCTACATTATACAGAAATTAAGAAAGGAATTACCTACAACTTGTTGAATCCCACTACTCATAATTAAGATGGAACGTATCTGACATAAGTTTGAGGTCTCGAACAACTACAAGCCCACTTGCGCCTCCCCGCACGGCCAACTTCCTTGTCTAAACCAGTTCCAGGGAACATAACACCTATATCCTTTACATTTTGTTTGTAATTCAAGAAAACAAAATCAAAGAAAAGATGTAAACACATGAGTGACAACCTTGATGTAGATCTTCAAATCAATCGCTTTAAGATCGAGTGAGACAAGTACCAAATGTAGAGGCACTTGAAGGATCAAGCATGCAGTTTGTGGTGTTGTGAAGTACCTCTTTACCATTTGATACAGAAGCTTGTAATTACTAAGTCGGATAAAATGCCAACCGCAAAGAATGCCACTTTGACAAAACGATCTCAAAACATGAGACGTTGAAGGAATGTGATCTTTTCAATAACACATACATCATTCACTACGAGAACTCCTGTAACCCAATCTCAACGAAGTGGCTCAAACATATAGAACATGTGTGGCAGCTGGCTTAGCACCATTCTGGGCCTTATAGCCATTGTTCCCAATTGCATCTCCAGAAGTGTAGCTCCATTCGACTAAAGATCTAGAACCTAAGGTGGAATCTTATGTGGAAGAAAACTCGTTATTTCGAAATGCTTCCTCTGAGCATAAGTTTCATCTTCGGGGTGAGGACAAGGACTTCCGTCTGCTCCACCTCTATAATGTCTCTCAAATTCTATCTAAAACCGTAACTTATAACTATCATGTGCCAAGAATTTACTGTGATCCGACTACTCACTCAACTAATTCTTTGGCGATAGACCCAATAAGCATTTCATTCATAGGTCATCTGCAGAATACACCAAACACAACAAAGTTCAAAGCCAAGACAACAACAATAAAAATAAAAACAAGGATTACAACATTACCAACTGGTAACTCTATGAACCAAAACATATCAATAGCATTATAGTATTTCAAACACATGATTGTGAGTTCAACAAAGGAAACCGATCTTTCGCTTTCGAGACTGAAAATAAACATCATTTATTAATAAATGAGAAACGAAAAGTAATAACACTAAAACAAGACTCAGTGACTACCTATCCAAACATGGGATCCTAAGAGCCATTCCAAGAACTTAATCTTTCTTATAGTATAGGATCCATTCCTACAGTCTACCCAACATATTAATTAAACTTAACCATGACCATCTCATTCATAGCCATCCATGCTACAATACACACATACTTCAACTGGGTGCACTATATCATGTGAATCCCAAACGTCGTCTACATGTACCAAATAAAGTTCCCCCTTTATAAACATAAAAACAACTTTGATTATAATAGAAAATTAAAGTTCAAGACTAGCTTTTCATTGTGCAGGGTAAAATTGGAGAAATCGACTACAAGAACATAGTGTAGGATAGAATTGACCTGAAAATACCACTTGTGAGCAGCTCTCCTTAATGTCCACCAACCAGTGAATCAAATAAAAAAGATGCAAAGCAAAGTAGTTAATCCGAGTAAAATAGATCCTTTCCCTCCTCCTTTATCTAGGGCTTGGGACCGGGCAAGTGCAAGCATTAGCGGAGTTAAAAAGGTTTTGGTCAAACACCAAATTAATAAGATATATTATATTGAGTAAATATAGGCGGTTACATACCCCAAAAAAACATATCCTCGTTGTGATAGACAATACAACTAAGGCTGAAACAAACAAAAAAGGAAACTAACAAGCAAATTCTTAGATGCAACAAGTGGAATTTTCCATGTGCTAGTGTCAAACCTATCCTTGTTGCGCAAAAGAAACAAATAGAGTAGAAATAACAAAAAGAACAAAAAAAGAAGGAAATACTATTGTTAGGTGCCAACGGGTTGCTATGCTTGTGTGGAACCTATCATCATTGCGCAAAAGAACACAAAAAGAATACAAACTAGGAAGATATTACTCCTCGATTGGCATCGATTGCAACCTAGCTGCAGACCACACCACCCAAGTAGGGATTTCGTGTCTCTCAAATGCACCCATCCATTTCCTTGTGGACCATCCCATACTAACGCAGACTGATCATACACTTCCTCGATAAAAGACCTCTTTTCTCGTTGGCATCACCTTTCTAGAATGACAATAATCGCCAGCGATACACCCCGATGCACTTGCTTTTTCCTCTATTATCTAGCATTTCAACTTGCAAGGAAGGAGACTCATTACTTAAACTGTCGGCATGATCCAAGTTATCATCAGTTGGGTGACCTAAGAGAGAATTGGACCCTTTTTCTTGGCTGGGAGTTCACACGAGTGATGATGTAGGTTCCTTGCGTTTGTGCAGGTCAAAAATCTCCTAATAACAAGAATAGATAAAATCATTACATATTAAATGCTGAACTTGGATATCCTACTTCACGAACAACAAGTTAAAACTTACCTTCACCGCGCTACCCAAGGACCCCAATTCACCTTCAATTTTTCTCAGAGTTTAAGTGCATTTTCATCATCTCTTTGGTGAAGGGCAAAGACTCCCAGTTGCTTCCATTTCAACTTGCTTCTTTGACATATGAGATGAGTAGCCACGAATACCACCATTTTGCTTTTTTCCAAACACCTCTCAAGTTCATCCAAATCACATTACTAGAGCTGGGATGCTTTCCTTTTGCTTTGTTCCTCTCAAAGCCTCACTTACTTTGTTCTCGCATTTTCACATACTCCCAATATTATATTAGAATAAAGATCAAAAAGCTCCAAAATAGTAAGTGTTAGTAACTTATATATGTTTCAATGCACTAGGATGGACACTCTCGTCACGTCTTACATGTCCATATAACCATTTCTCTGTAGTAGAAGGTGGTACCACTCTTCGCCAGGTTCATCCTACAAATATAGACATGTGGTTATCTACAAATACCAAGAATTGAAGATAAACAAGAAAGATCATGAGCATGAGTACTTACCAACTTATGCTTCTTGTTATGGTATGTGCATCTCCCAAGTGTGTGGTGGACAGTTTGCTTTGCTTTGCTTTCGCATTAACCTTATTCTTGCTATCTTTTCAGATTCTTCTCCATATCAACAAATTCCTCCCGGATATATGGATCAATCCCAAGTGGAACATCTGCTCTTGCGCTTCAGCATTTTCGGGTGAGTTCTGAAGTGGTTCTTCATCTACCTCCTCGGGTATGTCGATTCTTCCTCACTTACTTGCTCTTTTTCTTGCTCTTTGTTACGAGCAAGAACTCGTTGCTTTAATGCCTCGCCTTAACTCATATTTGAATCTCTGTAAAAGGGTGGAAATGATGCTTCAACAATTTTGCGGCGGGATCTGGGTCCATATTGAATTCAAATTCTCCCTGGTACACACATTAAGATCAATAGAGATAGTCACCAATACGATCAATAGAAATAGTCACCAATACGATCTAATCTATCATATTCATACAATATTGTAACATAATTTTGTGTTATACCTTCAAAGTGATCCATACGTCATCTTTAAAATTGTCCGGCACACACCTCCACTCCTTGTGTGATATAGGAACACGACTCTGTATGAGCTCTCCAACCCTAGTAGCGAATATCCCAATAGCAATCCTATCTCCTATGACCTTGCCAGCAAAATTAACAGTGATAAACAACTTCGGCTTTTTTGATTTGCTGGCTGCGGGCTCGGGATGAGGTAGTAGTCGAACGAGACGGGATCGTAACCACTTCGACTTGATTCCATTCTACTTTGCCAAAAGAAGAAGTGAAATCTTGGTCAAATGATAAAACAATCAAGTAATGTAAGAAGTTAAGAACCAATCAACACTAAACTGCCACATTCAACACAACCACATTCACAAAATGAAAACATAACCACATTCATAAAACAAAAATAACTACCATATTAGATTATAAGGTACTAAATTTGTTGTGAAATGAAATATAAAAGACTAACATTCCTATAATCTAAACTACGACACCATCAGAATCCCGTTGAACTAACAACCCAGCCAAGTTGGGCTCATCCGCAATTACAGATTGAATTTCTTCAAAATTAGGCTTTAACAAATCGTCAACATGTCTTGCCATACCCATCACGAAAGTGAAGCACAATGACCAATCGATTCTTCAAACTGGAGAATAAAAAAACTTATTTGGCCTCAAAATCCATTATTGCAGGTTCATCATAGTAGTTATCTATACTTTTGAACCTATTTAAGTTTACCATCACTGTGTTTGAACTGGGAAAGTTTACACCCAAGGCTCTTGTTCTCCACCTTCACCCAATCACAAAGAAAAGACTACCTCGTAAATTCTGTGGTAGTCAACCTCCAAAATTTGACGAATCACACCATAATACTTGTACTCTGATCCTGTGGGTTCTTATCTTTTTTGCTTGCCCCGAATGTAGTAGTAGCTTCCATCCAGTCCCACTGTCTGTGTAATGAATTTCTCCTCGTCTGACTTTTGCCGAGAACATATAACCATTCACCCGATACTTCTTAAACTTTTTGCTCCAATTGGTCCCCGCACATAGCGCCATAATTTCCCATTCATCTTGCGTTCTGTCACCAACTGCAAGCAGTAAGAACTTTTTAGTAAAGAACATAGACCGTTATAGTATGTAAACATCTAACAAGTTCTTAGAATGACTGAAGTTCATAACCAGCTTTTAGTTTTGGTTTCAACAGTGAGTTGACATTATACCGAGAGGATCCGTTAAGAACCGAGATCAATTACCAATACACCTCAAAAGCAAGTACTTGATAAGGGCCTTCAAGTCTAATTACTTAAACCAACAATCTCGAAATATCTCGACCTTAATTTGAAGTCATTATATAAGTGAAGTTCCTATATATGTCAAGGCTGTGTTATCTTTCGTAAAGAGATTTCATATATCATTCCATTATTCATTCAAATGTCAGTAGTTAACGACATAAATTGAGTACCACGGTATTTAGTACCACAGTTGGGGAATAAACTTTCACACACCTTCTTATACAACCACTTGATGAAATTTGTCTGTCGCTCCACCTCGCTGATTGAGTTCTTTTTCCCATTTAAATTAACTGGAAATTTCACGTAATACTCACCGCAATTCAATTAGTTGTTAGAACTATTAGTACCAAAAATATAAGAAATGATGATATAAAATGGTATCATAAAGATAACCCACCTATAGTACTCTGCTACACCTTCCACTAGTGGAGAATGGGGTTTTTCTGACCCACATCCTCGACCCTCGATGACGGTCAATGGACCATGGACAAGTCAAAACGATGGAATTTGATATAATAAAAATGCGGAGCACATCGAGAGGGTTAATACGGAGGTGGAGAATAAGGTTTTTTAATTCGGTTTACGTGACCTACTTTCTATGCTAAAGTTATCTTTGGGAAGCCTCTTCTCTCCATTAAAAACCTATCTATATTTTTCTTCTCTTCCATTCTTTCTTCTCTCTTTCACAGCCCAAGCTTCCTTGAAGAAAATCATTATCTTTTTCATCTACCAAGATCCATTTGTTATCTACAAAGAGATCTTCATGAAACAAAGCAAATCACCACTATGAAGCAAGAATAAAAACCATTTTATTCTTTATCTCTCCGTGATCAACTTTGTATAATTATGTTCGATGTAAAACCATTTTCTTCAATCTAAACTCAAAACCAGTCTTCTTCAACCATTTTATTTTTATCTCTTTAAGATTTATTAATTGTTCATCTTTTTTTTTTCCGCGTGGTTTCATTTATGCAACTTCGACAACTGACTTTGGCCTTTGAAAATGTAATTTTTCCTCTTTTCTATTTGTTTTGGGATTTGTTTGCTATTAATGTTTTCAATCTCTTTTTGATGTTCTCATAGGAGTATTAACAAGACCAATTATCATCCTCGTTAAATTTCTAGAATAGTCTACGGAGGACTGGGTTTTTGGTTTCACCTTCACCAAAATTGAAGAATCAATTGATTTACCAAAAGAAGGTAAAATTGATGGTTCAAGTTTCATGATTATTTCTATCCCCTTACATGTAATTTTTATTTAAATGGTTTGATTTTGATTCAATTTGATGAAATTGAAATTTAATGATTTATTTTGGTTTATCTTGTAGGAAATTACAAAGTCTCTTTGAACAATTATGCGCTGATTCACTATGGTGTGATAAAAAAAAGGGTTCATATAGCATGCAACTTTACTTTTAAGAGATCTGAGGTTTGGTTTTTAGCTTTTCTTCTCCTCTAATTTAGGTTTTTTTTTCCTAATTTTTTTTTAATTGATGGTAATTCTGCATTAAGTTGTTCTGTGTTGTTGTAATGGTGCTCGTCCAAACACCTTTGTACTTTGTGTGTCTGATGAATGAACTCTTATGTGAAGTTCGGTTTTGTAAGTGATAAGTGATAAAGTTCTTAAACTGAAAGACTAATAATTGAGTTACTTGGTCTCAGGTTTGCCAATATAGGATATGGTGATAAGTAAGTGTTGAGAACCATGCTTCACCTCTCAATTTTATCACAATTTTATATTACGAATCTGTGTATTTGTGAATCTAATAACTGTTGTTGTGATTTTGTTGCAGTAAGGTTCTCAAGGATTTTTGTTCGTGTTGGGAAAGTGATGAGAAACTCCAAAGTTAGATATATAAGACATGGATATTGTTGCCTCTCTAGTGGCCACGCCTTGGTAAGATGTTTTCACATTTAGTTTTTCTTATCCTTTTCACTGTGGACTTTAAATTGTCCGATTGATATTGCTTAGTGGTGAATATAACCAAGAGTCTATCTTTCGCTTTTTCAAGTTGCATCACATCACCATGATATTTGAATTTTGTAATATCTTCAGACATTTATGTTTTGTACTTACTGGGTATTTTTCAAAGTTATCAGGGAAGGAGCCACAAAGAAACCTCTGTATTTAAGGGACCCTGGACAACCAACCCCTAGTATTCGATTATTTAAGGGACCCCGACAACCAACCCCTAGTATTCGATAACTCTTAATTCGAGTAAGACTATTTGTATCCACTTTGAATTTTATCTATTTTTTAAGAATACCTGTGTTATATGTCACATAAGGTAGTAGGATATATTGGTTAATGATACTAATGTTTGTTTTTTTTTTTTCTTCATTTGATTCTTTATAGGAGCTTCTAGGTGGAAAAAGGAACGCTTTAATCCAACTCGAACTCGATACATTTCTTGATCGATCCCGTTCCCGGCTCTTTGCCGACAAATATGCAGGTTTGTATTATATGTCATAATCCACTAGCATGCATCACCATCTTTCTTAAAAATAATTATGGATAATGGATTTATAAAACCATAACTTAGAAGAGTCTACTACACAAAATTCATTAATATTTCAATGTTTAGGATAAGGAAGCTATCTTTTGCTAACTACGCTTGTGCTCACATGAAGCTATCTGAATTGGGGTAGGTTTATAGAATTATTAATTTTGAAACGACTGAAACCCAATTTTTTCTCATTTAGTTTTTTTGTGGCTTGGATTTCTATGTCACCATATTTATTTTTCTTTAATAAAGTCAAAAAAGACTTTTGAACTAAGCACAAGTGACTTCCATTTTTGTTTACTTATCGAACCCTCACCTGAATTGTGCACTTAGCACTAAAGAGCATACAAGGAAAACTGTAAAACAATTTTATTACATGACAAAAGTTAGTGAACTGTGTCTATAAAGGAATCAATTCCTACAAACGGTTTAGTTACTTTTCATTTTTTTCTCCTTATCAGAACCTTGCACCTGAATTGTGTCGTTAACATCAAGGAGAATACAAGGAGGAGGAAGTACTGCAAATGCTTTAATTTGTGTTGCTTGCCAAGGTCTGTTCCGCACAAAAACCAGTCTCTTAAACCGTCTCCTTGTATCTTTATTGCAGGCCATTCCAAAACGAGCCTAATGTTCCATGATAAAATCTCTTGCAAAATAAAGATACTTACGAACCTTTGTTTAGTTAATCTGTTCAATCATAGTCATTAGTATAGTTGTGACTATCTTCTTTGTTACTTTTCTTCTTTCATGCATTTTGAATTTATGTTGTCGTAATATTTGTTTCATTCTGTATGACTATGTGTCAACAAATTAACCTAGCTACGGATTCAGATTATTTTTGGTTACCATGCTTAAATGTGAATTAGTAGAAGTGTTTTGTGAAATGGGTATTACTTGGTGTGTTATTTTTTCAAATTTTTAATTTCATTATTTTTATTGAAAATTCGGTTTGTTTACATCTTCTAGATTGAATATTCTAACTTATTATATACTATTTTCAGTGCCTTGAATGATTGCCGATGGATTACTCTCTTGGTGGTGGAGTGTGAAATCCACTACCGTTGTTTACCCCGTGGTTTGCTATAAGGTACTTAATGGAGTTTGAGTAGCATGTATAGTGTTTTGAAAATAATTAAGTTGCTTAACAAAGGTGGGAATGAGCTCCTTTTTTTTAGTCAACTCCAATGGAGTGAGGTATTACTAGAATAAGTTGTCAATGGTTGTTGGTTCGTTGTATCCAGTGAGTCCGACTCTTTCACAAGCCATTCACTCATTAATTTTTAACTGTTACATTAGATTGTTTTGTAACTAATGACTGTCAAAACTTGTGGGACCGGCAGGTTGTTCTGTAAAGGTGATGTGGCCGGCTCGATTTCACAATGGAGCACATAACTCGGGACTACAGTGGTTGTAAGTCATTTTTCTACAAAAAGCTTCCTTAAAGTTTCTATATAAATAACTACATCAAGATACAAGTTTTGAAGTAATATTTTTCTTGTGCATTTAAAGTCCTTTGGCAAACTTTAAGGTCTCCAGATCTTTTGACCTCTAATTTCCCCATAGCTAGAAATTAAATTCAAGGAAGCCTGCAAACTAAAGTGATGTCCATAGAGGTAAAATAGATTCCTACACATTTGTATAGCATGATTTTGGTTGTGTAGTATATGTATTTGAAATCTATCGTGGCATTATTTGAGAATTGATTTTTTTCACATTTGGTAACGTCATTATTTGGATATGGAAGATATATTGGCATCTTGGTTTCGAATTATCTATGTTGTTCAGACTAGCAACATTTTGTGGTCCAAGAGGTGGAGCACCAAGTAGAGTTTGGAGGAGATAAGGGTGGTGCTCAACAGAGCAACCAGATTTGTTTTTGTTTTTCCTTCTAAGAAATTACATACGGGTTTCATTTCATTGTAATTTTAGGAATTTGAACCTATCTCGAATTGTACAAGGAATGTGGTTTCTTAATAAATGACCATTTGAAATTGTGAATCTAGGTTTCATGTCATTGTAATTTGAACTTCATTTGAATTATCATTTTAGTTTAATTAGGTTTTCATTTGAATTTAATTTGAGGCGTAGTCTCGAGT
Source organism: Papaver armeniacum (assembly GCA_023531295.1). Classification (NCBI taxonomy): domain Eukaryota; kingdom Viridiplantae; phylum Streptophyta; class Magnoliopsida; order Ranunculales; family Papaveraceae; genus Papaver; species Papaver armeniacum. Next base: position 321,507 of record JAJJWW010007198.1, read on the forward strand.
CAGTAATCTGAATCTATTTTTTTATTATAAAATGTATATCTATGATCGATTGAGGTCCGTCTTAACGCTTTGACCGTTAAAATCGGTCGCTGATATAGGTTGCTCCACGAACTCCGCAGAGCCACGTCATAGATGAAAAGACGTAAACAAATGACCATTTCGCACCGCTAGAACACGCTCATATATATCGTATCTATGACTTGCTTTGACGGTCGCGAAATCGCTATTTTCCACTAGTGTTCTATTTCACGAAGAAAAAGCACCCATCTACGTATTTGTATGAACTGGGCATGATTCAAAGTCACATTTTCATCTCCATAAACAGGCCTTCATCGCTGACTCAGATTCGTGGTCTAAGAAAGCTTCTGCGTAAATGTGATTCATCCTTCGCATTTGACAAGTGTTCCATCGCATGCCTCGCAGATTCAGAAGTAAGATGCGCTTGTTCAATCGTCCCTTCCATAACGCTTTGTTACTTGGTAAGTTTTTTACAAATTTTTCATCACTTTTCTTAACAAACAATGCAAGTTAATATAAGATAAATAATAAATAAAGGTAACTTAAATAAGTCAAGAAATGCAAGGGACTTACCTTTCAAACGGTTACATCCACCGATATCTAATGGTCCACATGTAAGGGCTTCATCAAATGGGATGCACCACAAGATGAATGCTAATATCAAAGAAGGAAGGAGGGAAATACTTTTCCATCACATAATGCCTCTTAAACCATGAATTTGGGGCTCACAAGTTCACTTTTAATTAAAACTTTCACACAAGATCCTCAAGAACAAGCTCATCTTGGTGAAGCGCCTTGCGAAGGTCCGGGTACTGAAAGCATGTTGAAGCAAAGACTGTAGCAAGTATTCCATAATCACATGATAGTCATGTGACTTCAAACAACCTCAGACCTTGAGGTTTAATCATGTCACATTGTTTCAAAGATTGGATGAAATCCTAGAGGAAACTTCATATTTTTCAAAATCGTTAAAAATCATTACGTTCTTCTTGCTCAAGCTGTAAACCGCAATGGGTACATAACGCCCTTGCCTATTTCGTAATCTGTAGTGATCCACCGCCCACTATGAATATTCATCTTCCTCATATCTTCTCGTGCTCTTACACTATCTTTGGACTTGCCCTTATGTCGAGAATAGTATCTATCAAATGCTCGGTAAAGTTCTTCTACATGCATTCCATCTACATAGTGACGGTGAAGGATTATACTTCCATGATGGAATATCACAATCGTGCCCTCTTATAAAAAAGCTTTACTTGGAGAATCAATGCATCACAACCAACTTCCTCATAACAATCTTTCTTTCTCTTTTTTGCCGCCTTGGAAAGTTTTCCAGAATATACTCATGTTCGTAGTCTTTAGCATTAGTTCTTCTCCACTAATCGATGCAATTCTTCTCTGCAGTCTTCAAGTCCTAAATACTTAGGACTGGAAGGATGTCGTGTCTTTAAGAAATCATGCGGTAGTTTGGGTA